>CM046875.1:310471004-310896004 GCA_025667525.1 Glebionis coronaria
CATTTCCACCTATTTACTCCCAAAAGAACCACCTTCTTCTTCCTGTGAGCCCAATGGTTCTTTTGGTGCATCTTCCTCCCCTTTCTAAGAATCCTCCTCTGATGCAAGGACTCTTGACTGCCTTCTCCTAGCATGGGCGGCCTCCAAAACAACTAGCATCTCCCTCAATTGCTTGAGTTCAAGGCCCTGACTTGTGACAACTTGTACAAGGTCTACATTTTGCTTTTGCAAGATAATGTAAACCACTGTCAATTCCAAAATTGTATAAGGTTCCAATCTGCCCTCATCTATGATGGGAATTTGACCTCCCAAAAGAGATTCATTGGGCATGGATGGGGTCTTAATGATGTTGGGACTGTCTTGACCTGATTGTAAGCTAGAGCCAATAGTCCCAGCCCCACCAATGTCACCAATCACACTTGTACCAGTGATTATCTATGCTACATGGCTAGGACCACTAGAGGAGAACACTCTAGCAGTCCTTTGGCAATTTTCCAACCTAAAATTGGGTTGTGAAGAAGAGGAAGTGGTTTGAGGGTCTGTTTGGGTGTGGGGGGTGTTTAGGTTTATGGTAAAAGGGTGTCAGCGTTTGGATTGGAAGTGTCAGCGCCCACATTATGAGTGTCAGCGCCGGATGGTTGAGGGTCAATATCCATATGCTGAGGTGATGGAGGGTGTTCTGGTAATGGGTCTGGTTGAGGTTGTGGTTGAGGTTGAGGGTTTGCGGTTGCCTCAATGACAGCAAGCATGGCTTGGGTAAGTGGTAAGTCTCTGTATGGTTGTGTATTCATATAACCAAAAATCGTTTTATTTTGAAAAGGGATCTTATAAAATTTGTCATGATCCCTATTGTAGTATCCTTGCATGTCAAAAACCATTTGTAAACATCTAGGGTAAGCAAGAGTCATCTTGTTACCCTTATTGTGACACATTGTTGGAAATACGTTTTTACGTATTTAGAAAGGATCGGTCACTCCAATGATATTGGGCTCGTGATCCAATATAGCACATATAGCCCACATGTAGGGTGGGCTATATAAACCCCCCTCCTAGCATGTTAGGAGGGGTTGTTGATTCACTTCCATTTCACATAATCACATTTCATCTTTCTTCTTAACTCTCTCCTTTCTCTCCCTTCTTTCTCTCTCTAAGTTCTTCCATCCATCCATCTCAATAGGTTAATCCATAACTTGTCTAATCCTTAGAAAACTTCGATCCTACAATTGGTATCAAGAGCATGGTTGATTCTTCGGATTAGCACGTTTTATCTTTTGATTTGTGGTAAATTTTTCTCCTTTTTACAAGTTTCTTTCTTTCGTCTATTTTTCTTTTTCTTTCTTTAAGCTTATCTATATATAATATTTGCTAAAAGTATTATAAAAATTTTCTACTAAGTTTTCTACTAAAAGTTCTTATATTTTTCTCCAATTTCAAAATCTCTATAAAAAGTTTTTCGGTTTTTATCAATTCATCTATTTTTATAAATTTTCGATAAAAAGTTTTTCTCTTTTGTCTTTCCTTTTATCCGGTTTTTCATCTTTTCTGTTTTGTTTTTTTTTTCTCTCAAAATTTAAGTATAAAAAAAAAGGGTTTTGTATTCAGATGGTTATTCCGATGCATGCATAAGTTTTTGTCATAGTCCGATAGAACGTTACCAGTATTCCGATACTTTGATATATCGATCGCAATAACCGAAAGGTTCTACGTTGCGATCACCTTATTCCGACACCCTTATTCTGACGGTTATTCCGATCGCCTTTTTTTTTGCGATCGTGATTGCGACGGGTTTAAGGTAAAGTAAGACGAAACTCTGCCCAAATTTTTTCGTCACATTGCGATGGAAAGTTTTTGATATTGCGATGAATATGTTGAATATTGCGATGGATAAAATAAATATTGCGATGGGTTGTATGCTTGGTATTGCGATGGGATGTAGGTGGTATATTGCGATGGATTAAATTGTTTTTACTAACTGGTTAACTTGACTCACCCATCGACTCGACCACAACACTCGACACATCCACAGACTTAGACTCGACTCACAACCTCTCAACTTAACACTCTCGACTCAACTCTCCACTCCCTAACCTTATTCCCTCGACCCTCGCACATCACTCACACCTTAGCCCAACCTCTCCCGTCTAGACCACATAAATCCCAACACCACACCCTCTCGTCAAACCAACTCGACTCATCCCACAACGACTCCTCACACCCTCGTCTTCTTACAATACTCTCGACTCTCGACCCTCACCTCACACTGACCTTCGCAACCAAACAAACAGACTCACAACGACTCAAAATCATAACTTATTGAGATCTCAGTTCGCTCTATATCATTACAAAATCTTTAAAGATTTTGTGTGATTAGAACATACCCATCATCGATCAAGATCTCAAAAACGACAATCACACACATGAAACAAGAATATCAAACCTACCTGAGACCTCAATGGATCTTGAAGCCATAAAACCGTGTGTTCTTCATGCTTTTGGATTCGTGAGTGGGATTGATTTTACTTGGAAAAAGAGTGGATAAATTTATCTCCTTTTATGAACTAGTTTTGATTCGTGGATGATTGGTTCGTAGATCACTATAACAAAAGTAAGCAGATTAGTTTTGAGATTAGATAAATATGGGTGCAGTTTTTTTTCGATGGAGGAGAACATAGAGTGATTGTGGGGCGAAGTTTTTGAGAATAGAGAGATTTGGGTTGCTTAAATTTAGGGTCAGTTTGGTTTATATAAATCCCAAGTGGGTCACACGTCTTTTCATTATAACTGCCAAATGTGTGGTTAACACTGTGTGGGATATACACGTATTATTTATTGAGACGGAGATAATAAGGATTTTGTTTGGGAGTTTCCATTCTCGCCACGTGGGTCTGTCATTGCCACGTCCTATTCATTGTTATTTCTATAAATTGGGCAATTTGTTGGATTTGTATTTGGTTAACCAATCTGAAATGGGCCACGGTTATTTCTTTTAATGTATTTGGGCAAATTGCAAATTTTGGCTCCTTTTATGATATAACAAATTTTTGTTATAAATTTATTTACATTTACACAAGTTTCTAATAAACTTTGTGTTAAAATTATTAAATTTAAACAAATTTTTTGTCATATTAAGCTATTTTATATATAATTGGACTATGAAATATCACGGCAAGGTGACGGGATTTATTTTGACGAGACCAAGAAACATTAACTTCTCAATCAGTAATCCTTCATTTTATAACTCGATCAATCATCAATCCTGATTGTTCATCGATATTCAATGGAGTCTTTGAATTCGACTTTTCAAGAGGGAGAATCGCATCAAATGAAAGGTAAAGCTAGAGAAAGTAGAATGACTTTATTTCGACCACTTCGGTCCCATCTGTCGAACATTTCTCTACTTAAAGCAGGAAGCGGTTTTGTGACACTCTTCGGTCAAGATCGTACCATTTTCGTCCACCAAATGCTCCTCAAATTTAACCAACTACGAGAGCAGATCAACAAAGAAGACATTAATCAAATTGAATCCTCACATTTACTTCAAGTTCTAGTGCAACATTTTTCGAGGTTCTTTTAATTTGATCCTGCCAAGGTTGAAGCTTCAATCATCTGCCAGTCATTCCTTGAAGACACACAAATCGACGTTAAAGACTTTAGGGATAGATTGCTCGAGTTCATGAAATCTATTGCACTTTCGATTTATGCAAATTCACAACCTCAACCAGAGCATCCTAATGGTATATAAGAATCTACGATGCAGATGACACAGAAGAAAAATGGTCTTACGGATGACTCAATGGAGACCGCCTTGGTTAACGATGATAGCAGCGTCATTGCATCACGCCAACGTGACTCAAGCATACATGACGAAGAGCCAATCGTTGAGGTACAATTGAATACTGAATCTCACAATGATCTACAGCATGTTGAGAACTCAGAACCCACCTATGACCAGCATGGGATGAAAAAGGGTGATTTCACTTCTGATTCATCTGATGTGAATCATACTGAGGGAGAAAATGATCAGAATGCTAAAGATCATGATATGTGCTTTATGACTGCTACGTTAACCAATTCTGCTTCTAGGATTAAAGAGCTTGAACTGATTTTAGCTCAGCAATCAAAAGAGCTTGAGGATGCCAAAAAATTAAATTTTCGAAGAAAACGGAGAAATTTGAAACATATTTTGAAAAACTTAAAAAGTCAAACATTATTCTTGAACGAAAATTGGATCAAACTGCTCTAGATTCTAAAGCTGAAAAAGATAATCTTTTGAAACAAATTATGTTGCTTGAATCTAAGTTGGCATCTCAAGATGAATTGCTCAAAGAGAATGAGACTTTAAAAGCTCAAGTACAGGAAAAGGTCTTTGCTATAGCTGCGTTAAAAAACGAATTGAGGAAAACCAAAGGAACTAGTGTGGACACTAAGCTTGAAAAACCATCAATCTTGGGGAAACCGCCTACAAATCAGTACGTTAGACAACCGACTGCATTTAGATCTGAGAGACCACAATCCTTGAGACCGCGATTTGCCTCCCAAGTTGATTTGGTTCATCTTTCTAGACCAGTCACTCCTACAACTAGGCCCAATGTGACCAAAACAGCTTTAGCAAGACCTAATCACATGATTGCCTCTAGTTTCTCTAAAAATACCAAGACCACGTCTAGAACTAGTTCAAATGACGTTCACCATAAATCTGGTCTAAGGGAAGCTATTCAAAAGACACAAGTAAGAGATAGGAATTTCAAACCTAGTCAGATGCCTTCTAGTTTACCCAACACTGCTAACCGTAGCATGTCACATCCTAGGAGCATCAATCAATCATCTAGGAATTCTAGATCTTACTCGGACATTAAATATGCTACTTGTAAAACATGTAGAAAATGTGTCTTTACGGCAAATCATGATTCTTGTATCAAGAAACTACTTAATGAGGTGAACTCCCGTGCTAGACTTTAATCCCAGTGGGTTGCCAAAATCAAACCCATTGGTAAAATGTGGCGCCCCACTGGTAGAACTTTCACCCTTGTAGAAAACGAGTGCCCTTTAACTAGGATAGTCTCCGATTCTATTAAGACTACTAGGGAGGAAATTGAAAAGGAGGATGCATCACCTAAGCATGAACTTAAGGTTTTCTATAAAAGGAAATGTTTACCAGCTAAGACAAGTGAATCATCTCCTCAGAACACCTCTGGCACAAGTAAGGCCAACTGTGAACCCCCACTTGCTTCTAAGATAGATATCACTAACCCTTATCCAAGCATGCAAATTCCTAATGAAAATGCAGGTACCAAAGAGGATGTTCCAAAAGAAAAAAGCGGTCCAATCATTGTATACCATTCAATTAAGGACACTCTCAGAGTTTGGTTGCTAAAGAAGCTGATATCTAAGAAACAAGTGTCTCAGGGGATTTCCAGTTAAGCTTACAGTGCATAAAGGACTTATAGTCACATCACAGACTATAACTCGATCTTCAAAGAAAGGAAAGTTTATCGCCAATGGTAAACTTATCCTAACAACGAGAAATTAATTTTTCTCGGGCATGAGCTTATATAAAAAACATTCCAAGTTTTTAAGCTCATGCACAATGGCTCACATTCAAATCACAGTATGTGACCCGAACTTCATAGAAAGGGAAGTTTATCTCGTCAACGATAACTTACCCTCAAAACGAGAAATTAAACTTTCTCGGACACGAGCTTACATTTAAACTATTCAAAGGTTTTAATCTCGTGTAAATGGCTCCTCGTTAAATGACAGACGACGACCCGGACTTCAAAGACAGGGAAGTTTATCCACGCAACGATAACTTACCCTCTTAACAAGAAATTAAGTTTTCTTGGACACGAGCTTATCCTAAAACCATTCAAAGGTTTTAAGCTCGTGTATAAGGCTCTTCATTAAATACCAGATGATGACCCGATCTTCAATTAAAGGAAAGTTTATCGCCGATGATAAACTTATCCTCAAAAATGAGAAATTAAATTTTCTCGGACACGAGCTTACTTAAAAACTATTCAACGGTTTTAAGCTCATGTAAAATGGTTCATTGTTAAATGTCAGACATTGACCCCTTCTTCAAATAAAGGAAAGGTTATCGCCGATGATAACTAATCCTTACACCGAGAAATTAATTATTTCTCGGGCATGAGCTAATAATAAAAACATTCGAAGTTTTTAAGCTCATGCACAATGACTTACAGTTAAATATCAGACTATAACTCGGACTTCAATTTAAGGAAAGCTTATCTTTAAAGATAGCTTATCCTCGTAGGGAAATTAAATTTTCTCGGTCATGAGCTTGTATTAAAACATTCCAGGTTTTAAGCTCAGAAAGGAAAGTGAATCTTTTAAATAAGAGAACTTTTCCTCATAACGAGAAATTCACCTTTCTCGGTCATGAGTTTTACGTTAAAACATTCAAAGTTTTTCAAGCTCATGAAAACGACTTCTAAGTAAATGTCAGCTTAGAACTCGTTCTTCAATTAAAAGGAAAGTTTATCGCCGATGGTAACTTATCCTTAACAACGGGAAGTTTACAACTTCTCGGACTTGAGCTCGTTTTGTAAGATATTCAACATCTTAAGCTCAAGTAATTGGTTTTCAAAACGTTGAACACAATTTTTCGAGAATTTCTCAAAAAGGTTTTCTAAATCTTTCAAAATTGTGTGTTCAAAAAATGTTTTGATAAAAAGAGCATGTCTTCTGGAATCGATAATATTTACGATACTAGAAATGTCATTCAATAATGACACGGGGTTGTAAATAAAGTTCGAGCAGAAGTTCAAATGTTTTAAAACATGCTCAAAATGGTTTGCTATTATTTCAGATAGTAACCCGCTTTTCATAATCAAGTCAAGCATTTCACCGGAAAGCTTTGACTCAACAACGGGAATTCATTTTCTCGGGCATGGTTTACTTTACAACCATGTAAGGGATTGTGTTTACTTTATAACACAATCTAACACGGATATATGTACGTGTCAGTGCATTTATTTGTTTAAACAAGAGAAATCTTGTTTTTATGAAGTTATCATCTCTACCAACCGTAGCAATTTACAATTGATATCTACATACTCGACGATGTGACTACTCAAAAGGCGACTATAGCTCTTTCAATAGAACACGGGTCAGCAATTGAGAGGGAGCAATTGTCCAGCAATCAGAATCTTTGACGCTAAAAGTGCCAAGTTCACATGTTGGTGTCAAGACAAAGATATCAATCGTACACATGGAGTAAAGAGATAACTTCAGACATGATGAGGCGACCAACATTCGTGAACAAGAACCATGTGCTTCTTTCATATGATGTTCTCCATTATTCAGGTCCAACCTTATAAATTGCTAATCTTGTGAATACATTATCATATATGATCTTTGCACGTGATAAATACCTTACACTTGTGTTTAAAAGGTATTTAATTTACGTTTCAAGTACACCCTCAATAATTTGAGGGGGAGCTTGTGTACTTCATGAAGATAATTGGCTTTGCATTTTTCTTCCCAAAATTTTCTTAAAATGCTATTAAATCAATTGATATTAAAAACATCGATTGGGTTAATATTTTTAATATGGGGGAGAAAATGTGATTTAATATGGGAAATGATTAATCACAAATGGTTTGACTTAACGTGCTAGCTCATCCCGACATGTGCGAAATGTTTTCGGATATCGTGGCATATGTTAAGGGGGAGAAAAATGGATTTGCACTATCAAAATGGATTTCATGGTGACATACACTTACCCAAAACATCTCTATTCACGACGGTGAAGATTGTGGTGACATAAGGATGGTAGGATAGGTTAAAGTCCAATGATTCCTCTAGAACCGGAGGAATCTTCCCTAGGACATTCCATAGCTAGAAATAGTAGTCCTTAGGAAAGATGGAGAAAGATTGTGAACGTAGATGAATGCCGACCAAGTACTTAAGTTAGCACTAGAACAATCACAACAAGGTTCTAGTGATGACGTATTGGCAAGCATTGAAGGGTTTGAAGAATGAAAAAGAATTGTAAAGATAAAGGGTGTAAAGAAAAAAGCCCTCCTTACAACTTAGGCAGAAACCGGGTCAATACATATGCTATTAAGATCATTGTTTAATGATTCTTGATATTGAAGACATACATCATGGACCCAGTGATGCAAAGCACAACCCATCCCAGCTAACACAGATATCTCTTAAAAGATATTTGTTTTAATCACACGGAGACAACACGTTATCTATTGATTTATTCACTCCGAATAAATTGGTATTGAAAAGGTGGCACTCCTCTCCCGCCTCCGATCACTAATATCCAAAGTGCACGATCGAGTCTAGAGCCATTTGAGATCATTAAATATCTCATTAGGACACACTTTCATAATTCCTTGCTTCTTCATACACTGTGAAAAGTAAGAAAGATCTTAAGAGTCCTACGCAAAATCTTCATGATCTTGCCTGAACATCCTTGTAATACGAAAGTATTTACAATGAAGATGGAAATCCTTCTTGAGCGAATATCAAAAAGCTCATGGTAGGTGACTTGTGCGATTCTTTATGAATCAAACTTGTGATAACTGGAAAGCAACGGCTGTTTAATTCTTAACTGAATTTAAACACGTTCCAGGCCTCTACGTAATATCTCAGTGATCTTGCCAGAACACTCAGAGTGATACCTTTGTGTTCACGGTGATGAGTGGAAATCCTTCTAGTGTTAACCTCAAACAGCACTTGGTAGGTAACTTGCAAGATTCTATACGAATCAAGCTCGTGACAACTGGAAAGCAACGATGGTGCGGTTCTTAATTGAATTTCACTTGTTCTAGGAACATGAATTGACGGCTTTAAATCATGCGGATATTATTATCCAAATGATTCACTCTTTATGTTCGCAGTCAGCTTTGGACGGTCGAATAAAGAGAACGCGTTTACCCGCGAAATCCTGTCAGGAAGTTACTTAATTGAAACTATCCGTCACGGGTACGATATCTAATATCGTCCAACGGTCTTCACCGACCGGAGGTAAAATGCTACCGATTTAGAATGAAATGTTCAAAGCCATTTCTTTCGTGTCTACTTATGTTGCGGCATTTGAAGACGGTGGCGTTGCGGAATCCAAGAAGAAGTCGTCCCCACATGCTTATACTTCATACACTCAGTACTTCAACGAATTCAAGAAAGTCTGAAGGTCAAGTCTTCCGCTGTATCAAACTCTAAAGCTTTCAAGAATTATAAAGGTATAAGTGTGTGGAACATGAAGTCACGAAGAGGCGAATATCACAAGTGATGAATGCACAAGGTCAAGGCAAGAGAACATGCTCAAGACTAAAGTCAAAGATCTCATCAGCATATTCACAAGAACAAGATCGAAGACTAAAGCATAGTATGCTAGGTTTAAGATTTTGTAAAATGGTGTGACCTCCCTTTGGGGGAGATTGTTGTAAATACGTTTTTCCAAGGAAAGTCTCGGTCACATCATTATTAGCATAGATCACGAGCTTTAGACTATTTAGGACATTGTAACTTGGAGTGACCTCCCTTTAGGGGAGATTGTTGGAAGTATGTTTTTACGTATTTAGAAAGGATCGGTCACTCCAATGATATTGGGCTCGTGATCCAATATAGCCCATATAGCCCACATGTAGGGTGGGCTATATAAACCCCCCTCCTAGCATGTTAGGAGGGGTTGTTGGTTCACTTCCATTTCACATAATCACATTTCATCTTTCTTCTTAACTCTCTCCTTTCTCTCTCTTCTATCTCTCTCTAAGTTCTTCCATCCATCCATCTCAATAGGTTAATCCATAACTTGTCTAATCCTTAGAAAACTTCGATCCTACACACATTCCATCGAAAATCAATTTAGAAAAATTGTATCTTTGCCCAGTTGCAATACACACAATGCCACTGCCAATTGAACGGTTTATTTCATTGTGTAAGGAGCATTTTGGACTCAAACATTGTAGGATGACATGTATAAGGTACTTCCAAGCTGGGGAAAATTGTTGTTTGGTATATTTATTTAAATGGACCACTGGGGGCAAATCATATCCCAAAGTTCGGATTCCTTGCTCTAGCTATGTGAGGGGAAGGGTGGTTATACCTTCAGCATCATCAAGATGCAAAGCTTGGCGAACCAAAGCTTCAGTAACCACCCATGGAGCCCTATGTATAGTAGCAGTCAATGTAATCTCTCGATTAACTGTTGTGGAACTAACTGTGTTCCAAAACTACTTAATGTGTGTGATAGGGACAAGAGGAGTATGTGAAAGTGCATACCTTACACGAGACGCATTCAAATACCCAATCATCTGAGTGTATTCGGGAAACAGAGTATTGCCAGCTTCCAAATAGGCCACCATGTTGTGTTGGCTTCTGAACCCCAATTCCAATTGAGTAGGTTTAAACTTTGGTGCCATGAAGATTGATTATAGAAAAATGTGAGATGAAAATATGAATATATGAAAGTTTGAGAGATTTTAGTTAGACAAGAATAGTAGTTACCCTGTTTGAAAGAAAATAGGCGTATTCAAAGGAGAGGTAAAAACATACTATTGGTTGAAAAATGAGGCATTTATATTCAAAAATAATCATGAAAATCTTGAAAAATATATAACTTATCTCAATCATTAATTAAAAGTTACCAACTCTCTAAAATTATGGCCCATATTTTCGTCAAAAAAAACAATCAATGGTCAAAAATTAAACATCAGCGTCTAGCGGCTATATTCTTGTCAGCGTTGGAAATTTGCCATGTCAGCGTTCAAATTGGTCTTATCAGCGTTGGAAAGAAAATATGTCAGCGTCCAAAAATAAAAATAATTAAAAATAAAAAGGACCTTAAGAAGAAGTTTACCCTAGTGAAGATAACTCTTAGACTGAAAATGACTATAGGGTGGCAAGAACTGTTCAATCATGCACACTTGCTTAAGCAAGATAGACATAATTTTCCTCAAGTGTCCCTTGCTAACCAAAATTCTTAACAGTGAAGTTACCTCATATAAACCCTTTCTAACTTCCCTAGGGTAAGCCCAATAAAAACGTTCCCAAGTCTCCCAATCGACCAAATCCAATTCTAGGCCAAAAAGTCTTGGCAGCGTGCACATTATATCAACTTTGCATGCTACAGTGCCTCACGATTTAGAAAACTAACTCATACTCACCAGTGGACACAATCTAGAATTGTGATAAGAGTATTCTAAGAATACCCAAAATCCTAAAGGTTTCCTAAACCTCCCCTTAAATCATGATATACAAAGTTGCCAAATAAAAAGTATGTAATAAAAATTTATGTCAAGATAGGAATGTAAACATTCCAACCATCATCCATAAGCTTTAACACATTCCTAGTAAGCTCCAAAGATCCATAAGCAACTCTGTATCCATTTGTACAATGCTCATAATGCCTGCATGATTAGATCAAAAACCACAAAACTAACATATTTTTGTCAGCGTCCATTTTAGCGCTTGTCATCGTTGAAATAACCTTTGTCAGCATTAGAAAAATAAAGTGGAAAACCTAATCTTGTACAAAGACTAATAACAGTACACATCATGTATAAACTATACAATGATTTCTAAAACACATTTAGGTGAGATTGATCATTCCAATACTTGTAGCCAAGTACTGGAACCTCCCAACATCAAAAGGTTTAGTTAAAAGATCAGCCACATTTTCTTCTGTGTCTACCCTATCTGGATGTATTAAACCTTTTTCAAAACAATCTCTTATAAAATGATGTCTAATTTCTATGTGTTTTGTTTTAGAGTGATGTACAGGATTCTTAATAATGCATACTATGCTGTTGTTATCTACAAATATCTTGGTATGCATAAAATTATACCCATAATCTAACCGTTGGTTTTGTATCCATAGAACTTGTCCACAACAAGCAGCTGAAGCAACATATTCTGCTTCAGTTTTAGAGTTGGCCACCACTGTTTGTTTCTTGCATTTCCAAGATGTCAATCTGCTCCCAAGAAATTAGAATCCACCAGTTGTGGATTTTCTATCAAACTTATCACCTCCATAGTCACTGTCTGAATAGCCAATAAGCTCCAATGAAGAATACTTTGGATACCATAATCCTAAGGTGGGATAGCACCTAAGGTATCTAAAGATCCTTTTGACAGCATGAAGATGACACTCTTTGGGAGTCACTTGATGGCGTGCACATGCACACACAGGAAACATGATGTCAGGTCTAGAAGTTGTACATCAACGACCCAATCATTGATCTATAATGCATGACATATACTTCTTTTCCATCTCCAGTCTTTCCCCAAGGGTTTTCCCTATCCATGGGTATGCTAGCCCGTTTTTCATGTGGGGAAAAACCAAATTTCTTCAAGATTTCTGCTACATCCTTGTCTTGAGAAATAAAGATACCATCTTCTTTCTGTTGGACTTGTAAACCTAGAAAGAAGATCATCTCTCCCATTGCACTTATCTTGAATTTGTCTGTCATGAGCTTGGAAAAGTCTTCACTCATCTTTGGATTTGATGAACCAAAGATAATATCATTCACATAGACCTGAACAAGTAGAAAATCCTTACCAATCTTCTTGGTAAATAAGGTCTGGTCTATGGTGCCCCTCTTAAACCCATTTTCCACCAGGTAGGTGGACAATGTTCCATACTATGTTCTTGGGTCTTGATGAAGTCCATACATTGCTTTCTTGACTCTATACACTTTATCTGGATGCTCTGGATCTTCAAAACCAGGAGGTTGCATTACATACATCTCCTCTTTAATTGTGTCATATAGGAAAGAACTCTTCACATCCATCTGATAAAAAATGTGAAACCCATTCAAGAAGCATTGGCTAGTAAAATCTTTATTGCTTCAATCCTTGCAACAGGTGCAAAAACCTCTTCATAGTCTACTCCCTCTTCTTGTGTATAGCCTTGAGCAACTAAACATGCCTTGTTTCTGACCACAATACCTCTTTCATCCTTCTTGTTTCTAAGAACCCAACGTGTCCCAATAGGTCTAACATACCTTGGACAATCCACTAGCTCCCACACATCTTGAATGGCAAACTGATGAAGCTCATCCTACATTGCTTCCACCCAGCTTGGTTCTATGAGAGCATCAAAAATCTTCTTGGGTTCCTGTTGTGACAGAAAACAAGCAAATAAACATGCCTGCACAAGAGGGGTATAATCCTTCTTGTGTATATTGGCAATGAAACCACCTTGAGTCTGATGAGACCTCCTTGTTTGAACAGGAGATAGAACATCACCAATGATTAGGGAATGAGGATGATTTTTTACCACAGTTGTAAGTATTCCTCCCCCAAGTAGTGTGTTGTCTTCTATATCAGTCTCCATGTTGCCAATATCATCTTCATTTCCACTCCCATCCTCACTTGAATGAACCTCTTGATTAAGTATGAAAGGTTCACCATGTTCAAAAGTATTGGAAGAGAATAAATGTCCAAACCAGTTGTCAGTGTTTGAGCTGTCAGCGTCTGAATTTAACCTGTCAGCGTCTGATTTGTCTTTGTTAGCGCTTGAAGATGCATGCATGTTTTTATCAACTGGCCTTTCTTGTGGCCCTTCTTCCTCCTTTTCAGCAGCAACAAAAGTTTGTGCAAACCCATCAGTCCATATAGGAATGGTAACATGCTCAAGCATGGGGTCTGATTTGATTGCATGTGATCCTTCTTCCTTAGCAACCTGTTTACCTGCAATTTCAACAATAGGTTCTTCCACAACATTTGAATCCTTTTACACAATGTCTGGATTAGTAACAGGCATATAATTTAAGGTTCTAGATAATGGTTCTAGGTCAAAGAACCAGTCTAGTCCACTCTCAGGATCACTAGGTTTACTTTCTAAAAACTTAACATGCACTTTTTCAAGAATGCGTTTTTCTTTCTTGTTGTAAACCCTATATCCTCTGCTCTGCATAGAATAACCCATAAAGTAGCCTTCATCACCTTTTGCACTAAACTTTCCTAAGGCATCACTAGTATCTAGAATTACTACATGACATCCAAAGGGTTTAAGAAAACCTATGTTAGGTTTCCTATTCCAAAATAGCTCATAAGGTGTCTTATTATGGATTTTGTTGACCAATGCTATATTCTGAACATAGTAGGCTGTATTGACAGCCTCAGCACAAAAAGCAATGGGAAACTTAGCATCAGCCAACATTGTCCTAGCTGCTTCTATTAGGGTTTTATTATTTCTTTCAGCCACACCATTCTGTTGTGGAGTTCTAGCTATGCTAACTCCCTAGTAATCCCTTTATCAACACAGAAGGTATCTAACAGTTTATTTCTAAACTCACCACCATTATCACTTCTAAGTATTTTAACCTCATTCCTTGTTTTCTTTTAAATTTGGGTAATAAAGTTAATCAAAACTGTGGCAGTATCACTTTTTAAGGCCAAAAAGAAAGTCCAAGTAAATCTAGAAAAATCATCAGTTATAAGAAAACAATAACATTTACCATTCAAACTTTCTATATTAGTTGGGCCAAATAAGTCCATGTGTAGCAAGTGAAGTGGTTTAGAACTGGAATGCACAAGTTTAGACTTAAATGAGACTTTGTGTTGTTTGCCTTTAAGACATGCAACACAAGAGTGATCATTGTGGAAAGCTTTGGAGGGCAAACCATCAACTAAATCATGTCTCACAAGTCTATTGATATTCTTAAAATATATGTGCCCTAACCTTTTGCGCCATAGATTACTTTCATCTACTGAAGCTTTAGCACAAAGACATGACAAATTGTTGTTCATCCTAATTCCATTAAGATTAACATTATAAATGTCCTTATGCCTAGGTGTTCTATAATCAATAAACTTCTCATCAGGCATCTTAAATTCTTTACTCAACACCAAGCATTCAGTATTAGTGACAAGAACCTTATTTTTGTTATCACACACTTGTGACACGCTAAACAAGTTATAGTCAAGTTCTTTTAAAAGAAAATTTTCAAAACATAAATTGTTGGTGATAAGAGTGTCTTTGCCTGAAATAGTCCCATAGCCTCCTCCAAAGTACACTTTGTCACCATCTTTAATGGGGGTAAAATTTGACAAATAATCTTCCTTCCCCGTCATGTGCCTAGAGCATCCACTATCCCAATATCCATGATCATTGACCTAATTTTGAATGCCCTGCACATAAAGAAAACAAATAGGTTTTCTTTGGGTACCCAAGCCTGAGCAGACTTGGATTCAGGTGGTTGTTCAACAAGAACATATTTAGTCCTTATAACACACCCTTGTTCATCCCTTTGTGGCCTAAACACCCAGATTACCCCAATTAGTTTAGTAATGACCTTTGAAAGATAATGAAATCTGTTATAGGTCATAGAAATCCCATCAAAATTAGGGTTTTGGTCTTGTTTAGGTCTCCAAGTCAAACTGGATGAAGCTTTAGACCCCTTTCCCTTAGGATGTAAGTACCTACTATTACTTGGTCTAACACGAAATCCAATACCAGCTTGTTGTGGCATTTTCACACCATACCTAAAGCTGTCAACGTTGGAATTGTTCCTGTTAGCGTTGAATTTGTTCTTGTCAGCACTGAATTTGTTCTTGTTAGCGCCCAAATTAGGGTTTGCTACAGGAACCCATTGACTGTTAGATCGTGTGTTGGTCTTTTGAAAAGGCCTTTGTCCATGATTATTTGTCCCTTTAGTAAAGAAGGGAGTTGGTCTAGTAACTTGTGGACTTGATTGGACTAAAGGTCTAGGTTCGACCATGGTTGACCTATTGTTAGCGTTGACTTTTGAGGCACTGACACATTTATAGGCCAAGTGAGAAAAACTCCCACATGTGTAACAAGCTTTTCTAGACATAACTTTAGGTCTAGATTGAATGAACCCTGTTCCATTAACACTAGCTTGGCTTTGTGGCGACCTAGGTTTTCTATACATTTCAGCATATTTAACACTAGGTTTTCTCTTAACAGATGAGCCAATCAATAGGTTTCTAGTGGTAGGGTTGGTCACAGTAATGGGTGTAGGCTCAAATGGACTCTCACTAAGAATTCCACCCTTAACAAAGAGAAAAGGGTTGTCTGTTTCCACTTCTCAAGGTCAATCACATTTTGTTGATATTCTTCAACTAGGGTGAGCACTCTAGGTTGAGGAATAAATTCCTCTTCTTGAAGTTCTAGAATACCAGTCCAAGAGAGATCTTTTCTCTGAACACTATAAAAGTTCCCAGCAGGTGGAGGAACAACAACATATTCATTCATCGCGATCTCAGACATATCCCTAGGGTTTCTTTGTTCACTTACATTTTTCTAGGGTTTGGCTGCCTTTATCAAAACTTTTAATTTTAAGCCCTACATTTTCTTTATCCTTAATGGCTTCATCTAACTTAAGTTGCACTTCTCCTCTGGATCTCATCAGAGTGTCCCTAAGCTCAACACTTACTTTAAGATCATGAGACAAAACATTAATTTGATCTTTTAGGTCAAATTCCATTTTCTTATATTCCTCTACAGTCTTTTCAGTTTGTATAAGTTCCATTTGATAATTTGTTAGCCTACATTCTACATCAAACACATCTGATTTTAACTTTAAAACTTCTTTGTTAAGCTTTTTAGTGTTTAGTCGACAGCCTTTACTACAGTAAGCATCATCATATACCTCATTATCTGATGAAGACGAGGAGTTGGCCATAAGAGCAAAGTGAACATGCTCTTCTTCTTCCCTTTCAGCAATCAAAGCCTTATTCTCTTCCACATCCTTTGCCAAAAAGCTCTAGTCCCATCCAACACCATAAATCTCTTACATGGCAACCATAGCCTTTGGCTTAGTATCTTCAACCTTGATGATTTGGCTTGAAGTCTTTCCAGCATCAGATCTTCTTGAAGTTCTACATTCGCTCATAAAGTGACCCATCCTATGGCAGTTGTAACACTCAACCTTAGATTTATCAAATCCAACAGTGTCTTTAGCATTGAAGGTCATCTTTTTTCTAAATCTCCTATTCTATCTGTTGGCCCTTATGCTTGATAGTTCCATATTCCATTTAATATCCATCTCTTCCAAATTCTCATCACTGATTTGTTCAAGATCCTAATAGGTAATCAAGGAACCATTGGGCAATGCAGCAATGTATGCACATACTGTATCCAAATCAATACCAGCAGGTTTAAGCTTTGGTGAGTCAATATTGTATGTGTCAGCATCTGAATGTGAGGCGCTAACAAAGGTTGATCCACCACTGACATAAGTTGATCCAGTAACAGGATGCACATATGAATCTCTCTTATTAACTTGAGCTTCACTATGTGAGATTAAAGCCATGTTTCCAGATGTTGACTTGCTTCCATGATCCAGTAAGATTTCATTCTCTACAATCTTTAACTTATTGTAGACGTCATCAAAAGTAGAACTCTTATGAGCATTGGTAGCAAGGATAGACCTAGCTTCAATTTTCCATGCTTCACCAAGACTTTTAAGGAAAGTAGTAACGATATCTTCATCATCATATTCGGTTCTCATAAAGGTCAACTTTCTAGTGATGTCTAGAAGCCTGCTTCTTACTTCACTTAGCTTCTCATTGAGAAGAGCTTTAAACACAGCATATTCATGCAAAATTTGCTTCTTCTTTTCTTTGGTAGTGTCATCATTACCACCATAGTTGATTTGAAGAGCTGCCCAAAGTTCTTTGGCAGACTCAAAACACCTATACTTGTGATGATTGTTTGGACCCAAAGAGAGTTTAAGAATGCTTAAGGTATTCATGTCATTCCTTCTTTTGGCTATATCAGCAATTGAGATAGCTCTTCAATCTTCAGGTCTTTCTCTACGCTCATCAGCAGGAGAACCAACAGTAGTCCTTGCTGCGATAGCAGTAGTAACCCTTGCTGCTTTATCGAATTAATTTCCAAATTCAATAATTTCCCAGAGAGTATGATCATGAATTTGAAGGTATTGTTCAAAATTGAACTTTCATTGTTCAAAGTTGTCAGGGTAGAGCATGGGGATTTTTTGGTTGTGGTTTGATGAGGAAGAAGATTCTGTAGCAGACATCTTTTCTGGTTTTAGGGTTTTGGTGTTTTTAGGGTTTACTGTTCTTCTAGATCAAAGTTCCTCAACAACCTCTGATACCACATGTTGATCCTAAACTTAGATCGATTAGCTTTGTGTTAACGAGATTAAATCAAGTTTAACATGTAGAGAAACTTTGTTGTTATATGAACAATCCAAGTGTTATGCGAAATTAACACTTAGAATAAAGAACAAGTAAAACAATTAAACCAAACTTTCACTTTTGATTGATAATCGAACTTGCTTACAATGAAAGTTGAATACTGAATAATGTATATAAACTATAGACCCTACAACCTCCTTTTATAACATAAGGAGTCGTGTACAAAGGATAACCTATCGACTATTCTAGGTAAAGATAAATATAAAAAATACAATATTGAGTATATATTTACTTCAAATAATAAACGTGTTGACTAAGTATTCCTATCAGTGTTTGGACTTCTTCTTGTCAGCGCTTGGATATCTCTTGTCAATGCTTGATCTGTTAGCGCTTGATTTCTTCTTGTCATCGTCCAATTTACTCTTGTCAGCGTCTGAGTGACTTAGCTCATTTTATTCCCAACATAAGGAACAAGATATACATGGCAACAAGATAATATAAAATCAAATAACTAAAGCTGTGATTTGCAAGATAATATCAAATCTTCAATGTTTGTCCACCAGCTTGAAGATATTCTCTTTGACAACTTCAGTCCCTCTTGTTTCCATCTAGTAGTTTTGTCACATAAACTTTAATTCCCAACATACACCCATTTGGTTCCTATGATGGTAGTACTTCTAGGTGGAGGAACAAGTTCCCAAACGTCATTAGCAATGAATTGATTCAATTCTTCTTGCATGGGGATGACCCCACTCTCATTCATAAAAGCTTCTTTAATATTCTTTGGTTCAATCAAGGAGACGAAACAAAAGTAGTTAGTTTGATCTTGGACTTGAGATCTAAGGTTCATTTGATTAACGTCGCCCATGACGTTTTCGAGAGCATGATCCTTAGACTCCTTAATGTTTACTCCCTTTTCAACATTAAGGTCTTCAACTCTTAGTTTTATATCCTCTTTGGCTTTAACTATGTCTATTTCATCTAAGTCATCATCTACCAAAGGTGGTGTCTTAGATAAAGGTGGAGTTTCATCAAATTCACGTTGAGTGATTCTTCAATTACACCCGAGGTTCTATTAAGGACTATGTAGGCTTTACTAATTTGGGAATAACCTAAAAAGATACCTTCGTACGACTTTGGGTCAAACTTAGTAAGGTAGTATTTGGTGTTGAGAATGAAGCACTTGCTTCCAGACACCTTAAAGTATTCCAATGAGGGTTTCTTACCTTTAAGAATCTCATAGGGTGTCTTTCCTAGAAAAGGTCGAATAAGAATTCGGTTGAGAATATAGGTCGATGTGTCAACGGCATTGCACCAAAAAAATTTAGGCAAAGATTGTTCGTTTAGCATGGTCCTACTCATATCTTGGATAATCCTATTCTCCCTTTCAACTACCTTATTTGATTGTGAAGTACGAGGAGCTGAGAAGTTATGGGTATTACCATGGGCTTCACAAAAGGCACCATATTGTACTTCATTATCAAATTCTCTACCATGATCCGTTCTAATAGAGACAATTGGACATCCTAGTTGATTTTGGATCTTCCAACTAAAGAAGTTGAAATCATCGAAAGCTTCATTCTTATTAGCAAAAAATCTAGTGCAAGTGAATCTAAAATAGTCATCAACTATAACTAGGGTATAAAGATTACCTCCATAACTCCGTATGGCGGAAGGTCTAAATAGATCCATATGTAGGAGATCTAACCACCGAGAGGTCGATACCAAATTCTTGGTCTTGTGACTTGAGTGAGCTTGCTTCCCAACTTTACAAGCATCACAAAAGTGACTATCAAACTTCATCTTGGGGAGATATCTTACCAACTCCTTAGAGACTAAAGATTGAATTAAACGCATATTAGCGTGACCTAATCTCCTATGCCAAAGAGTAGAACTATCATCTAAAGTCGCAAGACATAAGTTTTCTTTAGACTTCCTATTGACCTTCATGACGTAAAGCACATGCTTTCTAACACCTTTTCCAATGATCTTCCATCTTTTACGATTCCGCTATCATGTTCGGAAAAGATGACCTTACACTTACTGTCACAAATTTTACCTATGCTTAGTAAATTAAAACCTAAGTTATCTACGTGCTCAACATTTTCAATGGTCATGGAGTCAAGAGAAACCGTACCTTTGCTAATGATGTTACCACGTAGTTTACTAGCGAAAGTGAAGTTACCTCAATTATATGCTTTGTAAGTAGAGAACAAACTTCGATTACCCGTCATGTGTTTAGAACAACTACTATCCTTAATCCACTCATCGGGATACAAATCAATTCCTAATTATATCTCGGTAACAACACACAAAATCAAACATTTGGTCCCCAATATCTCATGGGTCCAAATCTTTTAGTTCCAAACATCCCTTGCATTTGGTTGGGATGCATGAATAGAGGAGACATACCCCACGAAGAAAAACATTGTTGAAAATTATTCTAATTCATATGAGCATTTTTATGCCCATTGTTTTTCTTAGGATTCTTTGATCTTGACCTAGAATTACTACTGTTTCTAGGTGTTGGTGTTTTACTCCTAGGTCGTGACTTAGAATGGTCATTCGTTTTAGGTGTTGGTGTTCTACATCTAGGCCTTGAATCATTTCGTACTCTGGGAGGAGTTGATGATTGTCTTGATAAATTTCTCATTCCCATTAACGGTTTACTCAAAGGCATGCAAAATTAATCAAGTTACTTTTTATCATTTATAGGTAATTTAACATTGTTAACCACAAGATGTTTTGGCCCTTTACCTAAAATGGACTTTTCAGAAAGTTGAGAATTTTCTTCTACAGAGTTCTCTGTCTGTGGTTCCTTATCTTGACATGTGGTTCCATAAATATATTGAACCGCACCATACTTTGGTGAATCACGGGCAGAAGGTTGTATTTCTAAAAATCTAACTTGTTTTGGTTCACTAGTAGATGCTTCATTAGTGTTAAAACCCAACCCAAGTCTTTCCCTAGAATGAATTTGTCTACATAACATATCATCAAGAGCACTAGTACTTTTCATGAACTTTTCCAAGTTAATGGAGGTGCTCTTAAGATCTTCATTCTCTTGTCTAAGACTTTCACAACTTAGTCAACCTAATCAACTTCTCTATATTTCTCAAGCTTAGTTAATTTATCTTTTAGCGTACTAATATCATTTTCAAGCTTGGTCTAGTTGATTTTAGCAATTTGTTCTTTTCAATGAATTTTAGACTTAGTTTGCATAGATTAATTATGTTGACCTTCTAATTCTAAATCATCTAGAGAAGAACTATCATTGCTATAGTATTCGGTTTCGGAATGTACCTCTTTAGAAAAATGAGCCATGAGACACTTCTCGTCTTTAGAGTTATCCTCACATTCTTCACCACTATCGCTCCATGAACCTCCAACAAACACCGTGTGATTCTTGTCGCGAGATGGCTTAGGACATTCACCGATGAAATGATTTAGGTCGCCACATCTAAAGCATTTCCTATCACCTTTGTCATTATTGACAAATCTATTTTGGAGAAAGCTTTCTTGTCGTTGCTTGGTTGTCTAAGATGTTGACCTCCTCTCTTAAAGAACTTCTTGAAGTCTCTAACCGCCATAGCATATTCCTCATCATCACTGAGGAGCTTTTGTGATCATTTTGCACTTTCTTGACCTTTAGTGCTAGAGACTTTCTTTCACTCTTGGTTTTCACAATTTACGAGTCCTTCAAGATTACCATTTCATGAACCTTCAAATTGCCAATAATTTCATCAAGTGATAATGTGGTATGATCATTTGATTCTTCAATCGCCGTGACTTTAGCTCTCCACTTTGGATGCAACACCCGAAGAAACTTTCTAACATTGTTCTTGCTAGAAAAACCTTCATCAAGTGCTTTTAAACTAGTATTAATAGTATTAAACCTAGCAAATGCTCTATCAATAGTTTCATCTTCTAAGATGACAAATTGTTCATACTATTGAACAAGAAGATAGATTTTGCTTTCTTTGACTTGAGTATTACCTTGGTGTGTTACTAAAAGAGTGTTCCAAATATCTTTAACGGTTTTACACATAAAAATACTTTCGTACTCTTTCTTTGGTAAAGCATTATAAATAATCATTTTAGCCTCATTATTTTTAGCAAGTTTCTTCTTATTATCATCATTGGAATTTTCAAAAGTAACTAGTTCTTTCTTTTTAGACACTTCATTATATTGATAAGGCAAAATTCACCATTGATAATAACACGTCAAAGATCTAAATCTTTGATTTCACATAAGTCCCAAATCTATTTTTCCAATAAATAAAACTATCGGTTTCAAAAAGAGGTGATCTTTGAATAGATTGCCCTTATAGGTACTTGTTGGAATCTATAGATCCATTCAGGTTATAAAATAAAATATATTTTAAATACGCTTGAGCAACCACGCTCTGATACCAATTGTATAAACTAGAAGGGGGGTTGAATAGTGTCTTTAATTTACTTATTTATAGATCGGTATTCAAAAATCCTTTTTCAAAAACATAGACTTTAGTGATTATGTGAAATCTTCATATGCACAATATGAACAATAAATAGTAGATCTAAACTAATAATCACAAGTATATGCAAGGTAAGAATCATGAATGTAAAGAGATAAGGAAAGGAAAGATCAAACCAAACACCAAGGATTTATAGTGGTTCGGCAACGAAGCTCACTTCTCGTTCCTACTCCACTCCTCGAGTACTCCTTACTCGAGAGCTAACTAATCAGCAAGCTCCTTAAAGTGGAGAAACCGTACGTCTCATAACCAATTTATGAATCTAAGATAAAATTAGAGCTCTACTCTTAGCTAGGACGAATCTACACCAATATGCTTTAAGGCCTAAGTATTAACCACAATACATACACAACTTCCAAATTTACAAAACAATATGGTATTCACAACTACACAAGAATGAAAATTATGTTTGATCTTCAATGGATCTTTGAGGTAGATACAACACTTCAAGAATGAAAGTGTTCTTCTCTTTGCACTTGAGAGGATGAGAGGGGAGGAGAAACATTCACTCCTAAACAAGTAGTAATCAAGCAAATAACCAAGGATTTGGGTGATTTAAGAAGGTAGATTGAATCTGGAAATTTGTGTGCAAAAGAGGTGATGAGAAAAACTAGAAATGGTCCACTATTTATAAGACAAGGCTCCAACGGATCTATCTGCCTGCAGTTCATTAATTGTCATGCGGTTCAATACCGGTAAAAAACCGCATATGCATTTAACGAACCGCACATACTGCTCCTTTTTGTCTTTTAGTAGGTTAGTCACATCTGGTGAAGTTTTTATCCTCAAAGGATATTCCTAAACTATATGGAATATGCCATTTTCAAATTTTCAATTCTAATTTAATAAAAAAATTTCATAGAAATAAAGTTTAATAAAAACTTTTGTGACTTAAAAATAAAAGTGAGTTTTAAGAAAAAAAAAATCATGGATCACTTAGCTAGGTTGAGAACTTGTTTATTCATACCTTAAATGATAATGGATGAAATGAAAAATGCTTGAACTCAAGAATTTGATTTTCGTTATTTTTGTAAATGCTTAGTAAGTGTGAAAACACTTATCCTTTTACCACTTATTTCCAATAATAACAAGACCAAAACGTGTATTTAATGTCGTAAAAGGCGGAATTATGCATGGTTTGTGTTTTTATTGTGTTTTAGGACAAAAATATGAAAAAGGAAGAAAACACGGGCTTTCACAGGCTTTTATCGAAGAAAAAAGACGAAGTTAAAAGGTCAAAATTGCAAGAAGAACGGAAGTCAAAGGCCTATTCTAAAGATCTATCGAAAAAAATACTAAAGACGGAAGTTTAAGAAAGTCGAAGAACCAAGTCTACTAAAAGAAGAAAATTAGAAGACGAGTTCATTTTATCATTCAACTAATCCCGATACAATGTCGAGAAAGACGAGTTATTTAAAAGACGAGAAGACAAGAAGAAAGAAGGAGGAAACA
This sequence comes from Glebionis coronaria, assembly GCA_025667525.1. Classification (NCBI taxonomy): domain Eukaryota; kingdom Viridiplantae; phylum Streptophyta; class Magnoliopsida; order Asterales; family Asteraceae; genus Glebionis; species Glebionis coronaria. Next base: position 310,495,085 of record CM046875.1, read on the forward strand.
ACACCTTTCCCTTCCCTATATATAGTTTCCTAAACATGTCATTAGTTAGTTAGTCTTTATTTTTCTTTAAGTTTAGTAGGTAATTAGTGTGTGTTTTACCTTTTTTCTCTCTAGCTTTTCTTTCAAGCTTATTAAACTTTCACTTTAATCTTGTAATTTTGGATCTTAATCTTCAATATAATCAAGCTTTTGGAATAATTCTCATTCTACCTTTCTTAATCATAATCTATTATTTTGTCTCTTTAATCATGTAGTTGATTTTATCTTGTTGAATATGTGATTGATTTGCTTATTGGATTGTGCTTATTGATTCAGTGTGTTTGAGGTTTTGAGATTATTGTGCTTATTGCTTAATTTTTATGTTTTCTAGTTTTTAAATAAGTTGATTTTGATAGATTAATATTTTCATAAAAAGTGATTTTAAATATTTTGATTATTTAGTGTTTTTAAAAGTTTTTAAATTTTGGCTTATTTGCTTTTTCTTAAAGTTGATTTGGTTAAGTTTTTAGATAAGTGCTTATTGGTTTTTAGCTTATTTTCATACTTCTTCTTAACATGTTTCTTATCTGGGTTATCTCTAAACCCTAGTTTCCCGAATAAGGTGCAGTTCATTTTATTCCGACTTGACAACTTTTCTTCCCCTTCTATATTACCTTGTATTCCGAATTACTCACAACATCGAATATTCCGGATTGTCAATAGATGGTGATTCCGAATTAGTAGCAAACTTAGGGCATTCCGAATTGAGTAGTGGATAAGTATTCCGGATTATATGCATTACATAGATTCCGGATTAGTTACTTGACTTGATTCCGGATTGTATCTTGTACCAGGATTCTGAATTAGCTAAGTTAAGGTGGATTTCGGATTACATGCTAATCACGGATTCCGGATTGTATCAAGAACCAACATTCCGGAATACAATACATGGGCCTGGATTCCGGATTGAATCCGGAGTGATTATTCTGGATTAGGTCAGGAGTAGGGATTCCGAATAAGGTCTAAGACCTTTATTCCGGATTGGGTATTGGACAAGCATTCTGAATTACATGCAAAGCACGGATTCCGAACTACATACTTGATCCTCATTCCGAATTAAGTGCAGGATTAATATTCCGGATTGTGTGTAGGATACTGTGACAACCCTGGTTTTGAGGTTCGTCACTTAGTTTTATTTTGTGCTAGTTACGTGTCTTTACGTGTTTATGTGCTTATTGGTGTGAATAGATTGTGGCTTGGATATCGTTTCCGGTACGGGGTACCTTGTGAGTGAAACGATGTGTGATGATTTCATGTTCATGAGCTCACATGGTAGTGACTATGAAGTGAAATGGTGTTATTTAGTGGTTTTACGTATGCGTATATGTATTATTGAAAATCGTATTTTTACGATTTACGGTTTAGCATTAGAGGTCTCGGATGAGGTAATTAGTTATATGGATATTTTTCGGGATGGTTTTAAGTCATTTAGGACTTAGTTATAGAGTTTATTTCAAAATTTGAGATTTTTTATAAAAGTGTATATTTTACGTCTTTTACGGTAAAACGCGTAAATTTTACTAGTTTTACGGTTTTGAGGTTTTGGAGGCTTTAGGAGCTGAAATAAATTAATACAAATTAAGGTAATATTATTAATACATATATTAATAATAAAAATGAAAAAAAACGAAAATTATGGGTGTTGGGTCGGTTATGTGACGCAAGGAAAAAAAAGGAAAAGAAAGTTAATTATGGTAAGTTGTATTGGGCTAGGACTTGTTTAGTTATCTATATAAGATTTTTATTTATTTATCAAACACAAAAAAACGTCATTCCCTGGAGATCAATCATAAACTCACGGCATTCAAGTATTTTTTAGGGTTCTTCATCAAAATTTGGGTTTTCACAAATTTAAGGTAAAACATTTAAACCCTTTTCATTTAATTTGTTTTTAATCATGTGTACATCATCTTATGATGGATTAGGTTAGGGTTTAATTTAAAAACAGTAAATTAATGTTATATTAATGGTGTTATAATGATTACATAAATTAGGGCTTGTAATTAGAGGGATTAGGGTTAATTAATGAGGTTGATTTTGTTAAACCCGTTTTTAAAAACTGGGCAGAGTTTTGAGTCAATTGTTTTGATCATATTGTGAGTTCTACAAACTCTTATTTAACGATCCAAGTATCCCTGAAAAGGTAATTGAAGTGGTTTTCCAATTGAAGAAACGAGAACTAAATTGGAGGTCGGGAAGTGGGTCAAATAGGATACAACAGTCGGAGGTCAAAACAGTTTTGTAATCAGCCTGTTTTCTTTTTAAGTTTTGGGTTGTTTGGGGTACATAGGGTTGCATTGGGATCTTCTCACGAACATGAGAGATGTTTTATATATTTTAGTAAGTATCTGCACTTGGGCGAAGGTTGTGGTTTAGGGTAAGACCCCTTAATTGTAACAAACTTTTAGTATGTTTAAAATCAAGAAATCTGTAATGACAAAAGTATATATATATATATATATATATATATATATATATATATATATATATATATATATATATATATATATATATATATATATATATATATATATATATATATATATATATATATATATATATATATATATATATATCTACTCCTTTATAAAGGAAAGATAGAGATGGTTGAAAATTTTTAATTTTGGAAATGTTGAAATATATGATGGTTGAAAATGTAGTTATTTAGGAAAATGTAGTAATTTAAATGTCTGGTGAGCTGGCGTCCACTATATGCAAATGTAATATCACAAACACCCAATATCTCTCACTCCCCTCTCTCTCTCTAAACAAAAACCCTACTCCCATTTGCAGCCGCCACCAAAACTCTCCACCATACCCGTCTCTCACAGTTGTGTTTTCCCCTTTGTCACTCGCCTGATTAAACAAATCATTCCCTCTCCCAGTTACTTCCTCTCACAAAAAACTTTATCTGATATACAGTAGAAGAATAGTTCAACACCTGTCCCTCCACGTGTCTACACACACTCCTTTCCACCATTTTAAGCTAATTCTCACCAAATCCATCTATGAAAAAATTGGGTGCGCTACTTTGTAGTTGATGACGATGGAGAAAAAACATTCGGATTCAGCAACTTATAATCAAGGTATGTTTTTTCTTTCTAACTCATGTGTATCAACCTAATTGGGATTTTGTGGTTCTGAAATGACTATTAACCTAATTGAATCGCTTAATTGGGGTTTAAATCAAGTTGGGATTTGGTGGTTCTGAATAATCAGGAGTTTTTGTTTGTGATTTTTCCTGTTTTTGTCAGAATTTATTGTCTTCTTTATTTGTTCCTCCTGATAATCAGCTTGATATTCTAAGTAAGCAAATACAAAACACCTTTTAACTGGTGTTTTTGTTTCTTTACAGACTTTTCAATGCCACTGATCAAGAAGGAAACAAGGTTATAGACGAAGAAGTGTTGGGATATGTTTGCAAGGTAAGATTTTTGCACACATGGGTCGTTTATCCTACTGTCAGCACTTCTGTCGTTTGTCAAGTTTATTTTAGACTCTTGGTTTGGTAATTATGTCTTATATTCAGGTTGTAGATGTGGTTAGATTATAAGATTGTTTGAGTGAGGTGGTTCATTCTCCATTTAGGTAAATTTCTTTTAATTTTTTTGGTTCTATTGATTTTATTTTTTATGATTTATTTATGGCTTCTTTGAAGGTCGTTTGAGGTTTTCAGTTAAGGTAATTGCTTTAAGTTTTGTGATTATGTTCTTTGGGATTGCTTAATTGGTTTTTGTTAATGGTATTAGATTAGGTGTTTGCGATTCGTCTCATGGGGATGGTGGTGGTGATGAAGCGGCAAAGATGGTGGTTCAGCATAACTCGATGACAACAGGTAAACGTGTCATAAGATAGAATGCATTATTTTTAGCGGCCAAACGTGTCATAAGATAACACAAAATAATGAGAGTATTTTTGGATGTAGGAACAATGATTATATCGTCGAACATTAGAAAGTCTAATTGGATGTAGGAACAATGTAACCCTGATTTATGAAAAATAATCAAAGATAAATGGAATTAGAAAAAACAAAAGAGGAGTCAAAGCAAATCACTTCGCGATGCTATTGGGATAGGCACGATAGGTAGTCATGTAACTCTTTGCTCTTGATTCTAAAACGTTAATTATAAATGCACCGACTCAGGTTCGGTTGGTTGGGTCTTAAACGGATTCAATGTTATGATGTATTATACGCATGCTCCGGATTCAATGTTATGATGTATTATGTTACATGAGCTCACTTTTCGTGGTTTATTTTCAAACTTTTCATGTTATATAAGCTGAAAGGTTTCAAAATAATCCACAAAAAGTGAGCTTATGAAACATAAGATGAAAACCTAATGAGCCATAAGCCCTCTGTATAAGCCGAAACAAAGCGTATAGCTTATGTGGTTTTCGGCCTATATTTCATAAGCTTAATATTTATGGCTTATTATTGAAACTTCCCAGCTTAGATAAAGTTATTATGACATGATAACCTTGTAGAAGCCGGAAGGTTTCAAAATAAGCGACAAAAAATCAGCTTATGAAACATAAGTCCAAAACCAAATAAGCCATAAGTCCGCTACCACTTAGGTCTGATGCACCCTATCCAACAACATAGAATCCTTTTGATGAAAACCAAAACTCTGTGCAACTAGACTAACAAGCAAAACATAAAGAACAATTTTAATTGTGTGTAATAATTTTTAGAGCAAATGAGGAACTTCCAATATTGAGTCTTTCTTTACTTACTGCAATTAGTATTTGCTGATGTTTCAGATGCGGCTATATTGAAATCCAAGCTCTGTGACGGCATGGCTTCAGGTCAAGAAATTGATGACTCCTCGAATACTCCCAGCTCGTAAGCTTTTGTTTCTAATTTAAGCTTACTATGTCTATGTGTCCTATTTGTTTGCTTGAAGTTCATAAATTAGCAATTGAGGTGAGTATACCGACCGGGTTTCTGACCTTGATAAGGTTTCAGACCCAAAAAAGTGTACAAGGATCCAGATGATGGACGACAAAGATTTTTGCTTGAACTGGAATTTGTGCAGTGTCTTGCCAATCCAACATATATTCACTGTAAGTTTAAGTTACCATGCTAAAATTATAATTACGAAACACTTCTAGAAAATGGGTTACATATCTGCGTCCAGCTTTTTATTTGAAACCAATAATCTTACTAGGCCGGTAGTTGGCCCGCGCCATTTTCTCTACTCATGTATACCCTTCCTAAAGCTTTGACCTTCTTGGTTGGGCATGTCTAACGCTTTCGAGTGTTAATGCAGATTTAACATATAATCGTTATTTTGAAGACGAAGCTTTCATTGGCTACCTGAAGTACCTTCAGTACTGGCAACGACCAGAATACATATAGTTTATTATGTAAGTTGTGCATGCCTTTTGATTATAGATGCATGTTATTTCAGGACTCGGTCAATTTTTGTTCAATACAGTACTATTTAAATTTTATTTATATATTTCTGTTTTTGGATGATTGCAGGTATCCACATTGTCTTTACTTTTTGGAACTTCTCCAAAATGCAAGTTTCCGCACTGCAATGGCACATCCGGCAAATAAGGTTAATTATCTGAACAGTATCCAAACACCCTTCTGCCGCAAAAGGGTAATTGATATGTGACTAGGTATGTTTCGAGATTGGAATGTCAAATCAGCCTATAAGAATATACATATTATAACTGATATGGTATGTTTTTATTCATGTCGCTTGATTATTGTGAATTTGCTTTGGACAATTAACGGCTGGTGTATTTTGTCAAGGGACGTATGACAGAACAATTAGACATTAGGGAGGACTGCGGTATTCTAGCGGCCGCGTTGGATTGATGGATGGATTGAATCAGGTTTTTGATACTAACAGAGCCCATGAGGCATCTCAAGGAATAAAAATTACTTTATTACTACTGGTCTAAGTGTTGCCGTATAAATGTAAGTGTTAGAGACCCACATAAACCAATGAATTACTTTACTTTTGCTCAAGTTAAAGATTATAGATTTATAGGTATAGTTTCACATGTTTTTTGCAATAAGTTACTGAAAACCTCTAGCCAACTTTTTAAAAGTGTTTTGCATAAACCAAGATTTTCATATTACAAATGTGTAGTTTAGTAATAACATAAATATTCCTTAATAGAGGAGTTAATTGCTATCTCTATGGTCTGTCAAACCTTAATTTTCCATAATATCATCTTGGTTCCACAGGAATTTGTCGATGTGACAAAGCCTATAGATTTGGAAAAAAAGTTGAAGATATGGAACCTGATCCTGCAAATATAAGGAAATAGGAAAGGAGTTGGAGGAAGTGGCTGACTAAAGATGTTGAGACAGTGGGACGGGTTAGTGATGGTGATAAGCTTTCAGTTGTTGCAAATTACGGTGATGAGGATTAGCCTTCATTGCAACTCATGTAGCAGAAAAATGTGGAGAAACATTATAAATATGAAAGGTAAGATAGCGATGCATGTACGAGTGATATAGGTGGATTGAAATTTGTTAGGTTTCTATTATTGACCTAACGATTTTTCTTTTCTGTGTTTTTTCTTAATGAAGTTGATAAAGGTGGATTGAAATCTATGAGGAATAAGTCATTGGATAATGCTATAAAAAGTATGTGCTAATTGTGACCTATTTGTGTTGGCCTTTGCCTAGATGTGCTAATTGTGACATACTATTTATTCACAGTCGATCGATTTTTGAATGGTTCAACATGTTCTAAAACTAGACCTTCTTGCAGCTGAATCAGTGATGTATGCAAAGGCGTCTACGTTTATCTTACCACGGAAAAGATTCATTACGTCGACATGTTCAAATAAGCTTGACGTGTTAAAATAAGTTCTTCCCTAGACAAAGTCATTCTACGTGACAGATCCATTATTGCAGTAAAGAACGTGAGTGTCACGAGTTACGAATCTGATAAAACTGAGTTTACAAAATGCTTGATTCGTCATAATATATTGTTCATTAAAATTTTCAGCGATTGGATACCTGCACAGAAATGACGAAGAAAATCCAGCTATGATTTCTCAGAACATATCGATGGAAAAGATCCTTATCGACCAACAATACAAGTTGATCATGATGCAGGCCTACTGAAGCCACTAGCAGATGACATTTTTTACTCCGCCCTTAATGTTAGTGTCGTGTTAAGTTAATTGGCGCCTGAGTATATCACAAGATGAAAATTCACATAAAAGAGTGATGTGTACGTTCTCGGATTTGTGGTTCTGCAAATAGTTTCATTTTATAAGGTACAAGTCATCTTATTGGGTCGGTACGAGCAGCTGCTATTCATGGGCACTACAAATAGGGAAAAATGAAACAAAAAGAGCCCTGAGCCCCCGACAACTCGCATGCATTAACTCTCATTTGGTATATTAATATAGTATTACATAGCTAAGAACGAAATTCTTTTTTTTGTGTAGTCAGTGTTCGATGATATTAGTCATGAACTCAACTGCTGAAGGTGTTACCGTTTTCTACATATGTTTGTTATGTTACTATCTATTACCTCAAATCTAGGTAAGTATATCACATGACTATGTCTTTCTAATCAAAATATTCACATGACTCTCTTAATTACTATGATTTCATTAAGATTGAATGGTTCGTATGTTTATGGCCACTGAAATAATATGAGACGAATATGATACAATCGAGGTTTTAATGTGTGTTAAAAGAATCGAGACAGTTATTGTTCTCAATACTCATAGTGATGCTATACTACTTTAATGGTTACACTTTTGCATGTTCGATATAATCCACGGTCACTTTGGCCTCTGATTCATGTCGAGCACCTTTGGTGTTCGTATGGTACGAGTAATACGACAGGCCACACCCGATTTTGGGCAAGAACTCCAGAGTATATTGTGTTACTTTTTTTAGTGTAACTTTTGTTCAACCCAAAAAACTCTTAATAATGCAAAATTTAGAACTAATGAAGGCATGGTTTTTGGAATTAGAGCATGTTACAACTTTTTGTTATTACAATTTTATCTTTTCACCTTTTATTTTGATCGTTAAACGAAACAATTTGAGCAATAATGGATATCGTTAATTATTGGCCGCTAGGTAATTCCGCCGCTATGCGCGGGTACTCGTCTCGTATATATATATATATATATATATATATATATATATATATATATATATATATATATATATATATATATATATATATATATATATATATATATATATATATATATATATATATATATATATATATATATATATATATATATATATATATATATATATATATATATATCGGGGCCTTAACAGTAGCTTTAAGGTTAGGGCAAGTGGGAGGTGTTAGCTAACATATGTAAAGGTATGAATATTCCTTTTACAGAAACCATGGGTATGTTTAAGTGGACGTTTGACTTAAAGTTTAGAGACCTAAAATTGGGACTATTTTGTGTAAAATATGAACGGGATAGTTTTTAAACTTAACCAAGTTAGGGACTTGTTAAGGAAGGGTAATGGGGTGATTAGAGCTTATCAATGAGGTATTTATATGGGAATAGGCTATATATCCATCATAGGTTGATGAGACATCTTAGTGATTGGTTCATGTATTGATTGCGTGTTTTTGGTTTGTTAGTTTGTTGCTAGTGCGAGGACTTGTGAAGAAGCAATCAGATGAGTTTCATAGTCCCATGTTTACTATTGATTTTGACTTCCAGATGGGATGGAAGAGACACTGTGTTGAGTTATTTATAAATTGATGATGTGAATGTTTTTAAGGTTTGAGATGGACTTGTGTGTACATTATGTGATTAACTGCTATGTGATTCTTGTTTGTGTATGATTTGGATTGGAGAGGTACATAGTGTGATCATCTATGGGACCAATGGATAATTACAAGGCGGGGCCTTGGGATAGGTACATAGTGTGATCATCTATGGTACCATGGTGTTTGGTAAGGCTGGGAGCCTTGGATTTGGATTTGGTTTGGAATGATTGATCATGAATGTTAGTTGTTAATGCATACTTGTAACACATTGTCCATATGTTATTGTGTTGATGGTTGTTATTCACATCTTATAACTGATTTGGCGTTTGAGTCTAAACGTATGACTCTCACCAACTTTATGTTGACGTGTTTTAGTGTCTCTTTCAGGTGATGCTATGGGTAGGCATGAGAACTTAAGTGGCTAGGATTTGGAGAGCGTAGGAATGCATATAGAAGGATATCCCCGTTTCCTTCTTAGTTTTTATTTGTTCATTTAATAAGTGATACTGTGGCACACATATGTTTGTTTTTGGTTATGTTATTTGTTTGTCTTGGGTAAGAGGTAGGACTGTTACCTACTTACCTAGACTCCTGCATTTGATGAGATATTGTCATGACTTTTGTGTCACCATTTTATGACATTTCTTATTTCATATAGTTATCTCTGTAGACACGCCATGTTGTGATGATATCCATACGTCGCGCCCCATATTCCGCCATGGTGGGGTGTGACAGAATGGTATCAGAGATAATGGTTATAGAGAATTAGGTTGCCTAGTCGTGTAGCCTAGTCTATAGCTTAAGGGTCCCTGCATATAGGCATCATAGGAGTATGTGTGCATTTTACATAAATTGATGTGTTTGGATGTTATTTATTGCGATGTTTTGACTAGTATGAATTGAACCATAGTAAGTTCATACTTAGCCACATGCTATTTTCTTTTCGGTTTGTGGCTAGTGCGGGCTGAACCATAATCGTCCACGCTAGTCATTGTTGTATTTTCTTAAATTGTACATTATAGTACATAATTTGGTACAAGGTAGTTTCTATCTTTTTCGAGTATTTTACATACCTGAGGTATGTTATTTTTCTTTTGATGTTTAAGTCTTGTTCCCTATGAATCGTGTGGTGGTTCGAGTTACTAGGAGTACATGGGTAGGAAGGATTTTAAGATGTTTCCACTCTTACGGGCGACATGACTTATAACTGATTATGTTTTCGTTTTGGATTTAGTCTATGCTGTTTTAGCTAGACTATGGATTTCTGTATTCCAAGAATTTTACTATGTTATTTTAATAGATGGGGTTTTGGACCTATTTGGTTATGTGGTTATGAGCTTATCTGAGTAGATGGATTTATGTGTTATATGTTGTATTAATTCTTATAAGTGTCATCATAGGAGGGAGTGCATTGGGGAAAGGGTAATTGTATAAGTATGGTGGCCAACATAGTTATACAAGTACCACAACTTCAATGGGTTCTCAAGTATGATTGCATGAAAGAGGGTTAGTACATGCTTGTATATGATGAGATGTGGATTTTGGGTTATTTATAATATATGGGTTTATGTAACGGCTGCCTACGATATGGCTATTTTTATTAGTGTGTTATATGTTTTGAGTTATAGTTGTCTTGTGTGATTATGAGGTCACACGATATGTGTTGGTTTTGGTAATGGGTTTTGTGCCTTGTTGTGGCATGGTGAGATGGTGAGAAGGTGATTACTCGTATGGAAAAACGAGCGTATAAAGCGATTGATTGACTTGACATGTATGATAACGAGTATGTTTGGGAGATTCGATAGGTATACATACGCGGATGTATATATACTAAGAGTTACGGTCGTTCAGTAGTTATTATAACTTGAACGTACCTAGTACTCTCTTGTGTTTAAACACTTTATTAGAGCTCGAGTTTGGTGGAGTTTCAACGACGTTTTGAATCTTTTGAGGTTTGTCTTGTAGCGTATTCTTTGAGTTTCGTATTTCACGTTTACGTTATTAAAATGGTGTTCTTGGTTTTAAGTCTACTGAAATAACTTGGGATTTCTTTTGAGATAATGAAATCTTTTGTGTTGGGTCTTACATTTTTTTTGGTCGGTATATACTGAGATAAAGGGGGACTTAGAAATCTATTATAGGGTTAGATAGTTGGTTGTATGCGGTAAAATAAGGGTAAGGTGTTGGAGTCGTGTTTGAAACAAGGTGCAACATAATATTTTTTTTTAATCAACACTTATTTATTTCAAATTCTAAAAGACTTTCTTTAAAATAAAGCGAAGTAAAATTTCTTTCTACTTACATAGTTTATATAATTGGGTTTAACCGATTCACGTCATTTATAATTATTAATACGAGGTTAGATTGAGTTCATGAAGGTTACACATACAATTATATCTTTCATTTAAAAGAATTGCATTAATTACTAAGTTTATTCTTTAGTTTTAAAACAACTAGTATAAAATTGTTTTGGTCGTAACTTGTTCGTTTTCTTAAAGCTTTTTGGGTGATTCAAAAGCCTAAAATTATGTACTCGGAACGTACTTTTCAAATATTCAGAATGTATAGTCATGGGAGGTCAGTATCTTGGCCGAAATTATTGTACAAGTGTCGGGTTAAAGGTTGAGTTTGAATAGTAGTTTATTTTTATGATTTGGGATGTCCGGGATACCTAGTCTTTGGGTTGAGTTTTGAGATCGCCTAGAAGGTTGTTTGTAGATGGTTTGAGTCACAAAGATGTGGGGAGGTAAAAAAAAATAAAATAAAAGTATATTCTTTTGGAAAGGTCGATGTTTTGCACGGGTTAAATGATATGTCACGGGGCGTAATATGTTTTGGTTGCTATTGGGTGTTTCTGGGATTATTTTTCGTTGTCATGGGTCATCTTGAATTGATACACGTTTTGGGTTTGAGTTTTCTCTTGAGTCTCGTGGTTTTTGACTGGTTTTAATTGGTGCACGCGAAATGTCGTTAGTTATCCGTGGGTTTGATTCGTCGATCGTATCTAGTGGATTCAGGATGTATTTTTGGTTACGTATTGATTGGGAATGTTGAGGTAGTCATATGAAAGACTTGGTCGCGCCTACACGATTAAGTAGGTGACCATGAGAGAACGATCGGAATGCCTTTAGTGGGGAGGAAAGAAGTTTGTAGACGAACTAATGTGGTCATGAGGTCTCTTAGGAGTACCAAGGAGATGAATAGAGATTTGTGGGTTACTAGCACAAGTCACGCGCCATAGAGAGTGTTGGAAGGGGATACAATACCTCATAGGTATTTATGATTGTTCGTAGGGCATGTAAGTTTTCCGAAAATTTCCTGAAATTTAGTAGGTTTGCCTATTACTGTGAGGTAGAACCATAAATAGAGCATGTAAGAGAAGTGAGAGGAGTTGTAGTTAGTGCCTTTCCAAGGCAAATTGTTGATGGAATGATTTAAAAAAAACATAAATTGTTAGAAATTGCAAGGAATGCAAGATAAAAGTTGAGTTGCTTAGTAGTAGATTGGATGTGGAAAGCGGTTGAGTGGTCTGATGAGAGGAAGTATTGGTTTTTTTTAAATGCGTGTAGAATTTTGCAAGTAGAACGAGGTAGAAATTTTTTCGTATTGCTTCTAGGAGAGGGTGCAAGGAGGACGTAGTTGAAATTTCTAAGGATGTTGTATGAACGCTTTGGGTTTACGGTTATGATTTTGGCATCGCCAAAACACTAGCGGTTTCATGGAGACAATGAACCGAGTGTGCATGAACTTATATAAACGAGTTGTCATCGGGAGCATCGACGACATCTTGACATCTTGAGTTGTTAGGAAAGGGAATTATACGTAAGATTTTCAAGTGTGAGTATTAGGATTAAGTTGGCCAGGACGAGTGGTCAAAGATGATGGCATATCGAGGAACCAGCAAAGGGCGAAGTGAAGAAGGATGAGGAAGCATTTTGGAGACTGAAGAGGTGGATTGGATAATGAGCAGATCTTGACATTATCAGAAGGACTGGATGAATTCGCGAAGCATGACGATACGTGGAGAAGGGATTTGGACGCGTACGAGGACGACAAAGAAAGGTGATCGCTTATACGTTGCAGGAACTGAAGATTTGGAAGAACTGGATAGACTTAGTTAGTGGAGTTGGATTGTTATATATGCCTAGAATGCTAGAGGCGTTTGGTGTACGAGATGTAGAGAATGATCTATACGGATCATGAACGTCTCCAACACATACTCAATCATCTTGATTGAGCATTTGACAAAGGTGATGGGTGGAGTTAAGTGGTGAAAGAAAGTTGCAAGGCCAAGTACCATCTGGGAAAGGCAAGCATGGCTGATGAGACATGGAATAAGAAGAATGAAGTGAAGCTGAGACGAACTTGAACTATATGGATGACGTATTAGGGTGGTTTGGATGAAGGATGTAGGTTGCACCAGTTGAGTTGTCTAAAGCAGAGAACGCGTCAACATGTGTGTTGCGTGGCTTGGACAATCATATGGAGAAAAGGGACGTAGACTATTCTTCCTACATAGATAGGAGTAGCTTAGAAAGGGCGATGTAAGGACGAAGCTAGTAAAAGGGATACATAATGGGGTGGAGGAATAAGAACGACGAGAGTTGGGTGATAGTCGATAGATTGACTAATTCATCTCATATTTCAAGAGGAATGAGAAGTCACGTGGTTGAGAAGTTGGAAGGATTGCGTACGGATGTGATGGAATAGAGGGTTTTGCGTAAAAGTTAGCCTAATATGTATGGAATGCCTTATGAAGGATTATGGCAAGGGAAGAACTAATGGATATGTGAAAGACCGTCATAGGTCACTTTGTAAGGAAATTGGAATTTTTAAGTAGTTTAGGGTACGGACTGAAGGGAGTTGATGAACATGATTGGATATGAGTATATCCAGCTAATTGGGAAAAGGATAGACAAGTGAGATATTTATACAACCTTAGGAGTTACACTGAGGGCATGGGTGATTGATTTAGAGGGAGTTAGAAAACTCTTTAGCGATGGCTGAGTTTCATATAACGATAGTTATCATACTAGAAGTCGATAAATGCCATTTGAGGCACTATATGAAAGGATAGGATGAGATGTCCCCATTTTGGACTAGAATTGGTAAAAGAGGCTACTAATGTGGTAGTGATGTTTGTGGAAAGGATGAGAGCAACAAGGGATGCTATATAGAAAAGGAGGAAACCACTAGAGTTAGTGACAGAGTTATGTATGAAGTTTCACCCATAGTAACGGGTGGTATGTTTTGGTAAAATGGAAGAGTTGATGTAGAGTTTTGTAGGTCCATTTATGTTCTTGGAAAGATCGGACCAGTAGCTTATGAGCATAGAATTACCTGGGAGAAATGAGTTGTATACATGCTACATTTCATGTATTGAGATTGGTAAAGGTTGTTTGAGAATGCATTTCATGTCAAAGAGTCATTTGTGAGATTTATTGACTGTGAGGTCAAGAGTTTGGCAATGACTTTAATTGTTTTTGGTTTGTATATGTGGTATTTTGAAACTTGAACTAAAGTTCACATGGAAATGAGAGGAGTTCGTTTAGAACAAGTATCCTCATGTGATTGTTGTTTGTGTGGTTGATCCTAAGGAGTAAATCTCGGGATGATATTTCTATTAGGAGGGAGTGATGTGACAACCCTAGTTTTGAGGTTCGTCACTTAGTTTTATTTTGTGCTAGTTACGTGTCTTTACGTGTTTATGTGCTTATTGGTGTGAATAGATTGTGGCTTGGATATCGTTTCCGGTACGGGGTACCTTGTGAGTGAAACTATGTGTGATGATTTCATGTTCATGAGCTCACATGGTAGTGACTATGAAGTGAAATGGTGTTATTTAGTGGTTTTACGTATGCGTATATGTATTATTGAAAATCGTATTTTTACGATTTACGGTTTAGCATTAGAGGTCTCGGATGAGGTAATTAGTCATATGGATTTTTTCGGGATGGTTTTAAGTCATTTAGGACTTAGTTATATAGTTTATTTCAAAATTTGAGATTTTTTATAAAAGTGTATATTTTACGTCTTTTACGGTAAAACGCGTAAATTTGACAAGTTTTACGGTTTTGAGGTTTTGGAGGCTTTAGGAGCTGAAATAAATTAAGAAAAATTAAGCTAATATTATTAATACATATATTAATAATAAAAAGAAAAAAAAAACGAAAATTATGGGTGTTGGGTCGGTTATGTGGCGCAAGGAAAAAAAAAGGAAAAGAAAATTAATTATGGTAAGTTGTATTGGGCTAGGACTTGTTTAGTTATCTATATAAGATTTTTATTTATTTATCAAACACAAAAAAAACATCATTCCCTGGAGATCAATCATAAACTCATGGCATTCAAGTATTTTTTAGGGTTCTTCATCAAAATTTGGGTTTTCACAAATTTAAGGTAAAACATGTAAACCCTTTTCATTTAATTTGTTTTTAATCATGTGTACATCATCTTATGATGGATTAGGTTAGGGTTTAATTCAAAAACAGTAAATTAATGTTATATTAATGGTGTTATAATGATTACATAAATTAGGGCTTGTAATTAGAGGGATTAGGGTAAATTAATGAGGTTGATTTTGTTAAACCCGTTTTTAAAAACTGGGCAGAATTTTGAGTCAATTGTTTTGATCATATTACGAGTTATACCAACTCTTATTTTACGATCCAAGTATCCCTGAAAAGGTAATTGAAGTGGATTTCCAATGAAAGAAACTAGTACTAAATTGGGGGTCGGGAAGTGGGTCAAAAACAGGTTACAACAGTCGGAGGTCAAAACAGTTTTGTAATCGGCCTGTTTTCTTTTTAAGTTTTGGGTTGTTTGGGGTACTTAGGGTTGCATTGGGATCTTCTCACGAACATGAGAGATGGTTTATATATTGTAGTAAGTATCTGCACTTGGGCTAAGGTTGTGGTTTAGGGTAAGACCCCTTAATTGCAACAAACTTTTAGTATGTTTAAAATCAGGAAATCTGTAATGACAAAAGTATATATATATATATATATATATATATATATATATATATATATATATATATATATATATATATATATATATATATATATATATATATATATATATATATATATATATATATATATATATATATATATCGGGGACATAACAATAGCTTTAAGGTTAGGGCAAGTGGGAGGTGTTAGCTAACATATGTAAAGGTGTGAATATTCCTTTTACAGAAACCATGGGTATGTTTAAGTGGACGTTTGACTTAATGTTTAGAGACCTAAAATTGGGACTATTTTGTGTAAAATATGAACGGGATAGTTTTTAAACTTAACCAAGTTAGGGACTTGTTAGGGAAGGGTAATGGGGTGATTAGAGCTTATAAATGAGTTATTTATATGGTAATAGGCTAGATGTCCATCATAGGTTGATGAGCCATCTTAGTGATTGGTTCATGTATTGATTGCGTGTTTTTGGTTTGTTAGCTTGTTGCTAGTGCGAGGACTTGTGAAGAAGCATACAGGTGAGTTTCATAGTCCCATGTTTACTATTGATTTTTACTTCCAGATGGGATGGAAGAGACACTGTGTTGAGTTATTTATAAATTGATGCTGTGAATGTTTTTAATGTTTGAGATGGACTTGTGTGTACATTATGTGATTAACTGCTATGTGATTCTTGTTTGTGTATGATTTGGATTTGATAGGTACATAGTGTGATCATCTATGGGACCAATGGATAATGACAAGGCGGGGCCTTGAGATAGGTACATAGTGTGATCATCTATGGTACCATGGTGTTTGGTAAGGCTGGGAGCCTTGGATTTGGATTTGGTTTGGAATGATTGATCTTGAATGTTAGTTGTTAATGCATACTTGTAACACATTGTCCATATGTTATTGTGTTGATGGTTGTTATTCACAGCTTATAACTGATTTGGCGTTGGAGTCTAAACCTATGACTCTCACCAACTTTATGTTGACGTGTTTTATTGTCTCTTTCAAGTGATGCTATGGGTAGGCATGAGAACTTAAGTGGCTAGGATTTGGAGAGCGTAGGAATGCATATAGAAGGATATCCACGTTTCCTTCTTAGTTTTTATTTGTTCATTTAATAATTGATATTGTGGCACACATATGTTTGTTTTTGGTTATGTTATTTGTTTGTCTTGGGTAAGAGGTAGGACTGTTACCTACTTACCTAGACTCCTGCATTTGATGAGATATTGTCATGACTTTTGTGTCACCATTTTATGACATTTCTTATTTCATATAGTTATCTCTATAGACACGCCATGTTGTGATGATATCCATACGTCGCGCCCCATATTCCGCCATGGTGGGGTGTGACAGATACACATTTCGGATTAGTTAAAAATTTGGTTTCCTAACTTATGTTCAGTTTTAGTTTCCCGAATTAATTTTTAACCTTAATTTTTGCCGCCATTTTTCTTAAGTATTATATTAATTATTTTATCTTAGTTCAATTTTCAAGTTTACGTTTTTATAAAGTTTGCATTTTTTTTAAGTTTTCAAAATTCCTTTTTATCATGTTTAATCTTTCGTCAATTATTTTAAAAGTATTAGTTTTTAGTTTAACCCTTTCAAGTTTAAAACTTTATTTTAAAATAGATAATTACCTTCAGTTATTTTCACTTTGATCTACTGTGCAGCATTCACTCTGGATAAGCAATCGAGGTTAGACATCTTTCTTTATTTTTATGTTTAAAGGCTTTACGTTTATATTAGATAATCAAAAGCTCCCCCTTTTAGTGACCAACACCAATAATTCCACCCTAAACCGTGATCAATTTGAATTGAATCGAGTACGAACACACACACAAAAATCTATTGAATTAAATGGCACCGCTGCCGGCTCTTTTCATAAAGATTAACGGTTTTTAGTGAGAAAAGTTGGATTTTGGGATCCGTTCTTTTGGGAACGTTATTTTCCAGCATAAAAACTTCTAAAAATCCTAAAAAATATAAAATTTTCAAAAAAAAAAGATAAAAAACAAAAAATATTGTATTTCATTTTAGTGTATGCGTACTCGATCTTCGTCTTATTCTGAGCCCGAGACTCTTAGAGACTTAGATATGGCCGGTGTGCATAATAATAATAACAACCCACCTCACCCCAATTTGAATAATAACAACAATAACCAGCATGTCCCTCAACCCGACATCCGTACGATGGAGGAGCTTTGTCAACCGACTATGAACGGACGTGGAGGACCGATTGCGCCGATGCAAATCACGGCTCCCGAATTTTCGTTCAAGCATCACATGATCCAACAAGTTCAAAACACTTGTCCATTTCGCGGATTACGGGATGATGATGCCAAGAAACACCTCGATAAATTCATAACCATCACTCAAAGCATGAAATTACCCGGTGTTCCCATGGATTTTCTTCGCCTTCATATTTTTCCACACACTTTATCCTACCATGCCGAAAAATGGTTTGATCGTCTTTCCAAAAAATCAATTCATACATGGGACGAAATGACTCAAAAAAGATTGTCGCGCTACTTTCCACCATCCATGGTCACTAGTCTTCGCAATCAAATCAGTGGTTTCATCAAGAACCTGATGAGTCACTTTTTGATGCTTGGGAACGTTATAATGTCTTGATCGACCGTTGTCCTAACCATAATATGCTCCCCGTCACTTTGATTGATACTTTCTACAATGGTTTAACTTTTCATGATGGTGATACGATTAATGCTGCCATCGGTGGTACATTCATGAAGAGAAGACCTGAGGAGTGTAGAGAGCTTATAGAGAACATGACCACTCATCACAAAAATTGGGATTCATCCGCATCTTCAAGAAATAACCCGAGGGCCAATGTTTCTTCTACTTCATCAAATCCCGAGATAACCGAACTTACCCACCAAATAGCCGAGATGAACAAAAATTTCTTAACCATGGCTACGAACCAATTTCAACAAGTTAAAGCTGTCACGCCTTCTTGTGAGATTTGCGGGGGTTCTCATTCATACACCGATTATCCTTCTACTCATGACAATCCGGAAAACGTCTATGCGGCTAATGGTAACTTTTCCACGGGAGGCTATCAAGCTCGTCCTCAAGGTGACCGCAATTTGCTAAGTTATCGTTCAAACAACTTTCTTTCACCACCCGGTTTTCCTCCTCAAAACCAAAACAACTTCAATCATAACAATCAAAACCAACCTCGAGCTCCTACTCAATATCAAACCCAAAGAAACCCATATCCACCTCAAGGAAATAATCAAGTTTATCAATAAACCACTTATCAACCACCCGCTTACCAAGTTACCCATCCCAACCAACCCACGTCATACAATCAAGAGGTTGAAACTTACATGAGGACTAATGACGCGCTGGTGAAGAATCTTTGTAGTTAAATCATCAACTTGAAAGGTGACATGGCGAAACAAGGGAATGATCTTCGAGCCGAGCTTAGGAATGACATGCGGAACTCTTTAAGCAGTCAAACGAATGACTTAAGGGATATGATGGCTAGTTTCTTCCCAAGTAATCAAACCTCTACTTCGGGTTCTCTTCTGATTAATACCGTTGCTAATCCAAGAGGGGAGATGAAAGCAATCACCACCCGAAGTGGAAAAGGTTATAAGGAACCCGAGATTCCTAAACCTACACCTGTGATTGTGACAAAGGAAAACGAGCCCCCTTCACCAATTCCTCCACCTTCTACTTCTACCCCTCCTCCACCCAAGGATGTGAGTGAGAATTCCATTCCAAAGCCTTCGTCTCAACCCGATATACCTTATCCTTCAAGGTTGAGGAAAGAGAAGTTGAAGAACAAGGATGATATTCAAGTTTCAAACTTTCTTAAAATGTTTAAACAATTGAATTTCAACATCTCCTTTTTCGAGGCTCTCACTCACATGCTTAAATATGCGAAAATGTTCAAAGATCTTCTCAGTGATAAGGAAAAACTCCTTGATATTTCTCAAACCCAACTTAATGAGAATTGCTCCGCGGTTCTTTTAAGGAAATTACCAACCAAACTTGGTGATCCGGGTCGCTTTCTCATTCCTTGCAACTTTCCCGGGGTAGAGAATTGTATGGCCCTAGCCGATCTAGGTGCTAGTATCAACTTAATGCCATTAAGCGTTTGGAAACAATTATCTCTACCCGAGCTAGTCCCCACACGGATGACATTGGAATTAGCTAACCGTATGGTTGCTTATCAGGTGGGGATAGCCGAAGATGTCTTCGTCGGTGTCGACAAATTCACCTTGCTGGCGGATTTTGTTGTCGTTGACTACGAGATGGGCCCCCGTGTTCCATTAATCGTTGGATGTCCATTCTTAAGGACCGGTCGCACTCTTATTGATGTAGCCACGGGAGAATTAATCATGAGAGTTGGTGAAGACAAAATCGTCTTCAACATGGGTAAACTTTCTAAGCAACCTTATGAACACGAAAGCGTTAATTTCATTGACGTACTTGATGAGGCTTGTGAAGAACATTTCAAAGACGCTTGTAAAAGTGGTTTTTCTTCTCTACCCATTGTTGAGACCGTTGCCTCTATTGCTCCCTCACTGACTCCATTTGGAGAAAGTGACTTCCTTTTGAAATAATTTGAAGCAAATTTAGGGGATGTGGACTTAAAATATGATGATTCTCCCTCCGATTGTGATGAAGACATTCGTACCATTGAGAAAGTTCTCAATGAGGACCATATTTCTCCACCTTATCCTATGTAAATCACAAACGATGATCGGAATTTGACTACGCCTTCCATCGACAATCCTCCGGATTTAGAGCTTAAGGATTTACCATCTCATCTCGAATACATTTTCCTTGAAGACAATAAGAAGTTACCCGTCATCATTGCAAAGGACTTACAAGAGGATGAAAAATCTCGACTTATCGATGTGCTCAAAAATCATAAGAAAGCAATTGCTTGGAAAATTTCCGATATCCGCGGAATTGATACTAACTTTTGTACTCATAAAATTCTCATGGAAGATGACTTTAAACCCGCAATCCAAAGCCAAAGAAGGGTTAATCCAAAAATTCATGACGTCATCAAGAAAGAAGTTATCAAACTTCTAGATGCCGGAATGATTTACCCTATTTCGGATTCGCCATGGGTTAGTCCCGTCCATTGTGTGCCTAAGAAAGGCGGAATAACCGTTGTTCCCAATGAAAACAACGAGTTGATTCCTACTCGACTTGTCACGGGTTGGAGTGTTTGCATAGACTATCGTAAGCTCAATGATGCCACTCGCAAGGATCATTTTCCTCTTCCTTTCATGGATCAAATGCTCGAGCGTTTAGCGGGTAATGACTACTATTGCTTCTTAGACGGTTTCTCCAGGTATTTTCAAATTCCCATCGATCCAAAAGACCAAGAGAAAACCACATTCACTTGTCCTTACGGAACATTTTCTTACAAACGAATGCCTTTCGGCTTATGCAATGCTCCAGGGACTTTCCAAAGGTGTATGATGGCTATATTCCATGACATGGTTGAAGAAACTATGGAAGTCTTTATGGATTATTTCTCGGTCTATGGTGACTCTTTCTCTACTTGATTTGCCAATTTAGAACGTATGCTTAAACGGTGTGAAGACACTCGTCTTGTTCTTAATTGGGAAAAATGCCATTTCATGGTAAAAGAAGGTATTGTTCTTGGTCCTAAAATTTGCAAAGCCGGTATTGAAGTTGACCGTGCTAAAGTCGATGTGATTGCTAAATTACCTCCACCTTCAACCGTGAAGGGTATGAGAAGTTTTCTTGGTCATGCGGGCTTCTATCATCGATTCATTCAATATTTTACTAAAATCGCTCGCCCGATGACCCACCTCTTGGAAAAAGATACTCCTTTTATCTTTTCTAAAGAGTGTATCAAATATTTCAATCTTCTTAAGGATAAATTAACTAAGGCACCGGTCTTAGTTACCCCTAATTGGGAGTTACCTTTTGAATTGATGTGTGATGCTAGCGACTTTGCTAATGGAGCGGTTTTGGAACAAAGAATCAACAAACATTCCCAACCAATCCATTATGCTAGCAAGACAATGACGGGGGCTCAATTGTATTATTCCACTACCGAAAAACAGCTTTTAGCCGTAGTGTATGCTTTTGAAAAATTCTGCCCCTATCTTGTTCTTTCCACCACCATTGTGTACACCGATCATTCCGTGTTGAAGTACTTGTTAACAAAACAAGATTCCAAACCAAGACTTCTTTGTTGGGTTTTACTCCTTCAAGAATTCAAAATTGAAATTCGTGAAAAAAAGGGAGCGGAAAACCTAGCCACGGATCACCTTAGTAGACTCGTGGATCCTTATCAAGGAGAGCTCCCAAATCAAGAGATTAATGAATCTTTTCCCCTTAAGGCCATGATGTCTATTAACTCCAATCTTGATGAGACCCCATGGTTTACGGACTTTGCAAACTAATTGGCGGGTGGAATTCTCATCGAAACGTTATCGTCCCAACACAAGAAGAAATTCTTCAAGGATGTGAAAACTTACTATTGGGACGACCATTATCTCTTCAAACAATGTGCTGACTTGATCCTTCATCGGTGTGTTACGGGCCCGCAGCTTTACAAATCTTGGAAGGTTGCCATAAAGGACCAACCGGTGGTCACTTTGGTCCCAATTACACCACGAAGAAAGTTTTTGATTCTGGATTTTATCGGCCCACCATTTATCGTGATGCACACGAAATGGTTAAGCATTGTGATGCTTGCCAACGCCAAGGCAAGATCACACATAAAGATGAGATGCCTCAAAATTTCATCCAAGAATGTGAAATCTTTGACGTATAGGGCATCGACTGTATGGGGCCATTTCCATCATCTAAAGGGAACAAGTACATCCACGTCGCCGTTAACTAAGTATCTAAATGGGTTGAAGCAAAGGCTTTACCTACTAACGATGTGAGGGTGGTTGTGAACTTTCTGAAACAATTATTTGCTCGATTCGGTGTTCCTCGTGCTATCATTAGTGATCGTGGGACTCATTTTTGCAATGATCAATTTGCTCGAGTCATGGCTAAGTATGGTGTCAATCACCGTCTTTCCACCGCGTATCATCCACAAACAAATGGTCAAGCCAATATTTCAAACCGTGGACTTAAGAGAATCTTAGAGCGTACTGTGAGAGAGCATCGTGCCTATGGGCCGATAAATTAGATGATGCTTTGTGGGCTTTCCGTACCACATATAAGACACCTATTAGTTGCACTCCATATCGTCTTGTGTACGGAAAGGCATGCCACCTCCCCATTGAGTTGGAGCATAAGGCTTATTGGGCCTTGAAATGGGCTAATTTTGATATCAACAAAGCCGGTGATCTTAGGAAGATCCAACTCAATGAACTTAATGAACTAAGGAATGAAGCTTATGAGAATTCATTGATCTACAAGGAGAAAACCAAACTCATTCATGATTCTAAGATCAAAAACCGAGAGTTCAAAATTGGTGATCAAGTTTTACTCTTTAACTCTCGGATGAATATTTTTTCGGGCCAGCTTAAGAGCCGTTGGTCTGTTCCATTCACCGTCGCCAAAGTCTTCTCGTATGGACCATTGAGTTATCGCAACCAAATGGGCCAAACTTTAAGGTGAATGGCCAGCGTGTTAAGTTGTATTCTGGTGAGGACATCTCTCATGAGATGATTCCATCCCTCACCACGTTTCCCTTGAATTAGTTCTGGGTCGATTCAGGCTCGTGACTCAGTTAACAAAAACAAGCGCTTCTCGGGAGGCAACCCGATGATCTATCCTTTACCCATTTTCATAATAAGTGTAGAGGGAGCTACATAGGTGTTTGTTGTCTTGTTTCTTATGATGTGCAGGGATTAAAGCTTCAAAGAGCACTTTTGATGATATTTGACGACCCGTGATCACGTGTACCCGTCTTCCCGGTTCTATCCTAAATTGTCATGATTCTATATTCATATCTTATATGTTGACATTGAAGTCACTATAGTTGTCTCTTCCTTAGCAAGATTTAAACAACGTGCACAATGTCCTAAGTGTAGGGGAGTTTACTCCCACATGCTTCAACATTGAGGACAATGTTTATATCAAGTGTAGGGTGGACTTCTATCGAAGTTAAGTGGGCTTTTCCATTAATTTGTCTTGATTTTAACCGGAAAATCTAATTTTTCGACATTTTTCAAAATCTTTGATCTGTTTTGGCCAAGTAGTGTTTTTCATTCATTCTCTTTTATGTTCTTTCCTTTTGTTATCGCATTGTATGTATTTATTCCATTTCAAAAATAAAGTCAAGAGAAAAATAAAGTTAAATAAAATGGTCTTAATGAGTTTAGATATCCTTGATATATTAGGCCCGTCATGAATCTTTTGACTAAACCCGAGTTTACTTATCCAAGTTTACTCTAGCTAGTATCCATAACGTGTTTAAGTCAAGATTTGATAGGCTTTTATATACGGAACTTTAAAACGCAAAAGTCTTAACTCTTACGGGTTAAGAACAAGAACTTTTCGCAAGTTCCTATAATTGATCCTAGAAAGTCGTTTATCAAGGGAACTTTAAAATGCGAATTCTAAACTTGAAAATGTCTAAGAAGTTGCAAGATCCTATAGTTGAAAACCCAAAACTTTGATTTAATTGGCTAAGCATCCACGAGTCTCATTCCTTGACATTTTAAATTGTAGAGAACGAGAGATAATAGAGTCAGTTATAAGTTTGGTATTCTTTCATGAATTTATGTGAGTTGATTATGAGATTTTTCTCCCATCGCTTGTTAATAAATTCAATTGCAATAAGTAAGGTCGTACGATTTGAAAAGTTACTTAGCTTCTAGCACAAGAACGTTTAAAAGTTGCTTAGTATTAATTAGAGTTCATAGCCAAGACATAACTTATTGAAGCGGGATGCGAAGATTGGCGAGTCCGAAAAGGCCCTAACAAGGCATGAGCGCTACATTTTGTTGCTAAAGATCCCAAGTGATGTGAAGAATCATTTATCAAAAATCAATATGAAGGATCAAGACACACGACGAAAAGAAAATACTCCCCTAAAGATCATGGAGAAGTCTATCCGAAAAGACCCTAGCAAGGTATGAGGATAAATATATCCAAGTCCTAAAAGGAGGCGGATCGTTGTATATCAAAATCCAAAATAAAGATTGGAGAAAAATGAAGAAGTCGTGGTCCAAGTATGAAGAATCTCTCAAAAACTTCAAAGTGAAGAAATTCCTATTATGAAGAGAAGACCATTATTTCAAGAACGTCTCTCAAGATTCGAAGTATGAAGTCACTACCAAATATTGGTCCGAGAAAGGTCCCAAATCGTGAAGCGAGTTATGCCAAGATTTGAACTTTATGAGGTCTCGAGAAGCAGTTTTAAAAGATTTTGAAAGTCCCTAAACTATTCTTGAAACAATAAACTTAACTAATTAACACACTTAATTACTTTTCAAACGTAATACTTATTATTGTATAATAAAGAATTACAAGTGTTATGGATAACAACGTTTGATGACAATGTGTTGTGCACACTTTGAACAAACTAAACCTAACTTATGAACACAGTCGCAGCTGTTTGGTTCTATAAGTTCTAAGCGTTAATGTGTGAATTATATCAAAGTGTTCAACATTAATGCTAGGCTACATAACCTATTTATAGTGGTACGAGGTTGACACAAGTACTAGTTGATGGTGACTACACTAGACAGACACATGCCAGACCTCTGTCACATTATGCTCTTCTATTCTTGGTAGTCTACCACAATGCTTTAGGGAAACAGAGCTGACACAGTTTCCCTTTTCTTCATAGTCTTGTACACACTAAGGTATGTCGAAAGTGTGTTGAGTGTTAACAGGGTATTGCCACCCCTGTTAACCCTCAACCCCTTAGAGTCCCTGATACATCTTTGTTGTTATCCATCACAGCCAATGAGTATGTCTTAAAGTAATCTTTGACTTCCTTGACAATGTCTCTGACATGGACTCCTCTGAGGTTGCTCACAGAGACTTAGATCTCTGTGAGTCTTGCGATACTTGCCTGCCTCCTAGGCACAGGCATGTTACTATCTAACAGCTTGATTTGTGTTTAAATCTATGATACAGGGAATCTAACAAACTTAGATTCCCAACAATATCCCCCTATTTTAACATAAATACAACTAGATCTATCTAAGTAAGGTAAGTGAGATGACAGCTTCTTCATACTCATAAAAGATCTAAACAAACATACCTCATGATTTTATTAATACTTAAAGGAAATTACAAGTACAATACAAATGTGAAATAAAACATGAAGGTAAAATTCAGCTATGAAATCCTTCAATAGTCATCATTCTTGATTCTTTCTTCAGCTTCTGCTAAGTCTGTCCTAGTATCCAATTCGGCCTGCAAAGCTTGTGCAAATACCTTGGAATACTCTGTGTTGATTTTAAGTGCCTTTTTGAGACAAATCAGTTGAATGGTTGATGCTAAGTCTGGCTAATCTTCCGTCTGGAATGCATATTAACAAGCCTTGTTCATGAAGGCCATACCTCTTTCAGGCTCAGTGTAAGTCTGACCATCAATAGGACCAATGATTCCATTTGGTAATACCAAATCCCTGTGCATTCCATCCACTTGAACATCATCAGTAACTAAGGTTTCCTTAACAAATTGAGTTATCCTTCTTCTTTTCTTTCCAGACTTTGGAGGTTCTTGTTCAAACAGCTGTGGTGGGGGATCTATCTTGAGCTTGGCTGTTGTTTCTTTAACCTAATTAAACTTAGCTTTGAGGGTCTTAAGAAGAGTGAAATTTGCATGTCCAGTTCTTTTAACATCCAACGCCTCAAGTTCAAACCATTCAGTCAAGCCAAGTTGCTTTAACCTAAAGTCTTCAAAGATATTCATATTTGTCTGTTGGTTATCTCTCCACAAAATCATTTGTGGTGTGTTAGTAGACTTGTGAATGGTATACTTAAACTTGGTGATTTTTACAAGTGCAAACTTGTTGTTGACGCAGGCATCATAATCAGCTTTTACCTTATTCAATGCCTATATGCGTTTGACTTCTATCTCTTTCAACCTTTGTCTTTGTTTCTCCCTTTGAAGTGGAGTCATTTTTCTCAGGGTTTCCTCATTAAGCTCCTTGGTTTTCTTGATTTCATTCAGCCTTTTGAATTCAATCCTGTTTCTCAATTTCTTTAGGTGTTAGAGGATTCTCATTTGAAGCTCTGAAGGTTGTAAATTGGGATAGGTCTGTGGTTGATCCTCCTCTCTCTAGCATCGCAGCTATTTTCTTTAGTTTGGCGTCTGTGTCTGCCATAACTATTTCCTTTCCTTTCTTTGAGACAGAGGATTCCACGCTTATGTTTTTCAGCTCTTCAGCTATTTTAAGAAAATCCATCTGAGCTTGGTTTTGTACAGCTTTGGGTAGGGAGCTAACAGTGAACTTGAGTTTCTTGGCAGCTGGTTCACCATCATCCACAGCCTCGCTGGTGTTAACCAGAGTCAGGGATTTTGATGAATCAACTCCATCCTTTGTCTGTTGCTCCCCCTTAATTTCATCCTCATCATCAGGTATAACCACTGGTGTGATGACTTGGAGAGGGACAGGTGAAGGGATAGTGTTGTCAGCAGAGTCTGAGCTTTGTTTGGCAGATTCAAGGTTAAGTACCTTTTCCTTCTCCCCCTCACATTCAGCCTGTCTTTTCAGACGTTTGGATGAACGTGCCTGAAAGTGCTTAGCAATCTGCTCAACAGAGGCAGCCATTTCTCGTTACGTGGTTATTGAAGCTCTGGCAATCTTCAGCAGGTGGTTGTAATTGCCATTTGTGTTGCGATGAACACGATCAATGATAAAGTTGGTGTGACAAAGTTTCCTGTTTCGTACAGATTCAAACTCTCTAAGCATTGTTAACTCATGAGTATTGAAAAGTGCAGGGACCTCTGTGACGATGGCATCTTTGATACGTATGGACAAATGACTAAGTCCTTGGGACACTCCCTTTCTTGTACCATCCTTGATAGGTTCGGTGACTGCATCCTTAACCGCCTGTGTTATGATCCTTGAAAAGTGGACAGTGAAAGAGTGCATTTAAGATTTTATGATGTCCAGCTTTCTCGACAGGTGTTCCATATCTGATTGATGATGTTTAGGTTTAAGATCATGGATGTTCAGGCTTTGTTGTGCATAATCATCCTCCCTTGGAAATATATCAAAGTTGGTTTGGGTAGGATGATCAAACAATAGAAATTCAGTTGTCGGATCATATGCAGGCCTTTGAAAGACTGTAGTGATAGAGGTAGCAGAGGTGGGAGTTACTGCAGCTTCCTTGGGAGGAGGAGTGGTATCAACAGCTGGTGTGGTCACAACGATTTCCTTTGGAGGAGACAGAGATTGTTGGTCATCGTCTTCTTCATCCTCCTCCTCCTCAATCATCCCCTCAGGGAGAATCTCATCATCAGGCATGGATTCAGGTTTAGAGAAGTCATCGACTAAGGAGAGAACATCCTCTTCAACATCATGCATGGGCTATTCCTCGTTTGGTTGATCCTGAATCATTGTATCAGCTTCTTTTTCTGTCTACTCCAGAGATTCAATGTTTGGCTGTACAACATCAGCCTGCAAGTTGTTTTAAATTAGTAACAGTGAAATAAATAAGGGGAATGGTCGCCAGTTCGCTGTCCCAGAGAGGCTGAGGGTGATTATTCAGCCACTCCAAATGATAAATCCTTGGGATTCTTTTAAGAGCGTAAATCATGAGATTAATGGTCGCCATTCGCTGCCCCTAGGAGAGCTGAGTGAGATTATTCACCCCCCCCCCCCCCAAAAAAAAATGTTAAAACCTTTGGAACTCTTTTGATTGTGAAACATATGTTGTTAAGGATCGTCATTCCCTGCCCCTAGGAAGGCTGAGGGTGATTATTCAGCCCCCCCCAAAGGTTAAGAAACCTTTGGGACTCTTTTAAGTGTGAAACATATGTAGATAAAGATCGCCTGTTACGCTGACCCTAGGAAAGCTGAGGGTGATGATTCAGCTTCCCCTGAAAGGATAAATCCTTTGGGATTCTTTTAAGTGTGAAAAAGATGTAGGGTAAGGTCGTCTTGTAACGCTATCCCTAGGAGAGCTGAGGATGATTTTTCAGCTCCCTTAAAAGTAAAACTTTTGGGATTCTTTTTCTGAGTGAACCAAGAGGTTGTGTGAGGTACAGCTACTCTGGGTCGAGACATATATGTATTCAGATTGTTGTTTGCCTGAATACTGTCTAGAGGGTGCAGGGTCATCGGGGTGCTTTATAAACACAAATGAATCACTCCCTGGTGCATAGACAAGGTATACAGAAGTCTTAAATGATTTCTAAGTACATACAATGACTCCTATGGGTCGAGGATAACCCTAACTTCACCACTCTCACCTACAGACATTTGAGAGTGGCTGCTTGTGGACCTCTAAAAATCATAAGACTGATTACATGTGCGATGTCAGCAGTATTTGGTGGGTTCCCTGTTGTCTCGGCTGACACCGAGACACTAGACCCTTGTTGTTGGTCAGCTGAAGTCTCTGAATCCACAAGAATCTCTGGAATAGAGGAGGATGTGAGGTTCACGGTCTTCTTTACCCTGGCCTTTGCAACAGTTTTGGTATGGGAAGAAGATGGGTTTTTCTTCTTCTTTGGTTGTTGGCCAGTTGTTGCCTTAGACGTCGTGGTATGCTGCCCAGAGGTCAAAGACACAGACTTTCCAGACACATCATAGGTATTCACCTTCTTAGAGGAAGGGAGCAAGGACTTCACAACAGAAGTTTGTTTATTGGCAATGTTCAGCATGTGAGAAGTAGCATGCACATCTTTAGATCCAATCTCCTTGTAGATAGCTCCAGTAATACGATAAGGCTTCAGGGAAGTGAGTGCAGATTTGTGGTAGTTGTCACCCAACAGGCTTTTAAAGATAAGAGAAAGGAAGCGAACATAGCAGATGTTTTTCTCCCTGTCCTAATTTGGTCCCTTAAGCTTTTCAACTAGGTTTGAGAAGAGTATGCTTCCAACATCAATGTATGTGCCCCAGATCAACCCAAAAGCAATGGATTAGTGATTAAAAGACATTTGGTCTTGAGAACCCTGCATACCACCCAGGGACATGACTATGTGAGTGAAGAGGACACGCCACATAGGGGAAAAGTATTTGATCTTAAGGGGAGACTTGGAAAGAACTTCAGCATGAGTGAGAGTTGGGTTTACATCATGGATGGGTTTAAGTGTGGCAAGGGCATCCTTTACAGCCTTTTTGTCTACAACCTTCAAGCATTCATCTCCATGTCTTAGCCCAGCTACATTTGCAAAGTCTTTGATAGAGAAGGCAAAAGGGTGTTTGTTGCATGAGAGGCTAAAAGTGATGGTGTCGTCAATGACTTCAGCAGAATAGCAGAATTCCCTAAGGTATTCTTGGTAGAAGACGGTTGAGGTTTTTGTGAGTGCTTCACTTACATCACAATTCTTCATAAAGTTCACCAGATCTGTGTAGGAATTGTTAGGAGCCTTAAGCCATCCAATCGAGTTGTTAGAAGCAAGGATGCTCTCATTGAGTTCGAAGGTGACGTTTGAAGCCTTGGGAACTGGGTACGCCATGGATTCAAGGTTGAAGAAAAACGAAAATGGTGGAAGGCTTTAGAGAGAGAAAGCTTAGAGAGAGATGAGATTGTGAGAAATGAGAATAGTGGTAGGTGAGAAGAAACGTGAGACAATATTTATATTCAAAATTTTTGAAACAGTTATTCAAACACATATAACGCGTAGTGGGGAAAAGACTACACAAGTGGGTCCCTTAACCTTTCAAAACCATTTGTCTCCTCGTTATTCGGAAAAGAAATAATTAAATATAGGGAATGTTTTTAAGCATTTACTTGGAAAGTAACTACCTAGTTTCATGTGAAAAACATTTAATATTTAATCAGACATTTAATGAACTCATTAATTATCAAGCCACATGCTTTGAGATATTGAGCATCCCTAGCTCAGCAACTAGCCTGTTGAACGAAGGTTCAGCCAAAGGCTTTGTGAAAATGTCAGCTAGTTGCAGCTCAGTGGGAACGAAATGCAGCTCAATATCTCCCTTCATTATGTGATCCCTGATAAAATGATACCTGATATCAATGTGTTTAGTTCGAGAGTGAAGAACAGGGTTGTTGGAGATGGCAATGGCGTTGGTGTTGTCATAGAAGATTGGCACTTTATCATATAAGATCTCATAGTCAGCCAATTGACTCTTCATCCAGAGCACCTTAGCGCAACAGCTGGCAGCAGCAACATATTCTGCTTTAGCTGATGACATGGCCACAGAGTTTTGCTTCTTAGCACTCCATCCAACCAAATTTCCTCCTAGGATTTGACAGCTACCTTAGGTGCTTTTCCTGTCAATACAGCATCCAGCATAGTCTGAATCTGAATAGGCCTTGAGATCAAAGCCTGATTCCTTTGGATACCATAGACCTAGGGAGGTTGTTCCTTTGAGATACCTGGAAATTTTCTTAACAGCCACTAGATGGGATTCTTTTGGGTTAGCTTGGTACCTTGCACAGAGACATGTGGAGAATTGAATATCAGGAAGACTAGCTGTTAAATACATGAGTGACCCAATCATGCCTCTATATAAAGTCTCATTAACAGAGACCCCTGCCTCATCAGGACCCGAGTTGTTGCGTGAAAGCATGGGGCATTTCACTGATGCACAATCAGCTAAGTCATATTTTTTAAGTAAATCATTAACATACTTTTCTTGACAAATTGAAATTTCCTTAGGACATTGTTTAATTTGAAAACCCAAAAAGTAAGTTAATTCACCCATCATAATCATCTCATAATTCTTGGTCATTCATTTAGCAAAACGTTTACTAAGATTAACATTAGTTGACCCAAAGATGATACCATCTACATAAATCTGCACAATGATGAAATCACTCTTGTCCTTGAAGGTAAAGAGTGTTTTATCAATGGAACCCCTAACAAATTTATTTTCAGTTAAAAAATTAGACAGAGTTTCATATCAGGCTCTTGGAGCTTGTTTCAGCCCATACATGGCTTTGTGTAGTCTGTACACATGATTAGGAAACTCGCTGTTCTCGAATCCTTCAGGTTGTTCAACATACACTTCCTCAACCAAATCTCCATTAAGGAAGGCAATCTTAATATCCATCTGATACACGGTGAAGTTCATATATGCAGCATAAGCAAGGAAGATTCTGATGGCTTCAAGTCTTGCCACAGGAGCAAACGTTTCATCATAATCAATCCCTTCAGTTTGTGTATACCCCTGTGC
Source organism: Glebionis coronaria (assembly GCA_025667525.1). Classification (NCBI taxonomy): domain Eukaryota; kingdom Viridiplantae; phylum Streptophyta; class Magnoliopsida; order Asterales; family Asteraceae; genus Glebionis; species Glebionis coronaria. The sequence continues at coordinate 310,527,085 of CM046875.1, forward strand.
CACCAGCCTGGCCTTGTTTCTGATGATGTTTCCAGTTTCATCCATCTTATTTCTATAAATCCATCTAGTGCCTGTGATGTTCTTACCACCCTGGAGCTAGCACTAGAGTCCATGCCTTGTTCCTTTTGAACTGATTAATTTATTCCTGCATAGCAGCTACCCACCCATCTTCTATAAGAGCCTCAGCTACTCTCTTAGGTTTAATTTGAGAGAGAAATTCAGCAAAGAGACATTCATTGGCTGAGGCTGATTCTGAGTCATGAATTCGCTGTCTAGTAGTAACCCCTGTATTACGTTCCCCAATAATGTTGACAAGAAGAATGTGTTGATCTCTTAACCATTTAGTTTGAGGAGCTGGGGAATCATGGGCAGGGACATCTATGGGGGTAGCTGGCACTATTTGAGTTTCATCCTGCTGAATAGGAGGACTTTCTTCAAAGATGACCTCAGTATCTGTGTCAACTTCAGCTATATCAAGGGGTACAGATTCATTATCAGTAGTAGAGTCTTCAGGGAGTTGAAGAATTGGTGAGTCATCTTCAGCATTTGAGGAAGAAGGACTACAAGAAGGTTGTGGTTCTTCTTCATTAAGTTCCTGAGACGAAGGAACTTTAATGTTGTGTGTTGACAGAGGGTCAAAAGCAGGAACATAAGGAGTGAGAGTGTTGGAGTGATGATGGTGATGACAGGGAGGTCTTGGTTCTGATAATTTATCACTTGGGAAGGACACGTTTTCATTAAAATCAATTTCATCACCCTCTGTTCCTGTTCTCTGTATGACATCATCATCTTCATTGAATTTGACATGAAAGGTTTCCTCTACTTCTTGTCTTATAATATTGAATACTCTGAAGGCCTTGGCAGTGGGAGAGTATCCTAAGAAGAAACCATCACCAGCTTTTTCATCAAATTTTCCAAGTTAATCCCTATAGTTATAAATGAACACAGGGCATCCAAAAACATGGAAATAGCTGACGTCTGGAGCTCTATTTCTAAAAACTTCATAGGAAGTTTTACCATGTCTCTTGACAATGATTGACCTATTTTGGGTGTAGCAAGCAGTGTGAACAGCTTCTCCCAAAAATTGCTTTGGTAAAGCTGCGCCATTTAACATAGTTCTGGCTACTTCAATCAGAGTCATATTTCTTCTTTCAGCCACACCATTTTGTTCAGGGGTGCCAGCTGAAGAGAAGTTTTGTGATATTCCTTTTTCATCACAAAAAGATTCAAGTTGTTGATTCTTGAATTCAGTACCATTATCACTTCTTAGAGCTTTGACTGTAACATCATTCATATTTTTAACTGGTCTGATGAAGGACATGATGGTATCAGCAGTATTACTTTTCCTTTTGAGGAAGAAAACCCATGTATACCTTGAAAACTCATCAACTATGACCAAGGTGTATTTGTTGTGATTAATGGTCTGAGGTTTGACAGGCCTAAACAAATCCATGTGAAGGAAATGTAAGCACTTGTCAATAGAAAATGATTGCCTGGTCTTAAAAGAAGACATGTGATGCTTTCCCTTGACACAAGTTGAACAAGTCTTGTCTTTAGAAAAAGTCACTGAAGGTAGACCAGCAACCAGGTTTTGTGTGGCTATCTTGTTGATGTTCTTAAAGTTGAGATGAGACAGTCTTTTGTGCCATAGCCAATTGACACTTTCAGAGGCTTTGGCCAGAAAACAGTTTGAGCTATCTTCAGAGCAAGTAGCCATGTTGATGACATACACATCTCTCCTTCTTGGTGCAATAAGCACCACATCATTGTTCTTGTTGAATATGGTTCCCTGAGTCTTAGTAAACAAAACCTTGTAGTCAACATCACACAATTGGCCGATGCTAATAAGATTGTGTTTAAGACCATTCACATATGCAACCCTTGTAAAAGTTATCCCATTGCAGTTCACTGAGTTGTATCCCTCTGTGTCGCATGAAGAGTTATCCCCAAACACCACTTTAGGACTTGGCTCCTTTGAGTATCTGTGCAGGTATTGTCGAATCCCTGTCATGTGTCTAGCACAGCCACTGTCTAGATACCATACCGATTCCTTAAGATGTTTCTACACAGATACATAGAAACAAGTTAGTTCCTATGGTGAACCCACTTTCCAGTGGGTTCCCTAAATTGCTTATTAGCAACTCTTGAGTTCTTGTAGAACTTTTGACGATGGGAAGGACAGTTAGCTGTCTCATGGGTGAACCTTCCACATATATCATATCCTGGAAAGTCACTACACTCATCTGAGTGATGGTCTGTGAATCCAAAAAATTTACAGGGAGGATAAGGTCTGTAGTTACCTATTTGTCTCCTAGAAGCCTGTTGTCTATCCCTAGAAGGTGTCTGAGCTCTATTAACTACCATTTGTCTATCATGATCTATGGTCATGTGATGAGAGTTTTTACAAATATTACAGTAAGGTTTGACTATCCTTTCACCTTTGGGTTCTCCTAAAATAGACTTAGGTTCATGGGAAGTAGAGCATTCAGCGGAAGGCTTAATATGTTGTTTCAAGAGTTCTACTTCTTTCATTAATGACAATAGGCTTTCTTTAGTTGAGGAATCAACTTTGTTAACTAATTTAGTTGAGACAGGCTTAAAGGCAACTTGCTAACTGATTGTTTAGCAGGAACAACAAATACCTTAGTTGGTGGTTTCTCAACATCTGCTTTGGGTTCAGCCTTAGCTCCTCTAGAAGAGCTGTTGGGTTCAACTCCTGAGAGTTTTGGTAAGGGTGGTAAATCAACCACATCTTTAGAGACAGGGACATCAGTCAAGAGGGATTCTGACATATGAATTGTCTCTGTAGATTTGAAAACAATCTCTTTGGGTTTGGTGAGAATTTTCAACTTATTTTTCTTGGCAGAGATATCCCTTTTAATATAAGCATGTAGTTCATCATTAAGCAATTCATCTATAGTGAACCTACTACACAGCCATTTTTCTATAACCTTATTTAATTCAGATACTTGATCATTTAAGGCACTATTCTTCAAGGTTAACCTATTAACTTTGTTTTGAAGAGATATCTTTTCTAAATTAACATGTTTGAGAGTTTCACATTCAGCCCTAGTAGTAACAGTTCATGTTTAACAGAGTGAAACTTATCAAGCAAGTTCTTTCTTTGTTCCTCAACAAAGTGCAAATCAACAATGGTGTAATCAAAGACATGTTTGTGTTCATCACTTTCAGACATAGATAAAAGCCTATGTACCTTTTTCATTGTGATGTCAACCCATTGTCCTGGTCTTGCATCTCCTTTCCCAACAGCTGGTTCATCCTCAACTATTGCCATGAAAGCCCTGACTCTAGTAGTATCTTCCTCATCTGAAGTCAGCGGTTCATCATTCCAATCATACGCTTCAGCTACCAACCCTTTCTTTGTCTTTATATCACCCCCTTTATTCTTAGACAGAGCTTCAAGCTTCAAATTCATCTGTTCTAACTCAGCTTTAAGTGCCTTATACTTGTTCTTGTAATCCTTCTTCTCATTGTCTGAGGAGTTGAATTGGTGAGATGAGTTGTTGTGTTGTGATTTGAACTTGTAAGGTTTGGTGGAAGATGATGGATAAGAAGGTGAGGATGTCTTTGTGGAAGGACAGTCTTTTTGAAAGTGTCCATGTTTTCCACAGGCAAAGCAAGTTTCTTTTGATTTGTTGGTTTGTTTGCTAGCTGATCCTACTCTCCCTGATCTTTTGTAGAATCTCCTTTGATTAGCTAGCAAGGCTCTTTCATGAAATTTAGCATTAAGGTCTATCAAGAACTCTTGGCTGCTGCGTGTGTCTTCTTCAACATCAGAGTCATTGTCGTGAGGGTGTGGGGTAGAAATCAAAGCTTTGGAAGTTTCTCCCTGAACTACAAATCTTTCAGTCTCTGATTTGTATATGGTATCTGTTGGAATACGTTTTTACGTATTTAGAAAGGATCGGTCACTCTAATGATATTGGGCTCGTGATCCAATATAGTCCATATAGCCCACATGTAGGGTGGGCTATATAAACCCCCTCCTAGCATGTTAGGAGGGGTTGGTCATTCACTTTTCATACACTTAATCTAATCTTTCATTTTTCTCTCCAACCTCTCTCTGGTTTCTCTCTCTACATCTTCATCTATCTCTCTCTCTAATAATCATCTCCATAGTTAGATAATCCAAGGATTACGATAAACTAACAATTGGTATCAAGAGCCATGGGATGATTGTATTGTTTATGTGTTTGTGTTCTTGATTTTTGTAGCCTTTTGATCTATATAAACACACGTCAAATTTTTTTTTTGTGTTTTTATGGTTTTTTTTCTTGATACAAATCATCTACATAGTTGTGGTAGTGATTTGGTATTGTTACTTTGGCTAAAACACAAAAATATTTGGTGTTTTGATCATTTTTTGGCTTAAAATCACGAATTGGTTGAGTTTTGTCCGAGAAAAGTGGGATATATTCCTATCAGGTCATCGGAAAAGGGTTTATAGGACATTCCGATTAGTGTAATCCGAATAGGGTTTAGGGATTCCGATTTTGGTTCATTCCGATCAGGTATTCCGATTTCGTATTCCGATTTGATATTCCGATAAGGTACATTCCGATTTGGCACATTCCGAAAAGGAACATTCCGATTTGCACATTCCGAAAAGGAACATTCCGATTTGGCACATTAAGAAAAGGGACATTCCGATTTGGTTTATTCCGAATAGGGACATTCCGATCAAGGTTATTCCGATAGGGTTTATTCCGACGGCTTTCCGACTGATATTCCGATCACTATTTCGATCAACATTCCGATAATCAAAAATTATTCCATAAAAAATTTCGAACCGTGTGTAATTTTGACTTGGAATTTTTGGTTTATCAAGGACATATTTTAGGGGATTTTAACATTGTTTCTCGACTTCAACTCACAACAACAAACACATTTACTTTCTTTCATTGATCGATCGACAAGTAATCCTTACTTTTATTTATCATCGATTTTCAATGGATTCGTTGCATTCGACATCTCGAGAGGGAGACGTGCATGTCATGCAAAACACAGCTAGAGAAAGTGGTATAACGTTCTTTCGACTACTCCAGTCTCATCTATGACCATTTCTTGGTTTCAAGGAGGAAGCGAATTTCTGACACTCTTCGGTCAAGATCGTTATATATTCATCGATTCCATATTCCTCAACTTGAACCAACTAGCTGAGAAACTTCACAAAGAAGACTTTAATCACTCTGCATCAGCATCTGCATATCAAGCTCTAGTGACACAACTTACGTACTTCTTCAAATTCAACATTCTTAAGTCTGACAATTCAGGGATATGTCAATCATTTCTTCAGTACACACAAACGGAAATTAAAGAGTTCCGTGGTACATTGTTGAAATTAATGACATCGGTCTCGTCTTCGATTTATGAAAGATCTCGACTTCAGCAAGAGTATGATAATGGAGTGCAAGAATCTACGATGCAGATGCAAGAGGAGAATGATCATACGGATGACAACTTGGAGCCTAAAGATTACAAGAGCAAGGATTCGGGAGGAAAGCATGATACAAGCAGCATGTCAGGGATTGATGACACCATACCCGTATCTGACGAAGAGTCTACAAATACGGTACAAAGGAATGTGGTATATGATGTCTATGCCGATGAACTACCGCATGTTGCGCATTCCGAACCTAATTATAACAAACATGGGATGGAAAAGGGTGATAGTTTTACCACTTCAGATTCATCCGATGTGAGTCAAAATGGGGGAGAAATTGTTCAGAATGCTAAAGTTCATCATGATAAATGCTTTATGACTGCTTCTCTAACCGATTCTGATTCCAGGATTAAAGAGCTTGAAACGATTTTAGCTCAGCAATCTAAAGCTCTTGAGGATGCCAAAATTGAATTTTCGAAGAAAACGGATAAATTTGAAAAGTATTTTGAAAAACTTGAAAATTCAAACGTTATTCTAGAAAGAAAATTAAATCAAAAATTTCAATATTCTAATGCTGAAAAAGATAATTTTGTGAAACAAATTACTTTGATAGAATCTAAGTTGGCATCCCAAGATAAATTGCTTAAAGATAATGAGAATTTAAAGGCCCGGGTTCAGGAAAAGGTTTTTGCTATAGCTGCGTTGAAAAACGAATTAAGGAAAACTAAAGGAACTAGTGTGGACACTAAGCTTGAAAAACCATCAATCTTGGGAAAACCGCCTCAAATTCAGTCTGTTAGGCAACCGACTGCATTTAGATCCGAGCGACCAAAATCCTCGAGACCGCGGTTTGCCTCCCAAGTTGATATGGTTCATCATTCTAGACCAGTCACTCCACCATCTAGGCCCAATGTGACTAAAACAGCTTTTGCAAGACCTAATCACATGATTGCATCTAGTCTCTCTAGACATAGTCCAAAGAACACGTCTAGAACTAGTTCAACTGACGTTCACTATAAATTTGGTCTAAGGGATGCTATTCAAAACACACAAGTAAGAGATAAGAATTTTAAACCTAGTGAGATGCCTTCTAGATTACCCAACACTGCTAACCGTTGCATGTCATATCCTAGGAGTACCAATCAATCATCTAGGAATTCTAGATCTTACTCGGACATTAAATATGCTACTTGTAAAACATGTAGGAAATGTGTCTTTAAAGCCAATCATGATTCTTGTGTCAAGAAATTACTTAATAAGGTGAACTCCCGTGCTAGACTTAAATCTCAGTGGATTGCTAAAATCAAACCCATTGGTAAAATGTGGCGCCCTACTGGTAGAACTTTTACTCTTGTAGAAAACGAGTGCCCTTTAACTAGGATAATCTCCGATTCTACTAAGACTACTAGGGAGGGAATTGAAAAGGATGATACTTCACTTAAGCCTGAACTTAAAGTTTTCTATAAACGGAAACGTTTGCCAACTAAGACAAGTGAATCATCAACTCAGGACGCCTCTGGCACAAGAAAAGTCAACTGTGAACCCCCACTTGCTTCTAAGTTAGATATCGCTAACCCATATCAAAGCATGCAAATTCCTAATGAGAATGCAGGTACCAAAGTTGATGTTCCAAAAGAACGAAGCGGTCCAATCATTGTATACCGTTCAACTAAGGATACTCTTAGAGTTTGGTTGCTGAAGAAGCAGATATCAGAGAAACAAGTGTCTTAGGGGATTCATGGTTAAGCTTACCAAAAGGACTTATAGTCACATTACAGACTATAACTCGATCTTCAAAAAAAGGAAAGTTTATCGCCGATGATAAACTTATCCTTACAACGAGAAATTAATTTTTCTCGGGCACGAGCTATTATTAAAATTATTCAAAGATTTTAAGCTCGTGTACATGGCTCATAGGCAAATCACAGAGTGTGACCCGTTCATCAAAGAAAGGAATGTTTATCGCCGATGATAAACTTATCCTAACAACGAGAAATTAATTTTTCTCGGGCATGAGCTAATAATGAAAACATTCGAAGTTTTTAAGCTCATGCATAATGACTTACAGTTAATTATCAGACTGTAACTCGGACTTTAATTTTAGGAAAGCTTATCTTTAATGATAACTTATCCTCGTAACGGGAAATTAATTTTTCTCGGTCATGAGCTTGTAGTAAAACATTCCAGGTTTTAAGCTCATCAAGGAAAGTGTATCTTTTAAATAAGAGAACTTTTCTTCTCAACGAGAAAGTCATCTTTATCGGTCATGAGCTTTACGTTAAAACATTCAAAGTTTTTCAAGCTCATGAAAACGACTTCTAAGTAAATATTAACCTAGGACTCGTTCTTCAGATAAAAGGAAAGTTTATCGCCGATGATAAATTTATCCTTAACAACGGGAAGTTTACAACTTCTCGGACTTGAGCTCGTTTTGTAAGATATTCAACATCTTAAGCTCAAGTAATTGGTTTTCAAAACTTTGAACATAATTTTTCGAGAATTTCTCAAAAGGTTTTTCTAAATCTTTCAAAATTGTGTCTTCAAAAATGTTTTGTTAAAAAGAGCATGTCTTCTGGAATCGATAATATTTACGATACTAGAAATGTCATTCAATAATGACACGAGGTTGTAAATAAAGTTCGAGCAGAAGTTCAAACTTTTAAAACATGCTCAAAATGGTTTGCTATTATTTCAGATAGTAACCCGCTTTTCATATTAAAGTCAAGCATTTCACCGGAAAGCTTTGACTCAACAACGGGAATTAATTTTCTCGGGCATGGTTTACTTTATAACCATGTAAGGGATTGTTTTTACTTTATAACACAATCTAACACGGATATATGTACGTGTCAGTGCATTTATTTGTTAAAACAAGAGAAATCTTGTTTTTGTGAAGTTATCATCTCCACCAACCGTAGCAATTTACATTTGATATCTACATACTCGATGATGCGACTACTCAAACGGTGACTACAGCTCTTTCAATAGAACACGGGTCAACAATTAAGGGGGAGCAATTGTCCAGCATTCAGAATCTTCGACGCCGAAAGTGCCAAGTTCACATGTTGGTGTCAAGACAACGATATCAATCGTACACATGGAGTCAAGATATAACTTCATACGTGATGAGGCGACCAACATTCGTGAACAAGAACCATGTGATTCTATCATATGATGTTCTCCATCATTCAGTTCCAACCTCGTAAATCGCTAATCTTGTGAATACATTATTATATATGATCTTTGCACGTGATAAATACCTTACACTTGTGTTTAAAAGGTATTTAATTTACGTTTCAACTATTCCCTCATTAATTTGAGGGGGAGCTTGTGTCATTCATGTAGATAATTGGATTTGCATTTTTCTTCCTAAATTTTCTTAAAATGCTATTAAATCAATTGATATTAAAAACATCGATTGGGTTAATATTTTTAATATGGGGGAGAAAATGTGATTTAATATGGGAAATGATTAATCACAAATGGTTTGACTTAACGTGCTAGCTCATCCCGACATGTGCGAAATGTTTTTGGATATCGTGGCATATGTTAAGGGGGAGCAAAATGGATTTGCACCTCAAAATGGATTTCATGGTGACATACACTTACCCAAAACATATTTATTCACGATGGTGAAGATTTTGGTGACATAAGGATGGTAGGATAGGTTAAAGTCCAATGATTTCTCTAGAACCGGAGGAATCTTCCCAAGGACATTACATAGCTAGAAATAGTAGTCCTTAGAAAAGTTGGAGAAAGATTGTGAACGTAGCTGAATGCCGACCAAGTACTTAAGTTAGAACTGGAATAATCACAACAAGGTGCTAGTGATGACGTATTGGTAAGCATTGAAGGGGTTGAAGAATGAAAAAGAATTGTAAAGATAAAGGGTGTAAAGAAAGAAGCCCTCCTTACAACTTTAGGCAGAAACCGGGTCAACACATATGCTATTGAGATCATTTTAATGATGCTCGATATTGAAGATAGACATCATGGACCCAGTGATGCATTGCACAACCCATCCCAGCTAACTCAAATATCTCTCAAAAGGTATTTGTTTTAATCACACGAAGACAACACATCATCTATTGATTTATTCACTCCGAATAAATTGGTATTGAAAACGTGGCACTCCTCTCCAGCCTCCGGTCACTAAAATCAAAAATGCACGATTGAGTCTAGAGCCATTTGAGATCATCAAATATCTCATTAGGACACACTTTTAGAATTCCTTGCTTCTTCACACACTGTGAAAAGTAAGAAAGATTTTAAGAGTCCTACGCAAAATCTTCATGGTCTTGCCTGAACATCCGAGTAATACGAAAGTATTTACCATGAAGATGGACATCCTTCTTGAGCGAATATCAAAAAGCTCATGGTAGGTGACTTGAGCGATTCTTTATGAATCAAACTTGTGATAACTGGAAAGCAACAGTTGTTTAATTCTTAACTGAACTTAAACACGTTCCATGCCTCTACGCAATATCTTAGTGATCTTGCCAGAACACTCAGAGTGACACTCTATAGTGTTTACAGTGATCAGTGGAAATCCTTCTAGTGTTAACCTCAAACGGCACTTGGTAGGTAACTTGCAAGATTCTATACGAATCAAGCTCGTGACAAATGGAAAGCAACGATGGTGCGGTTCTTAATTGAATTTCACTTGTTCCAGGAACATGAATTGACGACTTCAAATCATGCGGATATTATTATCTAAATGATTCACTCCTTATGTTCGCAGTCAGCTTTAGACGGTCGAATAAAGAGAACGGGTTTACCCGCGAAATCTTGTCAAGGAGATCTTTAATTAGAGCTACCTGTCACAAGTACGATATTTTATATCGTCCAACGGTCTTTACCGACCGGAGGTAAAATGCTACCGAATTAGAATGAAATTTTCAAGGCCATTTCATCCGTGTATGTGTTTTGTTGCTAACTGTCTTATGCAGCGTAACAAGAAGGTGGCATTGCGGTGTACAATCCAGAAGAAGTCGTCAACACATGCTTATACTTTCTGCACTTAATACTTCAACAAATTCAAGAAATTCTAAAAGACAAGTCTTCCGCTGTATCAAACTCTGAAGCTTTCAAGAATTTATAAAAGTATAAGTACGTGGAACATGAAGTCACGAAGAGGCAAATATCACAAGTGATGAATGCACAACGTCAAAGCAAGGACACATGTTCAAGACCAAAGTCAAAGATCTCATCAGCATATTCACAAGAACAAGATCAAAGACTCAAGCATAGTATGCTAGGTTTAAGATTTTGTAAAATGGTGTGACCTCCCTTAGGGGGAAATTGTTAGAAATACGTTTTTCCAAAGAAAGTCTCGGTCACATCATTATTAGCATAGATCACGAGCTATAGACTATTTAGAACATTGTAACTTGGGGTGACCTCCCTTAGGGGGAGATTTTTGGAAATACGTTTTTACGTATTTAGAAAGGATCGGTCACTCCAATGATATTGGGCTCGTGATCCAATATAGTCCATATAGCCCAGATGTAGGGTGGGCTATATAAACCCCCTGCTAGCATGTTAGGAGAGGTTGGTCATTCACTTTTCATACACTTAATCTAATCTTTCATTTTTCTCTTCAACCTTTCTCTAGTTTCTCTCTCTACATCTTCATCTATCTCTCTCTCTAATAATCATCTCCATAGTTAGATAATCCAAGGATTACGATAAACTAACAATGGTATCAATCAGCCCTTCTTCATAATTGTACTTTCCATAAATCTGAGCTAAGGTGTAATTCTTGATTGAGTTATTGGCTCTCTAAGTCTGGTTCATACTCAGCCATTTTCTTGGATGGCTGTTGACAAATGTGGCATTAATTTCAGCTTGACCAATGGTGACGTCATTCATAGCAAGGTCATTAAGAAGAATCTTTAGCCTTGTATATGTTTGTTGAACCTTTTCACCTTCAAGTGCCTTGAAAGCATTGAACTGAAGTCTGAGTGCCTGAATCTTGGTTTCTCTGGTTTCAGAGGGTCCTTCATGACCAAGGATAAGGTCTGTCAACATTTGTTTGGTTGTGGGACACCGAATTACAGACTTCATGATGTGTTTGGGAAGACAGGATATGATGATGCTCTTGAGACGTTTGTCTTGGTTTGCCAATTTCCTATCAGCTGGAGTCCACTGCTTGAGAGGTTTGGGAAGAGGATTCTCATCAGTAAAGGTGAGCGCCATGGGAACATAAGGTCCATTGTCTAGAATTTCAAGAAGAAATGGTTCAAGTCCATCGAGATACACGAGTAATTGACTCTTCCAACTAGCAAAAGCTTCTTCATCAAAGACTGGTACATTGGTGACATGAGATCCGCCTCTTGAGTCAAGAAGTTGAGGTAGATCATCTTCATTTGGAGGTGGAGGAGTGTGTCTTGGTGAAGTTGGTGGTGCATTGTTGTTGTTCCCAAAAGACGGCGGTGCATTGTTTGTTTCCGGCATGGTGGATCTTGATTATAAAACTTAGAACGATGTTTATGAAGGTTTTAATATCAAACACCGCTCTAATACCAATTGGAAGTCCCTAAACTATGCTTGAAACAATAAACATAACTAATCAACACACTTAATTACTTTTCAAACGTAATACTTATTATTGTATAATAAAGAATTACAAGTGTTATGGATAACACCGTTTGATGACAATGTGTTGTGCACACTTTGAAAAAACTAAACCTAACTTATGAACACAGTCGCAGCTATTTGGTTTTATAAGTTCTAAGCATTAATGTGTGAATTCTATAAAAGTGTTCAACATTAATTCTAGGCTACATAACCTATTTATAGTGGTACGAGGTTGACTCAAGTACTGGTTGATGGTGACTACACTAGACAGACACTTGTCAGACCTCTGTCACAGGATGCTCTTCTATTCTTGGTAATCTGCGACAATGCTTTAGGGAAACAGAGTTGACATAGTTTCCCTTTTCTTCACAGTCTCGTACACACTAAGGTATGTCCAAAGTGTGTTGAGTGTTAACAGGGTATTGCCACCCCTGTTAACCCTCAACCCCTCAGAGTCCCTGATACATCTTGGTTGTTATCCATCACAGCCAATGAGTATGTCTTCAAGTAATCTTCGACTTCCTTCACAATGTCTCTGACATGGACTCCTCTGAGGTTGCTCACAGAGACTTAGATCTCTGTGAGTCTTGTGATACTTGCCTGCCTCCTAGGCACAGACAAGTTACTATCTAACAGCTTGATTTGTGTTTAAATCTATGATACAGGGAATCTAACAAACTTAGATTCCCAACAGATTTTGTCCTTTAGCTAACTATTGATTAAATCTGTTGGTCCCTAGTAATTCGATATTACTTATTATCTTAAGTAATAACTATTACTTTGACTCAAGTGTGTTGTTTTAACATAAGATAAGAACTATAAAAGATTAAAACAACAATACCAATATACTTTTCAACATATAGACTTTTATTAGAATCAAATAAAGAATCTATAACCCACTTTGTTTGTGGAATAACAAAGTGGTTTATTGACAATGGGGTTTGATCTCCTCTACTTAAACGTTTAACCAAAGTTAAATTCTAAGCTCCAATCTAAACGTTCATATGCAACTTTGGCTATATGGTTTAGTTGGTATTGAGAGAGAAAGGTTTTTTTCAGAGTTTATGCTCTTGTATTGGTTACCTTTCTCTCCCAATGTACACTCCTTTATATAGGCAGTGTAAATTAGGGTTTGCATTTTGCATGTACCAATGTATCAATTTATCTAGTGGGTGGTTGATGCCCATGCTGGATAAACAGTACAAAGTACTTAATAAACTATTCTAGGAAAGATAAAGGTTGTACTTATATCTAAGTATACAAGCAACCTACCTTGACTTAAATTTATCTTTTCCCGTCTAATGCAAACCATCAGAATACTGAAGAGTCTTCAGTATCCTATAGGAGATCGACATCATTCAGTTTGGTATTGTCACGCCAAACTGAACTGAAAGCCCTTCTTCAGTCCTTGTTCTTCAGCAACTAGACCGCCTAGTATTTGAAGTGAAGACCCCTTTGTCTTCTAAGTTCAATGGAAGGGGAGTGCTGAACTTTCTTCAGCTTTAAAGTCTTCAGTAGGAACTTTGTTCCTCTGGTCATCCATCAGCAGACTGGCCTTACTGGTGAGCATGAAACACTCAGGGGGATTTTATATTTAAATCCTAGAGTTGCTTCAGGGTCAGTAAATACTGACACAACAATCTCCCCCTATTTGGATATACAAATAGCCTAAGTCTAATGTCAGTAGTAAGTGGGCATAACAACTTCTTCTTACTTGCACTAAACAATTAATAATTTATAAACATTAGATAGTTATTTATTCAATAACATTACAAATTACAACAAACATTATTACAAATCATTATTCACTTCTCCTTAGGCCTAAGTTCTTCAATGATAGAAGTCTGAGTTAATGGATCTAAGTTTCTGTGGTCCAATATAGCAAGAAAGCACATGCTGAAGGTTCTAGCAGCATCAGTAAGTCCTGGACCACCATGAATAGAGTAAAACATCCTTTGAACATTCAAGAGAAGTTCATTGTTTATTTCATCAAGATCACTTATGCCCACAAAGTCTTGACGTTCTTGATGATTGAACATAATCATTCCTAGTCCTGGTTCGTCCAGTACATGACCAAGGAGATGATTTTGAAACTGAACAAGGCCTTTGTATTTCTTTGTAGTGACAAAGATGTCACCAACATCAGGTTGTATCAGATTTTATCAGATTTTCCCTTTTGTTCAGCTCCAGTATTGGATCTTGATCTTCCATAGAAGCTTGAGTGTTGATGTTCAGAATTTCACCTAGTCTTTCATGATTTCTCATATAGTGCTCGATTCTGGTGCGAACTTCATCCCATCTCTTGGATTTCCTTTTCTCAATTATCACACTCATTTCCATCCCTTCAGTATAAGAAAGTTCTTTTCCTTGAAAATTGTAACACCCCAAAATGTGATGTGCGGAAGCGGTGAAGCTCGAGGGCTGTTACGTCATTGTATCATAGTTCAAGGTACAAGAGAACGACTCTAAATGAGACATTTTATAAAAATACCTCGTTGAATTTAATTATAGCATCAAAATACAAAAGATCTCAGTTTCAAAAGATAGCGTAGCGGAATATAAAAGTTTTAAAAATCAACGAGATAACAGTTCAAAAGCATAAGTAGATAAATGTCCGAAGATATCTAAGAAATGCATGTGGACTCCAAGTACTTCACACAGCAGATACAAATCATCATCAATTACCTGAGATAAATGCTAAATTGGGTCAACATAAAGTTGGTGAGAATATAGGTTTCAAGTAAAAATTCATAGTAAATCGGTTTCAGATTTCATTTCATGTACACATGCAACTATAGGAGATATAGTGCCAAGTGTAGGATAAATTTGGTGTTTACAATATTTATGATAGCTAAGCTCGTGACATCGAAACTAATGATCCAATGCATACAGTAGATTGTATACATAAATTTTGCCCCAATGGAGTACCTAGCCAAGATAACTCCGTTCACGCAAATGGTATACACTCGTCCGGCGTCAGAATGACCGAGTGGAGGTTGTCAACCCTCAATAGATCTATCCATATCATAAGAGCTTACTCCAGCAGAGTAATTAACGATTCACGATAGTGGGGACTACGGCTAAAGCAACTTAAGCTATCTCATAAACAGTGTTCACAAAACGTTTACAGAAATCAAGTTTTACTTGCGTCCAGAAGCAAGCATCGAAAACATTTGTCACATCCCAAAACAATAAACATATAAAAACAGTTTAATAGGGATCTATAAACTCACCTCAAGCAACGATTCAAACCGCACAAGTATGATCAAATAGTAGCGAGCAACTCTAGCAACAACCTAAATATAATACTATAGTTTAGGCGCTAGCAAATAAGTCACAATAGTTCGTCACGTACGTTACTCATCAATCATATATATTATTTTGTAGTTAAATCATGACTTGTAAATATTATATCGTTATAAGCATTATAGTTAAATCATGACTTGTAAATACTTAGGCAAAAATATTTATTTTTGACTCGACGAAATTTCGACAGCCTTTCGGCGTAAATTTTAATTTACCCAAATTTATCTTAATAAATTTTCCAACACGATTTCTATAGAAAATTCGGCAGCCTTTCGGCGTCACTTTAAAACTTGCCATTTTTAGTAAGTACCCAAATCTCGACCTAAAATACCTAATTTCAACACTTCTCAATCACAATTATTTCAACAAGTCATTTTCACACAATAGTATCAATTTCCACTTTTAACGCTCAAACTTTTAACGATGCACCAAGTATTCACATTTCGCGCTTATATCCTTTTACAAAACGATCCCAACATTCATATACAATATTTAGTACCCATTTCGACACTTAAAATGACTCGGTTTAACTCGAAAACATCGTTTCGACCACTTTAAAAATCTAGACAGCAAGCTAATTATAGTCTTTTTCACAAAAATTAAGTTTTTCGACAACGAATTTTAAACGACCATATCTTACTCATTTTTACTCCGTTTTTAGCCCATAATATATCGAAACGAAGGTAATAACTTATATTTTCATAATATCGTAGTAAACTAGTGTCAAAACAATTTTTACGACCCTCTATGTCTCTTATAAAATCGGACAGAATATATACTTTTTGTAAAAACTCGTTTTCGACCATTTTCAAGCGTACCCACTAGTAGTAACACTACTAGTTCCCTTCAATTATTCATAAACATACTCAAAATACAAGATTTATCTTCAAGTCCATAAATCTAAAAATATACATTTTTATATTTTACAAGTCTTTCAATTAAAACATTTTCATGCATGGATCTAATAGATCCACACATAATTTTCATAGATCTAAAATAATTCATGACCAAAAATAATTTTTATCTTTTTATTTCAAGAAAATAGTTGATGAGTAACATGCATGCATAGATCTTGAAAGATTATGCATGAAAAAGAAAGAGTCGAAAAAGGTTCAAGATATAACCTTGAGGAACGATTCTACGTAACCACAATAACCCGATCTACGCCCTTATCAAATAAAAATCAACAAAACCCAACTTCTATAAACTTCAACCAAAAACTTCTCAAATCGACAAACCAAGAAAACCCATTCTTCCTTATGCTTGTATAAACCCTAGGAAGTATTTGTTTTGTGCTAAATTTTCTTAAAATAGAGCTTCAAGAAATCAACAATGGTGGATTTGGTTATGGTGTTTGTGCCGTGTGTTTTTGAGAGAGAAAGAGAGATTTGTGTTTTTTTAGTGAAGTGAATGAGTGAAAGTGAGATATGAGTTGAGTTAAATATGGTTAATAAGTTAAAAGGGTTTGAGGTGTGTAAGGTTTAAGCTTATTTTGGCAAAGTGTAAGATTTGGTTATCTTGCATGTGGTGGTGTTTTTGGCCGGTTATGGGGGGGTCCCACATGGGTAAATATTTCAAAAAATTTACTATGGTAACTAGTTAGAAGGTTCAAGGTAAAAAGTTAGTTAGTTTTAGGTAAATGCCGAAAAGTATATAGTTAAGTTTGAAATTACGTAAAACTTAAAAATTTGACGAAATATATTAAATTTATGATTACTCGACGAAAACTGATATTTTATAATTTATAAAGTATTTTATGCACGCTAACGACGGTTAAACGTAAAAACGACGTAAAATACGAAAACGCGATACGTTAATTAAAAATTCACTGAAAATACGATTTATTACTATAAATAGCAAAGTACTAAAATACAGGCATATATAAACATATACAGAAATATTTAAATACGTTGTTCATGAAAATACGATCACGCTGTTAAAAACTAAGCAGTTAAGCACATAATTCACAGATAACGAATAATCTCAAGGATTATCGTCAATTCACTGACCGTCTCAGCATTTTGGTCAGATTCACAGAAAGTGTTCAGAATAATGACTGAGCATAGTGTCAAGTCATTACTCGGGATAACTCCCCGGTTCCAACACAGTTAAATGACATAGTTTACTAAATAAAAAGTCAAAGGGTAAAATAGTCATTTTACAAGGTAGGAAAATTCCAGGTGTTACATCATCCCCTTGATAGAGAAGTTTTGTCCTCAAAGCTTAGGAGTGTCACGGGTTCTAGAGTTGTCAAAGAGTTGCGGATATTTCTTGCGAAAATGATCCTCACGCTCCCAAGTGAATTCAGGTCCACGTTTAGAATTCCACCTCACCTTGATGATCGGAATACGACTCTGCTTCAATCGTTTGACCTCACGGTCCATGATCTCAACATGTTCCTAGAAAAGTTTCATCTTGTCGTCGATTCGGAGTTCCTCCAACGGTATAACGAGTGTCTCATCAGAAAGGCACTTCTTCAAGTTCGATACATGAAAAGTGTTGTGCACTCGGCTCAACGCTTGTGGTAGTTCGAGACGATAAGTTACGGTTCCAACCTTTGCCAGAATTTTGAAAGGTCCAATATAACGGGAGTTCAGCTTTCCTCGCTTGCCAAAACGTACCACACCTTTCCAAGGCGATACTTTTAGCATCACTTTGTCTCCCACTTGAAATTCGAGAGGCTTACGTCGAACGTCGGCGTAACTCTTCTAACGATCCCGGGCTGCTTGAATTCGGCTCTTGATTTGAACAATCTTCTTAGTTGTTTCACGAATGAGTTCAGGTCCAGTGAGTTGACTATCCCCAACCTCACTCCAACACACAGGCGAGCGACATTTACGACCATACAACGCTTCAAACGGTGCAGCCTTAATACTGGTATGATAACTATTGTTGTAAGAGAATTACACTAGAGTAAAATGTCTGTCCCATTGCTTCCCAAAGTCAAGCACGCAAGCACGTAACATGTCCTCCAGCGTTTGAATAGTTCTCTCACTCTGTCCGTCAGTCTGCGGGTGATAAGCAGTACTCATGTCCATTTGCGTACCCAACGCTTTCTGAAGTGATTTCCAAAACTCTGAAGTGAATCTACCGTCTCTATCGGAAATTATCGTGATCGGTATCCCATGTTTTGCGACTACTTCCTTCAGGTAAAGTCTCGTAAGCTTATCCATTGAATCATCTTCCTTCATAGCCAAAAATTGTGCAGATTTCGTAAGTCGATCCACAATTACCCAAATTGTGTCGTATCCGTTTGTCGTTTTAGGTAGCTTAGTTATGAAATCCATGGTTATGTTTTCCCACTTCCACATAGGAATTATAGGTTGAACCAACAATCCAGATGGCTTTTGGTGTTCCGTTTTCACTCTAGCACAAGTCAAACACTTCCCTACATAAGTAGCGATTTCAGCTTTCATATTTGGCCACCAATATAGCTTCTTCATATCCTGATACATTTTGTCAGATCCTGGGTGAATCGAATACTTAAATTTATGCGACTCGTGCATAATCACGTCCCTTAGTCCTCCAAAACTTCATCACTAAATGGTAAACGAACGATCTTCTCGTCGCATACAATTACAGCATGATATCTCGACAACCAATCCATTCCGACAATCACGTCAAAACTCCCTAACTCAACAGGCATAAGGTCTATTACGAAAGGATGACCTAGAAGATTTAAAGTGCATCCGCGAAGTATAGTGTCGGCTTCTATCAACTTTCCATTAGCTAACTCAATAGTATACTTAGTGTCTAAGGGCGAAGGGGTCACATCAAGTAAAACACTAAAAATAGTCGACACAAAAATCCTATCAACTCCAGTATCAAATAAAATAGAAGCATAACGACCATTGAGAAGGAACGTACCCGTCACGACGTCGGGGTTTTGTTGCGCTTTCCTCCTCCTATCACATAGACCCTTCCACGATCTTCCCCAGCTTTAGCAATCTTTCCTTGGTCCTTATTCTTTTTCTTTGGGCACTCATTGCTATAGTGTCCCTTTTGCTGACATTCAAAACAAGTGACGTTGGCTTTCGGGTTGGGTGGTGACTTACAGTCTCTAGCAATGTGTCCAGTTTTCTTGCAGTTGTGACATTTTACATTACATTGCCCATTATGGTGACGCTTACATCGGTTGCACAAAGGTAACGTCCCATTGTATACTCCCTTTTCCCCAGTACCAGCAGTGTACGCCTTCACAGTTTCTTGCCTCTTATTCGGATATTTCCCATGGTTGTTTCTTTGGTTAATCCCCTATTTTCTCTTGTTGTCCGCGGCATTTCCAGCATTTGCTCGAACAACTTGGTCCATCAGACTGTGAGCCATCCTTATAGCATCACTAACTTTTGTCGGTCCAGACGGTGTCACATTCCCTTGAACTCTACCAGGTAAACCCCAAATGTAGCGCTCAACCTTCTTTTCTTCATTTGGAACCATTCCAGGACATAGCAAACACAACTCTTGGAACCTCCTAGTGTACGTACCAATGTCATTGTTCTTCACAGTCAGGTTCCACAGTTCAATTTCCATTTTCTGAATCTCATTACGAGGATAGTATTCCTTAGTCAACAACTTCTTAAGTTCCTCCCAACTCATTCCATACGCCTCCTCGGCTCCAACCGTCTGCACATGGGTGTTCCACCATGTCAACGCTCCAGCAGCTAAAGTACAAGTAGAATAAGTCACTCGGTTTTCAACAGTACATCCACTGATACGGAACACAGATTCCATCGTTTCAACCCAACGAGCTAATCCAACAGCTCCTGCAGTACCATTAAAATTCAAGGGGTCGCAACTCCTAAAGTCCTTGTAAGTACACGGCTTAGGCGGTCGATTGTCAACATCGTTCTGCGGTGCTTGGTTCAGTTGTTGTTAGCTTGGATGTTTGCCAATGCAGCGGTCACTCGTTGTGTAATTAGTTCTTCCAATTGTTCGTCAGTCATTCCATTACGTGTGTTCACCATTGTTTCTCTGCGATAAGACAACAATGCAAATAAGGTTCAAGCACGAATATACACGTTATATATTTCTTATGCTAAAATAAAATGCAGAATTTAACAGTACAACAAACATAGAAAAGATAGTCACTGGTCAAAGTCATAAAGTTAAATTCTCATTCATAATCAAAACATCGAGTACATAGTCATAAAATAAGAGTTTTGATTACATCTAGTCTACTCCAACTAACCGAGTACTACTCTAGTTTAGTGGATATAATGCCCAAATGATAAAAGATGTCAATCTACTCTAGAATTCAGCACAATAACGATGAAACTCTAATTGCGACGACGACGATCACACTCAGCACATCTCGGTGAGTCACCCCTCGGGTCTCCATCTGCAGCTCGCTCTCTTCTACGAACTGACTCCAATTCACGCCTCATAACAGCAATCTCCTCAAGCGCGGTCTCCAACAAGTCGCGGGTATCCCCGTTATCCTCTAACAATCGAAAAACCGCATCCTCAAGTCGACGAAAATGAACAGCATCTGAATCGCTAGCGGATCCTATCATAACAACACATGACCTAGGTCTAGAGGGCTCTCCAACATGATGAGTAGGTTGTGTAGGAACAGTATTAGTAGCTCGACTCCCATGAGTAGGCGATGTCTCAGGTGTAGCGTGTGAATCAGACATACGAACCTTCTTCCGTGGGCATGACGAATCAGAATTGGACAAGGCTCGAGATCTAACACCGGATGGTCCAGCTCCATCAACAGGTGGTATAGTATCATCGGAATCAATATAAACCTCAGCTGGTGGCGTACCCCATAAAGCTTCCCTCTCCTCTCAAAACCGCTGACATGGAACAGTAGGCTTCTTCATCAAGTTGGATGTCTTCCTAATCTCACTCCTCCTACTGGGCTCAACTCTCTCAGGTACAACAGTCAAAGCATCAACCCTACTATCATCATCAGCCTCAGCATCCTCGCTATCACTCCTAGCTACAACCAACCTAACGTCAGTATCACTCTCAACCTCATCATCCATATCCTCATCATCCTCACGATCTACATCATATCCATTCATATCATCATCACCCTCATGATCTACCTCAACACTATCCATATCATCCTCATGACCCTCATCATCCTCACTACCACTAACCCACTCGATTAAAGTACGATGCATAACAGGTGGCATCCCATCAACAACATCAGAAGTATCAGACAACACATCAGGCTCACCCTCGTCATCCTCCTCCGGATCCTCGTCAGGGTCATACTCCGCACCTTCCTCCTCTGGATCAGCCTCCTCAGGAGCCAACTCTGGGTCATTCTCCGGCTCGACGTGACGTGGTATCAACTCAATCTCGTCTTCCCACTCTTCGTCAGTGGAGTCGGGCTGGTAAGTAATAGTAGATGACGACATAACCTGCAACAACCAAATGTTAGATATTCACGCGAATGCTTGTAGGGTATGCATGAAATAATCATGTATAGAAATAAAGTATGAAAATCAGCGAAGTGCATATGTATATAATACATATTACGTATTACATAATATATTACATATTACTTATAGTGTTATCTTACGTAATACATTACGTAGTACATATATGTATACAGAGTAACAAGTAGCCACATCGCTTATAGTCTAGGCCTAAGATGCAAACCTAGTTCTCTATAACCAAGGCTCTGATTACCAAATCTGTAACACCCCAAAATGTGATATGCGGAAGCGGTGAAGCTCGGGGGCCGTTACGTCATTGTATTATAGATCAAGGTACAAGAGAACGACTCTAAATGAGCCGTTTTATAAAAATACCTCGTTGAATTTAATAAAAGCATCAAAATACAAAAGGTCTCAGTTTCAAAAGATAGCGTAGCGGAATATAAAAGTTTTAAACATCAACGAGATAATAATTCAAAAGCATAATTTGATAAATGTCCGAAGATATCCAAGAAATGCATGCGGACTCCAAGTACTTCACACAGCAGATACAAATCATCATCAATTACCTGAGATAAATGCTAAATTGGGTCAACATAAAGTTGGTGAGAATATAGGTTTCAAGTAAAAATTCATAGTAAATCGGTTTCAGATTTCATTTCATGCACACATGCAACTATAGGAGATATAGTGCCAAGTGTAGGATAAATTGGGTGTTCACAATATTTATGATAGCTAAGCTCGTGACATCGAAACTAATGATCCAGTGCATACAATAGATTGTATACATAAATTTTGCCCCAATGGAGTACCTAGCCAAGATAACTCTGTTCACACAAATGGTATACACTCGTCCGGCGTCAGAATGCTCGAGTAGAGGTTGTCAACCCTCAATAGATCTATCCATATCATAAGAGCTTACTCCAGCAGAGTAATTAATGATTCGTGATAGTGGGGACTATGGCTAAAGGAACTTAAGCTATCTCATAAACAGTGTTCACAAAACGTTCACAGAAATCAAGTTTTACTTGCGTCCAGAAGCAAGAATCGAAAGCATTTATCACATCCCAAAACATTAAACATATAAAAACAGTTTAATAGGGATCTATAAACACACCTCAAGCAACGATTCAAACCGCACAAGTATGATCAAATAGAAGCGAGCAACTCTAGCAACAACCTAAATATAATACTATAGTTTAGGTGCTAGCAAATAAGTCATAATAGTTCATCACGTACGTTACTCATCAACCATATATATTATTTTATAGTTAAATCATGACTTGTAAATATTATATCGTTATAAGCATTATAGTATATATATACTTAGGCAAAAATATTTATTTTTGACTCGACGAACTTTCGACAGCCTTTCGGCGTAAATTTTAATTTACCCATATTTATCTTAATAAATTTTCCAAAACGATTTCTATAGAAAATTCGGCAGCCTTTCGGCGTCACTTTAAAACTTGCCATTTTTAGTAAGTACCCAAATCTCGACCTAAAATCCCTAATTTCAACACTTCTCAATCACAACTATTTTAACAAGTCATTTTCGCGCTTATATCCTTTTACAAAACCATCCCAACATTCATATACAACATTTAGTACCCATTTCGGCACTTAAAATGACTCGGTTTAACTCGAAAACGTCGTTTCGACCACTT
Source organism: Glebionis coronaria (assembly GCA_025667525.1). Lineage (NCBI taxonomy): Eukaryota > Viridiplantae > Streptophyta > Magnoliopsida > Asterales > Asteraceae > Glebionis > Glebionis coronaria. The sequence continues at coordinate 310,550,433 of CM046875.1, forward strand.
TAAAAATCTAGACAGCAAGCTAATTATAGTCTTTTTCACAAAAATTAAGTTTTCCGACAACGAAATTTAAACGACCATATCTTACTCATTTTTTACTCCGTTTTAGCCCATAATATATCAAAACGAAGGTAATAACTTATATTTTCATAATATCGTAGTAAACTAGTGTCAAAACAATTTTTACGACCCTCTATGCCTCTTATAAAAATCGGACAGAATATATACTTTTCGTAAAAACTCGTTTTTGACCATTTTTAAGCGTACCCACTAGTAGTAACACTACTAGTTCCCTTCAATTATTCATAAACATACTCAAAATACATGATGTATCTTCAAGTCCATAAATCTAAAAATATACATTTTTATATTTTACAAGTCTTTTAATTAAAACATTTTCATGCATGGATCTAATAGATCCACACATAATTTTCATAGATCTAAAATAATTCATGACCAAAAATAATTTTTATCTTTTTATTTCAAAAAAATAGTTGTTGAGTCACATGCATGCATAGATCTTCAAAGATTATGCATGAAAAAGAAAGAGTCGAAAAAGGTTCAAGAAATAACCTTGAGTAACCATTCTACGTAACCACGATAACCCGATCTATGCTCTAATCAACTAAAAATCAACAAAACCCAACTTCTATAAACTTCAACCAAAAACTTCTCAAATCGACACACCAAGAAAACCCATTCTTCCTTATGCTTGTATAAACCCTATGATGTATTTGTTTTGTGCTAAAAGTTCTTAAAATAGAGCTTCAAGAAATCAACAATGGTGGATTTGGTTATGGTGTTTGTGTCGTGTGTTTTTGAGAGAGAAAGAGAGATTTGTGTTTTTTTAGTGAAGTGAATGAGTGAAAGTGAGATATGAGTTGAGTTAAATATGGTTAATAAGTTAAAAGGGTTTGAGGTGTGTAAGGTTTAAGCTTATTTTGGCAAAGTGTAAGATTTTGGTTATCTTGCATGTGGTGGTGTTTTTGGCCGGTTATGGGGGGTCCTACATGGGTAAATATTTCAAAAAAATTATTATGGTAACTAGTTAGAAGGTTCAAGGTAAAAAGTTAGTTAGTTTTAGGCAAATGTCGAAAAGTATATAGTTAAGTTTGTAATTACGTAAAACTTAAAAATTTGACGAAATATATTAAATTTATGATTACTCGACGAAAACTGATATTTTATAATTTATAAAGTATTTTATGCACGCTAACGACGGTTAAACGTAAAAACGACGTAAAATACGAAAACGCGATATGTTATTTAAAAATTCACAGAAAATACTATTTATTACTATAAATAGAAAAATACTAAAATACAGGCATATATAAACATATACAGAAATATTTAAGTACGTTGTTCATGAAAATACGATCACGCTGTTAAAAACTAAACAATTAAGCACATAATTCACAGATAACGAGTAATCTCAAGGATTATCGTCAATTCATTGAGCGTCTCAGCATTTTGGTCAGATTCACAGAAAGTGTTCAGAATAATGACTGAGCACAGTGTCACGTCATTACTCGTCATCAAACAGTTTTTCAGAAAACGCGGGATAACTCCCCGGTTCTAGCACAGTTAAATCACATAGTTGACTAAATAAAAAGTCAAAGGGTAAAATAGTTATTTTACAAGGTAGGAAAATTACCAGGTGTTACAAAAATTTTCAAGTATCTCATCAGTTTCATCACCTCTATAGAACTTGAGATGGATGTCACCTTTGTTGGTCAACATATCAACATTGGTGATTGGTGAGATGTTTCTTCTGTTGAGTCTTGTTATACAAAACTTTTCATATAACACTTTCTTCTTGAAGACACTTTCTATTTCAACTCTTCCAATTTCCTCATACAAGCTTAGCTTCAGATCTCTTAGCTTTTCTTCTTGTTGAATCTTGTATAACTTGTCAAGTTCTTCCTTAGTGGCCACTCCAGCGCTGATCAACTGATCATTTAGAGTAAGATGTTTGTTTTGGGGTATTAAGGGAGGTGAACCTTGAATATCATCATCTTTGGCTGATGACTCCCCCTTACCCTTTGTTGGGCTCTTTTCACTAATGGGTGACTCAATGGATTGTTTCTGAGCCTTCTTTTGGGCATGTTTCTGAAAGAGCTGATGGATAGTGTTTTTCTCCCACTCAGCAGAAGACTGCCCAGCAGCTTCAGATGACCTTTCAGCAGGGAAGAAGCCACGAAGATAATCAAGAGTGGTGGTTACCTTGGCCAGCATGGCTGGAACAGTTTCAAGGGCATTTAGCTTCTGCTGAACCTCTTCAGAAATGGTCAGCTTTTGTTTCTCCAGCAACGCCACTCTATCTTTGATCTTAAACACAGAATCACACAAGTTATTAACTTGGCCAGGAACTGGTGTGAATTCTGGTGGAAACTCCATGAAATACCGTTGATGGATTATATTAGAGAGGACGTCTCTTGCTTTAGAGAAGTGGTGGTGGCCACATCTTGGACTAAGGGCTTCAAAGCAGCAATGAGGACATCCTTAATTTTTTCAGTAGAAGGAGGATGTGGTCTTGCTTTGATAGTTGAGATTTCGTTGTCGGCAAGCACCTGTTCCTCCTTCAGTCTGGCAACTTGTGATTGAAGAATCAACACTTGATTGGTTAATGCTTTTACCTGCTCAGCTCTAGGAGAAAGTGGCAGTAGTGTTGCTTTAGCAGGTTCTTCATCACTTTCATTTAGATTGACTGGAATTCTCTCATTGAACCTAAGTTCTCTCTCCAGATCATCTCCAGACATACTAACAACAAAAGTAGGCAAGTGTCCCACCTTGGCTCCAGTGGTGAGATGAACTTCCTTGGGAATCTTTGGAGCATCAGCATGAGTGTGTGGATTAGTTTCAAGCCCTTCACCACCAGGGTTGGTTTGACCTGATGGATCCTGAGAAAGAGTCCCTGATAAATTTATATCAATGATAATGTTTTTGGTTCCATCAGTAGAACCCTGTTGTGGGGGAGCTACATCATTAGAAACAGATAGGCCAGGGTCAGCATCAGCTGTTGGATTTGTTGACACATCATTCCCTGATGCAGACTCAGAGTGATAAGTGATAGGAATTGGTAATGAAGTATGACTTGTATTATGAATGAAAGTACTTACCAATGCTGACTCCACACTACTGAGCTGAGGGTGAGCTCCATCTTCACCCTTCTCTCTTAAAGAAGTTGAGATATGGGTTGATTGTTGGGCCTCTTTATGCATATCTCCTACAGCAGAGACTGAAGGTGATTGCTGGCTGGGGTTCTTGTCCTTGGCCAGGGACTTGGTCTTCTTCAAAGGATGGCCTTGGGAATCATCATCAATCTTCTTTGAGGAAGATTGTGTGAGGATTTTCCTCTTTCTGGACCCACGTCTAACCTTCTTGGTATTAATTGACGTTTGCTTCTGACGAGGTCCAGATGAAGCTCCAGTCTTTTTGCCTTGTAGATCCCCTTCTCTAGTTGGAGAAGTGTCTTTGGGAGCTTTGTACACTACTGGACCATCTGTTGATCAGATGTCCAGCATGGGTTGTGTAAGAGAAGGATCAATGGTGCTGACTGGAATGTTCCAGCGAGTAAGATCAAAGGTCTTAAAGATTAGTTGCTCTCTAGTTATTTTTGAAAAATCATTTCCAAGATGGTCAGCAAAAAGGAGAGATAGAAATCTGGTGTACACAACGTTTTTCTCTCTAGTCTTTTCTCTAGTTTCCCATGGAGATCTTCAAAAATAAGCCTCCCAAAATCAGCTTTGACCCCCTTGACCAGACAGTATAAAATGATAGCATCTTTTTGGTTTATCTGGTCAAGACTTCCAGTCCCCCCCCCCCCCCCCCGCCCAAACATTCAATGAGTATGGTCATCAATAATTTCCATCTTGGTGGCAAAGCACTCCTTTTTAACCCCCCTTTTTTAGAAATTTCTTCAGTATACCTGATTTCTTTAAAGAAGTTTTTAACAACCATAAAATCATCAGGTATTGCTTCATACTCATTAGGGTTTTCCAAGTAATCTAACCCCAAAACTTTTCTAAAAGATTTTAACCCAAATCTACCATGAATCCCCATCGTGGTAGAATCAAACACAATGGACTTCTTGTTGTTAGAAGCCTCTGCAGTAAACCAAAATTCTTTTAGAACATTTTGAAACATCATACCAGGATCTTCAAATAAAGCATACCTTAAAACACTTTTGGTTAGATAAGTCAAAACTTGTTCCCCAGGAACAGACTTAATGGATTCAGGTTTAAGCAAGGTGATGTTGTTTGGTTTGAAGAAGATGTCATCAATGGGATAGTTAACATGAGTGGATGGTTTAAGAGTGATTATGATGATCTTGGGGGTGGAAGATGATTCAGCCATTTATGTTTCTGTGTGTTTTGAAAGAGAGAAAGGTTGTGTGTGTTTATGGATGAAAAGATTTGTAAGTGTGGAATGAAATCCAATTGTTAGGGATTATATAAAACCTTTAACTGATTTGTAAAACGTTTTTAAAACCATCTGAAAAAGTTATAAATATTTTAGGGTTTCTTTTGAACATTTGGCACAAACTTTCTCATTAATGTTCTGCAAAAAGGTATGATTTTCTGTTGCTTTGAACAGTGAAACGCCCCATGTGTCAGGGAGTTGTTGACTGTGGATGGAGACGTTTGAAATTTCCTTAATTAACAAATGACACCTTTTTGAAAGAATGTTTGTTTTATTCACAAGAAATTTAATGCCATTAACTCTTTTGAATCACATGATTGATGGTTTTAAATGTTGTTGCTCAGATATGCTGAAGCTGATGGTAATACTTGTGAGCTTCAGTGCGTCAGATGAGGCGACAAAACCCCATATACATGTTCACATAAGTGAACAAGACATATGACATTGCACGCTCCTCTACTCAGTCCTAGCTACTCAGTTGTATTAAAATTTGTTCAGCATTGCTGAAGGAATCTTTTAATGACTGGTGATTATTTGTTCAGCTTTAGTGAATCAGATAAGGCGACAAAACATCATATACACAATCACATAGAGTGAAATAGACATATGACATTGCACACTCCTTTACTCAGACAATGCTACTTAACATTAATCAAATTCTTTTATGAAATGTTGAACCTTCAAGGTTCTTCAGCGAATGCTGAAGGTTCAGGTTTTGTATCATCAATGTTCAGCATACCAAGCTCCATTATCGATCTTTTAAAAGTTGGTTCATCCAATGGTTTGGTGAAGATATCAACCAATTGGTATTGAGTGGGGATGAAATGTAATTCAATGTCCCCTTTCACAATGTGATCTCTGATAAAGTGATATTTGATATCAATGTGTTTTGTTCTTGAGTGGAGGACTGGATTATTGGATATTGCAATAGCACTAGTGTTATCACAAAAGATTAGTAGCTTTTCATATTCTATGTCATAATCAGCCAGTTGGCTTTTCATCCAAAGAACATTGGCACAACATCCAGCAGCTGCCACATATTCAGCTTCTGCTGAAGACATGGCAACTGTTTGTTGCTTTTTAGCACTCCAACACACAAGTTTGCCACTTAGCAATAGGCAGGCACCAGAAGTGCTTTTTCTGTCCAAATTGCAACCAGCATAGTCAGAATCTGAGTACCCCTTTAGATCAAAACCTGAGGATTTGGGGTACCAAAGACCTAGACTTGGTGTACCTTTTAGGTATCTGAAGATTCTCTTAACAGCAGTAAGGTGTGATTCCTTTGGATCTGCTTGGTATCTTGCACAAAGGCATGTAGAGAATTGAATGTCAGGTCTGCTTGTAGTTAAGTACATGAGTGACCCAATCATACCTCTATGTTGAGTCTCGTTGACTGATTGTCCAGTGAGATCAGGTCCTAAGTTGTTAGGGGGTACCATTGGAGTCTTTACTAAAGCACAATTGATATCATACTTCTTCAGCAGATCCTTGACATATTTTTCTTGATTGATGGAGATCCCTTGGTCAGATTGTTTAATCTGAAGACCAAGGAAGTATGTGAGTTCTCCCATCATACTCATCTCAAACTTGTTGGGCATAAGCTTGGCAAATTGTTTGCAAAGTTTCAAGCTTGTAGAACGAAAGATTATGTCATCCACATAAATTTGTACCAGAATGGTGTCAGTTTTAGATTTATAGATGAACAAGGTGCTATATATTTTTCCTCTGACAAATTTATGTTCAATGAGAAAGTTGAGAGAGTTTCATACCATGCTCTTGGAGCTTGCTTCAGTCCATACAAATCTTTGTAAAGCTTGTAGACATGATTTGGATATTTACTACTCTCAAAGCCAGGAGGCTGGGTAACATAAACTTCTTCTTTTAGGTCACCATTTAGGAATGCACTTTTGACATCCATTTGGTAGATTATGAAGTTCATGTAAGTGGCTTATTCAAGGAATATTCGTACGGCTTCCATACGCGCAGCTGGAGCAAAGGTTTGATCAAAATCAACACCAGGCTCTTGATTGAATCCTTGGGCCACCAGCCTAGCTTTATTTTTGGTCACTGCATTGGTTTCATCTCTTTTGAGCTTCTAAACCCATTTAGTGCCAGTGGTTGATTTACCATATGGAAGAGGAACCAATTTCCAGACTTTGTTTCTTTCAAATTGATTGAGTTCCTCTTGCATGGCATCCACCCGTCCAGGGTGTGTGAGTGCTATAGAAACCTTTGTAGGTTCAATTTCTGAGAAAAATTTTGCATAAAGGCATTCTCCAGATGAAGCAGCACTCAGTTTCTTTGCAATAGATCTAGTAACTCTACCTTCACCAGGATTACCTATTATGTTCACCAGCTGTATGTGACTATTTTGAGTCCAAGATTTTTGTGGAGCTGTAGAATAGGTACTGGTATCATGATTAGAGCTAGAACTTGGAAGTCCATGACATGGACTTGGACTTGGAATGTCTCTAGTGTCTACTGAATGATATTCAGTGGACAAGGGATCAATCATTGGAGGACTTCATTCTTGGTCAGAAGAATCATATCCAAGACCTAATTCCCTAGAGATGATAGGAGAGCTTTAAGCAAGGGGCCCAGATTGTTCTTCAGCAGTTGCATATGATTGATCATTTTGATCATGTGTGTCAGCATGCTGATTGTTTTGAGACTGACCGTTTTGGTCATTTGTGTTTCCTTGCTGATCATTTTGATCATTTTGAGATTGATCATTATTTGATTGACAGCCATCAGTATGTGATACTGAAGGATTTCCTTTTGTATGACTTGTCATATCTTCAAATGGATCAATATGAGGGACTGAATTGCTTGTTTGATATTTTTGAGAAGGCTCATAATGATTGAATTCATCAGATGGATAATTGTGAGATTCATGTATATGAAGTTCATCATCTGATGGATTTGAAAAAGTGAGAGCTTCAAAACTTTCATTAAAAGTGATGTGATATGTTTCTTCAATACATTGTCTTCTTTTGTTGAAGACTATGTACGCTTTAGATACAAGGGAGTATCCAAGAAAATAACCATCATCAGATTTTTCATCAAACTTTCCAAGGTGATCCTTGTGATTGTGAATGAATACTGGACACCCAAACACATGTAAGAATGAAATGTTTGGAATTCTCCCCCCGAAGACTTCATAGGGAGTCTTCATGTGTCTCTTCACAATAATGGATCTATTTTGAGTGTAGCAAGCAGTGGCTACAGCATCAGTCCAAAAGTGCTTAGAGAGAGCAGATCCAGCAAGCATTGTTCTTTCTGCTTCAATCAAAGTTCTGTTCCTTCTTTCAGCCACACCATTTTGTTCAGGTGTGTAAGGAGATGAGAAATTTTGGGAAATTCCTTACAGAATTTGATCAGTGAGTGATTTCTGAATTCAGTGCCATTGTCAGTTCTGAGTTGTTTGACATGAGTGTCATTTTGATTTTCAACTCTTTTGATGAATGACATAATGGCATCTGGTGCATGGCTTTTCTTTGTCAGAAAATATACCCAGGTGTACCTTGAGTACTCACCAACAATGACAAGTGTATATTTTTCATGACAAATGGATGATATAGGAGTTTTTGTACACCTTTAGGAAAAGGAAGGTAATTAGGGTAAGTATTAACGAGCGATTTAGGAAAACCACAAGTTATGACCCAAGTAAGAGTGAGTTCGTTCTCGAGGAGGCACGTGTGTTGTGTAATGAATTGATTTTGATTGATGATTTTATTAAGAAGAATAGAAAATAGAAATGAGAAAGGAAAGAAAAGACGGTTACGAAAACGAATTAAACTAAGACGAAAAAGGCGTAAACGTAAAATCGTAAAACTACAAAAATTAAAATTTTAACCTAAAAATTCCTAAAAATTACTAAAAATCCAAAATATAATTCTAAGAGTTTACAAAAAATCCAAACTTGCTAAAACCTTTTAATTAATTAAATAATGACTTTTTAATGCTAATTAAAGCCCTAAAAATCACAATTAATTATTAAAAAGCCCCAAACAAGATCTTATAGTTTGTAAACCTCAAAAATGACCTAATTAAGCTAAAAACTATTTTTAAAAAATTTAAAACCAAATTAAACTATTTTAAACACTTAAAAACTATTAAAATCTATTAAATCTTAAATTAATTCTAGAAAATAAATGAAAAGTCCTAAAAAGATTTGGAAAATGACAAAACTCCTAATTATGTGTTTACAATCTAGGAAAAATGAAAAAAGTAGAAAAAACAAACTTTCTATTTTTAGTAATAAAATAATATTAAAATAATCAAAAAAAATAAAAAGTTTATAAAATAGTTCTAAAAAATTACCAAAAATCCTAAATAATGTAACTAGAACAGAAATGCAATCAAAAGTTCCTAAAACCTTTTTATTAATTTTATATTAAATTTTAAAGTTGTTTAAAAACCCTAAAATCCTATAAAATCAAAAATAAGACTTTTTGAAAACTTTTTGATATGTAAACCTCAAATATATAAATCAAAACCTAAAAACTATTTTTCTAAAAGTTAAAACCTATTTTAACTATTTTTAATCTAATTAACAAAATACGGCTAAAGAAAAATGAATAAAAAATAAATAAAGAAAGGGAAAAATTGAAACTTTAGCTATAAAATCCTAAACAACGTTCTAATCCTAGGAAAATTGGAATCTGCTTAATTCGCTTGTCCAATAAGCCCAAATGCCCTAAATAAGCTACGGCTTTTTTAAATAAGCCCACTTTCAAAACGTGTTATAAGGATTACCAATGCAACCTTGGTCAGTAAAAGACCCAAGGGCGCAGTGGTGAGTGTGTTGTGTTGTGAGAGGAGTGGCGCAGGTTCGAGTCCTGGCCACGTCCTTTTTGGTGTTTATATTTTTTTAAAGCTTTTTAAAACTCAAACCTACTAACACTTAACTCACAAAACACAAATCCAATTCACTTTTAAACAAGATTAAGCTAAAATGAAACCAAAACGTGCTCAGTTTGAACTTTAAGAACACAAAGAACTTGTTAATCTTCACTGATGAAGATAATGACAAGATGAGCTTGTCTCTTTGCTTTTGCTGGTGATTTGATTGGATAAAGGCACCCTTATACTCTTTGGAGTATAAGGAGTCAAATACAAACTCAAAACAAGCAAATACTAGTACAAATCAAGCACAAAAATGCACCAAATGTTTTTTATAAAGGCTAATAAGCAGGTTTATGGACAGTTACTGATCTACTTGGCATACAAGTGGAATTCAAAAGCCAATAACTTGCACAATGATCAATCACATGACATATAACCAGTATACAATCCTATTATGACCTATTAACTAGAAGCTTACCAAATTTAAGGCACAATCAAACACAAATCCTGGCAGAACAAAGACTTACTGAATTTGACCACTTGAACCAATTTTTATGCAAGCAAACTTGTTCAAAAACCTACCAAACTGAAATCTACTACTAACATACATCCTCTAGTAACCTGATGAGTGGACATGACTGGTTTTAACACAAAATTAATGACATTAATTCAAGTTACACCCTTATCCCAAACAACCCTTTAAATACTGGACTATCAACTTTTTCAAACTAAATCCATGTAAATCCTAACCAAACTAATTCTATATGATCCTAGCATGCATACAATCAACTAAAGAGCATAATCAGGCCATAAAACAAACACTTAACACCTTTCATGCAATTTTCACAAAAATCACATAATTTTCAGAAAACTAAAAAAATGAAATGGAAACAAGAGACTACCTTAAGGGTCCTACATCCAGGACCCTTAGTGGCTGCTTTGCCACCTCCTATAGGATGGGGCCTATGCTGGACCTTGGACAACACTCCTTCAACAAATCTGCTAAGAGAAAAGAAGAAAAATACTAGCACAATGCAACTGATTTCTTTTTTTTCTTAAAACTTTCTTAGAACCTTTTCACAACTTGAACCTTTTTAACCAAATGGATACGTTTTAAAAATCAAGTGTAGAACTCAAAAATCCAAATCCAAATCCACTTTCACTTTTTTGAACCTATGATTTCTGAAATTCAAAACCTTAATTCAAAACCTCCAAAAACACAAAGTGTTTATCAATAACAATGGAACTCAGTTTCTCTTCATAAACTAACACCAACTTTTAAAAAAATGATAAAAGGAATTAAATTTTACTCAAAAATACCAACTTTATATTTCATAAAAAGGAATTACAGAATTTTTGAAGAAAAACTGAAACAAAGAAAAGGGGTCACAAGTCGACTCCCTTTTATACAAGTACTAGGAACTATCTAGAATACTTAAAACCCTAGCAACTAAAATGCCTTAAATGCCCTTGAGACTTTTGACTGAAATTGGTCAAATTGTGCCTTCATGTGATCTCTGAAATGTCTTGGTGATGTCCAGCTGTTGTAAAGTGATCAAAGGCGTCCATTTTGAACTTGGGGGCCAAGGAGTAACATGGGACGTTGGTTTGGTCGGGTTTAGGGTTTTGAGGTGAAAGTGATGGGCAGGGGAGGGTCCCACAACCACATGGGTGTGTTGTGGATGGTATCTGGGTTGTGGGTTTTGGTGAGGGAGAGTTAAATTGGGGATCTGGACAAAATTATCCAAAAACCCTTTGTATTAAAGGTAATTAAGGCTGGGATTTTTAGGGTTTATGGGTGGTTTAGGGGGTGTTTTAATCTGTTTGGCTTAATTAAGTTTTTAAAAATCGTGTTTGCCACCAAAAGTAATTAGATTATTTAAATCTGATATTAAAAAGGTGTGGGTGGAATGTTGACGTGGGAGAGGGAGTGAGGTGGGGAGTTGTGATTGGTGGTGGTGGGTGATGTGTACATATGATTGGATGGGAGGAGTTTGGGTGTCTGGCTGGTTGACCCCCTCAAGTTTCACCTTTCTTTCACTTTGTATTAAAAGCTGTCAACGCCCCAATACACTTGTAACAACTTTGGCAAGTTGTCACTTTTGGCACGATTACTTTATAAATCATAAACAAGGACTTCAAATGCAATTCTTGGATTCTTCAAGGGCTGATCTTGTATAGTCTTCAAACTTTAGGGACCCTATTCATAGTTTTGAATATTTGAGGGGTATAAAGTGTAAATCTTCAAAAGTTGACGGACTAAAGTTGCCAATCTTCAATTCTTCAAGGGCATTTTTTGTAAAATCCAAACTTGGGCCCGGTTCATTGTGCGGCTTCGTTTCCCGTGTTCGTTTTTGAATGATTCTTGTGATCTTTGCCATTTCCTCAATATCCGTACCTAAAAATACACAAGTAACAAACAAGAGCATATATTTGGCAGTTTTAATGATATTTTATGCATATTAAGCCCGATTTGGACGATGAGACTATGTATAAAAGCAGTCTCATCACTCCCCCATACTAAACCATTGTTGTGCCCTCACGCAATGCTAGAATTAAGTATCATAGCACCTCCAAATTCATTTTATTCACTTTATTGGAATGATAAACTAGCTATACTACTACTATTACATCTACTTGCGTTTTAGACATAATGTATGATTTTCATCGCAAAATGGGACGTTTAGGTTCATAGAATAAGAACACGTGAATGCTTCGTTAGAAATAATTTCGTCGTCCTTGATTTTCACCCCAATTCCATGCCAAGCGTGCAACGATATCATTGTCATTATAAGTTAGTAATGCTAACACTACTCATATGCCCTAATCACGTACTTATTCTCCCATTATTCCTAAGTTGTATCTCTTATATTTTATTATGTCGTGAATGTTTCACGAGGATACATTGTTGACTTATGCGATAATAGAGATTTAGGTCTAAAAATAGAGTCCTAACGGTGTAACTAAGACCATCAAATCAATAACCCCTCCTAATAGACAACGATGTTAAAAAATTAAGTTGACAAGAAGAATCGATAAACACGGTTTTATAACGGTTTTGAACATGAGACTTATTACCAAGACTTTTATACGCCCCCTAACGGAAGGACCTTATTATCTTTTGTTTACCTCCATCTTTTATTCAACTTCGCCATGAAGCTTTTATTATGACTTCAGTCTTGCCTTGCCTTTTATTATCCGCCTCATCGGTGGTTTTATTAGCCAAAGACGTATATCCTCACGCTAAAGCGAATTTTGGATCTTTAAAGCTTCGATGATTAAGGCTTGATTCACTTTCAATTTTTGCATAGATTTTAGGCCTTGCGGGGCTTCAAATTGTTTGCTAGATTTAGGTGAGCACTTGAAATCTTATTATTAGGTGAAGCTTTCGATTATTCGGGTGCCAATACTTCAAAACCGTGACGCTGGCGATATCTTAATGTCTTCCTAATTTAATTACACGGAAGCTACTAGAAAAGACTAGAAACCCAACAATCCTAACTAAACCGCTAAGTCAATATTTATTAAGAAAAAAATATTTACAAGCGAAGGGAGAATAAGCAAACAACGAGAACACATGAGTTTTTGAAAGAATACGAGTACTCTACGTTTAGCATAGTAACTTATAATTAAATCTATCATTTCTCGTCCTCATTTAAGAGACTTAGCCTAATGTGTAGTTAAGGAATCAAAGCTAAGTGCTCAACACGCACGGTCGAGTCAAAAATTAATCTTATTCTCGCCATCGGAAAACCTACATTCGTGTCTTCAAACACTTATAAAACATGAGAAAAAATTTTAAAATTTGGCCATTTTTAGCCTTATTTTGCAACAAAAACGATAAACAAAACGATAAACTTTGGAAAGCGTGAAGGTTTGGCAAGGCAAGTATCTATTCACCCCCCCCATACTAAAGTTAAACATTGTCCTCAATGTTTCGAGTCTAGGGGTGCAAACACCCCCATACTAGAGACGTAGTCGAATGCCTAATCTAGCATGGAAAGGGTGTAACCAATAAATTAATAGCCGTTTATGAAGTGTGCTAAAAACCTAAGGTTAGAACAATCAAGGATATATCATGGATATTGAGAAATGTCTTCAAAGCAAACGATCGAGTGCTCCCATAAAACGAACACGAGAGGCTCCAATCGTGAAGATCATGATCTAAAAACCACAATTCACAAACAACCACGGAACAAAGGTTGGAAGGGCACAAATCCCCACACGTAAGCTACATTAGAAAGCGATAATATGTACATAGGATAAGCATGGGACTCCCCCACGAGGCACCTCGTTTTTGATTACCGAGTCATGAGCTCGACTCGAATCCCCATAAATGTGATCATTTAGGGATAATCATGGTGTGGTCAATTTTTGGTGGGGCTTACATGATAAACAAGGCCCAAAAACAACCGGTATTAAGGACTAAGTCCTTAGATGGTGCAAAATACCGGGATCGAAGATGGCATTCTCGTTTTCTTTGGAAAAACTAATCAACGCCACTTTGTCGTGTGCCAACAAAAACTCTCAAGAAAATAGGAGAGAAGAAATAGAAGGGTGGGACAATGGGTAAGTCTTGAAGACATTGAGCTACTCGAGGTAGACTCGCACCAATCAAATGAAAAGATTTTCCATTTATTGCATCGGTGGAAGACCGAGATTTCCCTATATAAGCAATTCCAGGATCAAATATCTCGTCCTCGGTGGAGAAAGGGGAGGGAACATAAGGGGATTCCCCCACACTAAGTCCACACAAAGCATCGTCAAAAGGAGAAGACGAGCTTGTAGTACTCAAGACACGCGGTGATGACGGAGTTAGAGTTGTAGAAAAATCTTTTAAATTCAATTTAAAATCTTTTCCTTTTTCATCTTTTACACTCTCCTTGTGAAAACCCGATTTGATTATGTAAAAAATATTTGGTGTATCTAAAGCAATGTTAGTCACACTAAAAATTCTCACATTTTGAAATCTTTTTGGTTTGGGCGGTGGTAAGTTTTCAAATCTTTTGTCAACAAAGAAAACTTCCCCATCGGGATCAACGTATTCATCATCCGAAGAATCACTCGAGATTGGAATCGTAGGCTTAACACTCTTAACCTCCACCGGCGGAGGGGACGGAACTTCATTTTTCTCAACAACTCCTAAAACTCTATTGGAAATCTTTTTGCAAATGCTTTTGATGGGATTGACATTGTACAAAGATGTGATAGAATACACATGAGAAAGAGTGGAGTTTTGGGTTGCATTAATGACGAGTTCTTCCTCATTGAAACGAAGAGTGATTTTTCTTGCATGCACATCGATAAGTGCTCTCGAAGTATCCAAAAAAGATCGACCTAAAATTAACGGAACTTTAGGATCGATGGGAATATCAACAACAATAAAGTCTACAGGATAGTAGAACTTTCCAACTTTCACAAAGACGTCCTCGGCTACTCCACAAGCTAGAATCGTAGAATGGTCGGCCATCTCGATTGACATTCTTGAAGGAGTGAGATTTGGAAGATTGAGTGATTTAAAAATCTCAAGAGGCATCAAATTAATACTAGCACCAAGATCGGCCAAGGCGTAGCATTCTTCCATATCTTGGATAGCACATGGGATTAAAAACTTTCCAGGATCACCGACTTTTTGAGGTATGCGGCTTAGAAAAACCGAAGAACAACTAGACGATTTTTGCAAATTTTCTTTGTTATTCAACATACTTTTGAAGTTCGCGGCAAATCGAGGCATCATGACTAAGGCGTCGGCAAAACTTATATTAAAATGCAAGTCACGAAACATTTTCATAAAGAGTTCAAATTGATAATTATTTCGTTCTTGTGCCTTTTCCTTGTCTCGTCTTGAAGGGTAGGGTAAAGGTGGTGTGGGTTGGGGCATAGTAGGCATAGGCAACGGCCTTGGAATCTCGGGTTCCATGATTGGTGTGGGTTCAACCGTAGGTGTGGTTTGAGCGGTACTTCGTGGGCTTGTAATTTGCTCCTTTTCAACCACCACCTCGTGTACTTTCTCTTTTTCCTTCTCCATAGAAGTACTTGGACGAGAAATGGGTTCTTTGAAAGTTTTACCACTACGAGTAGTAATAACCTTAAATTCTCCTTTCGGGTTCACGATGGTATCACTAGGAAGACCACCCGAAGAAGAGGGCTTACACATGATAGCTTCAAACATCTAAGCCATACGGTCCTCAAACTTAGATTGCCTAGCATCCGCTTTTAACAACTCTTGCTTAATCTCATGTTGACCTTGCTCCATTTTTTGTTGCTTTTGTTAGAGTCGTGTGACATTTCCTTCCATTTTATTAGCATGAGTTTTAAGTTCATTAGCAAGTTCGTTTTTAAGCTCGTTTTTCAGCTCGGATCTTAAGCTAACCATTTCACGTTGCATATTGTCAAACTTAGCATCATTAGCCTTAGCATAATTCAAAAACTCTCCTTGAAGATTTTTGGTGTGATCATTTTGAAAACCTTGAGTAGAAGTTTGAAAATCACGGTTTTGGTTTTGATTTGAAATTTGCCCATTTCCACTTTGATAATTAGCTTGTTATAATTCCTTTGATTTCCTTGATAATTACCACCTTGGTTGTTGTTGCGATAGTTATTAGCATTTTGATTTGGTGGAGCTTGATTTTGGCGGGAACCTTGACCGATTTGGTTATAAGTTCCCGTGGCTACATAAGCACTCGAAGTGTTACCATCCGCGGTAATGCACTCGGAAAGATCATGAGCTCCACCACACGACAAACAACTCTTAGAAACCGCTTTAAACGAAGCGGAATTCGAAGCTTCTTGAGCTTTCCAATGGGACATAAGAGTCGAAAACCTATCGAAAAACCGATTTTCCTCATTAGCTTCATCTTGTAAGGCACTGATACTACGAGACGATGATGAACCCATTTTGGCAACACTCGGTGTGTTACGAGGGCTATAAACCTTAGACCTATTCTCAAATTGACCAAAGCTTCTTCAACCGTTTTACACAAAAAATTACCACCCGCGGCGGCATTCAAATAATCTCTTTCATGATCGTTAAGTCCATTGTAAAACGTGTCTAGGTGCAAATCGGAAAAACCGTGATGAGGACATTCATGTAACATCTCCTTAAACCTATTCCAAGCCGTAGAAAAACATTCATTTGATTCTTGTGAAAATTTAGAAATCTCATTTTTCAAATGCGTAGTCTTAGAGGGCGGAAAAAATTGGTTCACAAACTTTGAAACGAGATCCTTCCACGTCAATATAGAATTGGGTGGCTCTTTCTCTAACCAAATTTTTGCGGGCCCCGCTAAGGAATACGGAAAAAGCATCATCTTAATCGAGTCATTCGAGACATCCTTAAATTTACACGTGGCGGTAAGACGATTAAATTGGCGGATATGGTTGTGGGCATTGTCCTTCTCATCACCACGGAATTTGTTGTTTTGGATCATCGACAACAAACCCGTTTTCACCTCAAAATTCTCCGCAAGGATAGCGGGAATCACAATGGCTTCTCCATAACCCTCGGTGGGTGCTTGAAGTAACTCCATCATAGTTCGATTCGCCATGGTAGGTGCTTCTCGTACAATGGGTTCGTCAATAGGAGACTCCTCACTAGAATGAGTTGGAGTGGGAGTTTTGTTCTTTCGTCTACGTGCACGTTTCGCTTGATTACGAGTGAGCATAAACGTCACGTACAACGAGGAGACGAGCAAAGAAGATTCTTTTTGGTATTTTGTATTTTTCAATTTTTTTTTGGTTTTTGATGGTATTAACTTTTTTGGAAATTGGTGAAATGTATTAAGTAGACAAAAATCTACAAATCTCCTCCTTAATCAAATCCCTTGAATAAAGAAGCCTCAAGGAATGAAAACGATCACGTGGAGTGAACGCCTTCGATGACTTAAGAACGATGGTGGAACACCAAATCGTTCAAGAGGGTTTAATCAATAGAAACCAAGAAAATATATATGATACTTAGTAATACTTTGGGCGGCAAAACCCTCGATTAGCTCTCACAATCAAATACTCACAAGCAAGAGGGGAAACGAGGCGGCGCGAAGCACTTAAGAGCCTTTTTCCTTAGGATATATTTTATAATATCCGCCTTATACCCACCTTATAGTTTGTATTTTCAAGATTAAGCTTCACGAAAGTATTTATCTATTTTTGCCTTTTTCTTTGGTTTGAGATTCGAATACAATGATTGGGTAATGACCTCCCAAGTCAAGGTTGTGATTTCTCACGTATTTGGAGTACTTGTGAATTTATTGTTCTACGTATACAATATAGTAATAATATTTACACAAAAACCGAAAACCGATAATACGTATTAGTAGAGTGCTACTAATACAAATACTAATTATGGTTAGTATAAAAACAACAATGCCAAATCAAAACACAACACACCTCCCCGGCAGCGGCGCCAAAATTGATGTAGGAGTTTTTGTACACCTTTAGGAAAAGGAAGGTAATTAGGGTAAGTATTAACGAGCGGTTTAGGAAAACCACAAGTTATGACCCAAGTAAGAGTGAGTTCGTTCTCAAGGAGGCACGTGTGTTGTGTAATGAATTGATTTTGATTGATGATTTTATTAAGAAGAATAGAAAATAGAAATGAGAAAGGAAAGAAAAGACGGTTACGAAAACGAATTAAACTAAGACGAAAAAGGCGTAAACGTAAAATCGTAAAACTACAAAAATTAAAATTTTAACCTAAAAATTCCTAAAAATTACTAAAAATCCACAATATAATTCTAAGAGTTTACAAAAAATCCAAACTTGCTAAAACCTTTTAATTAATTAAATAATGACTTTTTAATGCTAATTAAAGCCCTAAAAATCACAATTAATTATTAAAAAGCCCCAAACAAGATCTTATAGCTTGTAAACCTCAAAAATGACCTAATTAAGCTAAAAACTATTTTTAAAAAATTTAAAACCAAATTAAACTATTTTTAAACACATAAAAACTATTAAAATCTATTAAATCTTAAATTAATTCTAGAAAATAAATGAAAAGTCCTAAAAAGATTTGGAAAATGAAAAAACACCTAATTATGTGTTTACAATCTAGGAAAAATGAAAAAAGTAGAAAAAACAAACTTTCTATTTTTAGTAAAAAAATAATATTAAAATAATCAAAAAAATAAAAAATTTATAAAATAATTCTAAAAAATTACCAAAAATCCTAAATAATGTAACAAGAACAGAAATGCAATCAAAAGTTCCTAAAACCTTTTTATTAATTTTATATTAAATTTTAAAGTTGTTTAAAAACCCTAAAATCCTATAAAATCAAAAATAAGACTTTTTGAAAACTTTTTGATATGTAAACCTCAAATATATAAATCAAAATCTAAAAACTATTTTTCTAAAAATTAAAACCTATTTTAACTATTTTTAATCTAATTAACAAAACATACGGCTAAAGAAAAATGAATAAAAAATAAATAAAGAAAGGGAAAAATTGAAACTTTAGCTATAAAAATCCTAAACAACGTTCTAATCCTAGGAAAATTGGAATCTGCTTAATTCGCTTGTCCAATAAGCCCAAATGCCCTAAATAAGCTACGGCTTTTTTAAATAAGCCCACTTTCAAAACGTGTTATAAGGATTACCAATGAAACCTTGGTCAGTAAAAGACCCAAGGGCGCAGTGGTGAGTGTGTTGTGTTGTGAGAGGAGTGGCGCAGGTTCGAGTCCTGGCCACGTCCTTTTTGGTGTTTATATTTTTTTTTAAAGTTTTTTTAAAACTCAAACCTACTAACACTTAACTCACAAAAACACAAATCCAATTCACTTTTAAACAAGATTAAGCTAAAATGAAACCAAAACGTGCTCAGTTTGAACTTTAAGAACACAAAGAACTTGTTAATCTTCACTGATGAAGATAATGACAAGAGGAGCTTGTCTCTTTGCTTTTGCTGGTGATTTGATTGGACAAAGGCACCCTTATACTCTTTGGAGTGTAAGGAGTCAAATACAAACTCAAAACAAGCAAATACTAGTACAAATCAAGCACAAAAATGCACCAAATGTTTCTGATAAAGGCTAATAAGCAGGTTTATGGACAGTTACTGGTCTACTTAGCATACAAGTGGAATTCAAAAGCCAATAACTTGCACAATGATCAATCACATGACATATAACCAGTATACAATCCTACTATGACCTATTAACTAGCAGCTTACCAAATTTGAGGCACAATCAAACACAAATCCTGGCAGAACAAAGACTTACTGAATTTGACCACTTGAACCAATTTTTATGCAAGCAAACTTGTTCAAAAACCTACCAAACTGAAATATACTACTAACATACATCCTCTAGTAACCTGATGAGTGGACATGACTGGTTTTAACACAAAATTAATGACATTAATTCAAGTTACACCCTTATCCCAAACAACCCTTTAAATACTGGACTATCAACTTTTTCAAACTAAATCCAAGTAAATCCTAACCAAACTAATTCTATATGATCCTAGCATGCATACAATCAACTAAAGAGCATAATCAGGCCATAAAACAAACACTTAACACCTTTCATGCAATTTTCACAAAAATCACATATTTTTCAGAAAACTAAAAAAATGAAATGGAAACAAGAGACTACCTTAAGGGTCCTACATCCAGGACCCTTAGTGGCTGCTTTGCCACCTCCTATAGGCTGGGGCCTATGCTGGACCTTGGACAACACTCCTTCAACAAATCTGCTAAGAGAAAAGAAGAAAAATACTAGCACAATGCAACTGATTTCTTTTTTTCTTAAAACTTTCTTAGAACCTTTTCACAACTTGAACCTTTTTAACCAAATGGATACGTTTTAAAAATCAAGTGTAGAACTCAAAAATCCAAATCCAAATCCACTTTCACTTTTTTGAACCTATGATTTCTGAAATTCAAAACCTTAATTCAAAACCTCCAAAAACACAAAGTGTTTATCAATAACAATGGAACTCAGTTTCTCTTCATAAACTAACACCAACTTTTAAAAAAATGATAAAAGGAATTAAATTTTACTCAAAAATACCAACTTTATATTTCATAAAAAGGAATTACAGAATTTTTGAAGAAAAACTGGAACAAAGAAAAGGGGTCACAAGTCGACTCCCTTTTATACAAGTACTAGGAACTATCTAGAATACTTAAAACCCTAGCAACTAAAATGCCCTAAATGCCCTTGAGACTTTTGACTGAAATTGGTCAAATTGTGCCTTCATGTGATCTCTGAAAAGTCTTGGTGATGTCCAACTGTTGTAAAGTGATCACAGGCGTCCATTTTGAACTTGGGGGCCAAGGAGTAACATGGGACGTTGGTTTGGTCGGGTTTAGGGTTTTGAGGTGAAAGTGATGGGCAGGGGAGGGTCCCACAACCATATGGGTGTGTTGTGGATGGAATCTGGGTTGTGGGTTTTGGTGAGGGAGAGTTAAATTGGGGATCTGGACAAAATTAGCCAAAAACCCTTTGTATTAAAGGTAATTAAGGCTGGGATTTTTAGGGTTTATGGGTGGTTTAGGGGTGTTTTAATCTGTTTGGCTTAATTAAGTTTTTAAAAATCGTGTTTGCCACCAAAAGTAATTAGATTATTTAAATCTGATATTAAAAAGGTGTGGGTGGAATGTTGACGTGGGAGAGGGAGTGAGGTGGGGAGTTGTGATTGGTGGTGGTGGGTGATGTGTACATATGATTGGATGGGAGGAGTTTGGGTGTCTGGCTGGTTGACCCCCTCAAGTTTCACCTTTCTTTCACTTTGTATTAAAAGCTGTCAACGCCCCAATACACTTGTAACAACTTTGGCAAGTTGTCACTTTTGGCACAATTACTTTATAAATCATAAACAAGGACTTCAAATGCAATTCTGGGATTCTTCAAGGGCTGATCTTGTATAGTCTTCAAACTTTAGGGACCCTATTCATAGTTTTGAATATTTGAGGGGTATAAAGTGTAAATCTTCAAAAGTTGACGGACTAAAGTTGCCAATCTTCAATTCTTCAAGGGCATTTTTGTAAAATCCAAACTTGGGCCCGGTTGATTGTGCGGCTTCGTTTCCCGTGTTCGTTTTTGAATGATTCTTGTGATCTTTTGCCATTTCCTCAATATCCGTACCTAAAAATACACAAGTAACAAACACGAGCAAATATTTGGCAGTTTTAATGATATTTTATGCATATTAAGCCCGATTTGGACGATGAGACTATGTATAAAAGCAGTCTCATCAATGGACCTAGGTGATACTGGGCCAAATAAGTCCATGTGAAGCAAATGAAGACTTTCTTTGATTGAGAAAGTTTGCTTTGTTTTGAAACTGTCCCTATGGTGCTTCCCTTTTTCACATGTTGAGCATGGTTTGTCCTTGGAGTAGACAAGTGAGGGAAGACAAATAACAAGATTTTGTTTTGCCAACAGAGTTATTGTTTTGAAACTGAGATGTGAGAGCCTCTTATGCCAAATCCAATCGGTAATATTGGAAGCTTTAGCAAAGAAGCATGTCTCATGAGTAGAGTTCATGTTCATGACATAAACATCTTTGACTCTTCGAGCAATCATCATAATTTCATGATTGGAGTTGAAGATTGTACCTTTTTTGTCATCAAACTGCACAAGATACTTTGCATCACAAAGTTGACTTATGTTGATGAGGTTGTGCGTCAATCCATTTACATATGCTACCCTTGAGAAAACTATACCATTGCATTTCACTGAACCAAATCCTTCAGTAGTAGCTGATGAGTTATCACCAAAAACAACTTTAGGACCTTGGTCCTCCTTATACTTGTGCAGATAACTTTTGGTGCCAGTCATATGCCTTGAGCAGCCACTATCTAGGTACCAAATAGGATTCCTGAGATCACACTACACAAGTTAAGGAAAGGTCATTTTCGTTTTGAAAACCACCTTTGTTGGGTGGGGGTTTTAGATCTGGAAGGTGTTCTAGATCTGAAGGGTCCTCTTGTTGAGGGTATGTGTGATTGCTCAGAAGAAGAAGAGGTCTGAATAGCTTTAGCTTTCTTTGTCTGAAGGGCTTCACTCTTCTGAACCACTCTATATGGTTGTGATCAGATGTAGTATGGACATCGCTTCCACAAGTCTCACAACATTTGGTAATAGAGTTTGGATTTCTTGGTTTAATACCTCCTCTGAGTGAGATGATACGATGATGTCCATGAGTGTCATGGTCATAACTTCCAAAAATATTGCAAACAGGGTAATAGTGGCAGTCATCTGAGTGATTGATATGAGTGAAATTACTCATATCAATTGTATCATAAAACGGACTTAAATTACATATTTAACATGAAAATGGTATTGTATTTGTTTGTTTCATGTTTCATGTGTGTAGGTACCAAAGATCACGAAAACCGGCAAAACCGACACGATTTTGAAGTTAATTTCAAGAAACCAAAATCAAGATCGTTCTTATCCGAGGATTAAAGTTTATCAAAAGTTAATGGGTTTTGTGGGACCCACATTTGTGTATTGGGCCTAAAAGCCCAATAATGGAAAATATGTATTCACTTTTGGGACAAAAAGCCCAATTGCTTATATGAGACGGATGAGTGTGAACTGGATCCAACAAAGCTAATTACCAGAAATAAAGAGACGGTAGAGTGTATATTATTTACACTTGGACCCAAAAAAGCCCATCACACAAGTAAAAGTTAAAGACGGAGGGTGAAAAGTTTATATAAACTTTTGGTGGTCAAGACTTTTGGTCAAAGCAAAAGAAATAAATAAAAATAAAAGAAACGATGGAAGCAAAAAGGGGGAAGAATGAGAGCAGCTCAAGAACCCTAATAATTATGGGTTACCAATTAATTGAGCGATTGTATGCCACACACCACCAATCAGAATATTCAGGGAATGAGGAGCGTGAATAGCACTCAAGATTCTTAGTACTATGCTCCTACGTGGCTGATTGGATTCGTCAGAGCTATCACTTGATTCGTTGATATCTTGGCTGACTGACAAGGAGCCAATGAAAATCGTCCAAGTAAGCTCCAAAGAAGCACAACTAGCACACCTCTTGTGCCACGGTGGCAATCCGTTTGCACAAGGGTCATTCTCAGCCTTTGATCAAGAAAGAGAAGAAAGAGAGATGTAGAGATGTTGAATAGACGGTTAGAGATCATCTCCTTCAACAAACCAAAACCCTCGGGTTCTCCTATAAAACCCCCCATTTTTATTGAGTAAATCATCCTTTATTTTTCTGTATCGTTATAATGTTAGATTTAGTTTAGAATTTTGTATTTTATTTTTTAATAAAAGTGTAATTTTACTTTGAATTAATAAATATCAATTTTCAGATTAATTTACTTCCAGTTCCTTGAAATATTTTTGTGTTAAAATAATTGATTCAAAAGTTTAAATCTGATATTATTATTGTAATTGTTTATAAAACCTTGTTCAGTAGCTTTTATGAATGATTTTGAGTTAAATAGAGGATAATACATCTATTCCCATTGGATAGTTGTCAAAATTTAAGCTGTTGTTCGAGGTCTTTCTTTTGATTCAAGATACATTGATATTTCGAAATGTTTTAATTGGTGGTGTGATGGTGGTTCGATGAGTTCGATGGTGTTTCGGTTGTTTTGGAGGCGTGTTAGAATAGGAAGCTCAGCGCTATCCTACATCACCAAAGAATCGTCGAAAAATAGGTTAAGCTCGTTTTTACTTTCTTAGTATTTTTTTCTTATAATATGCTTTTAATCTGTATTTAATTGAGTTTATTTGTTAATATTTTAATTGTCTATTATTTGAATGAATTGGATCAGTTGAATGAATGCTATGATGAATGTTTAGGATCGAATTGATTAGATATACTTGTTCTGCTAGAGGAGTGTAGGTTTTATTTTAGAATCTGTTGAATTAGGATGTGGTTAGATTAAGTTTGATGTGTACGTCTGTTTAGATAGAATTTGCTGCTCTGATCGATCGCCTGGGTGCTTGTGCCTGCTGACATGCTATAAGAGTTGCACTAAAATGTTAGTTTACTCATTTACATGGTTAATCTTAGTTACTGCATTATTTAACTTGGGCTGATGTATGTGATTTGTAACTGTAATCTGATTTGTATTTTTGGCAGCCGATTTTAATGCTCTAACTGATATTGCTGATATCGTTATTACATGATTGACTATATTTTCTTGTTTACTGATTCACTTATCTAATTTTATATTGTTGTGCTTTTGTTGAACTGTTTTTCAGGATTTACTTGATGTGTAGTAACTGTTTGTTTTGTGAACTGTTAAAATTTCCTTTTAAGTTCAATTTACTGTTTGGTCATATCTTGTTATTTATACTGAATTTAGTTGATGTGTATTTGGGCTTAGAGTTCTGTTGATTTATTTTTATTAGTAGTGAATTGTGTGCTACTTTGTTTTTATTTGAGGTACATTTGAGAGTTTACTGTTTATTTGGGTGATTTTTAATGTCTGCTTAACTGTTTGTTTACCCAAACGTATAGTTTGGTAAACTTTACTACATTATCTGGGTCCAAAAATTAAATATTCCTCAAAAATTTGTCCATAGGGGGTCTTGAACTCGAGACCTCCCCCTTATCAGTTATTGAACTTAACCATCTGATCTAGCCTCCTGATTTTGTTTAAAAACTGCTTTAGTATTTAATATAGCTTTAATAATATAGTTGTCAACTTTTAATTTCTACTTTAATACATAGTTTTCATTAATTAAATTTTTAAATAATTTGTTTTAAATAAACTTTATATGGTTAAAAAAACAAATAAAAATATATTTAGAATTTTAAAATTAGTTTTAAATAAATGAAATTTAATAAATTTTGTTTTAAATAAAAATAGTTTTAAATAGATTTTTGTTTATTAAAAGTAAAAGTTAAATTTTAAATAGATTTAATTAATTTTTAGATTTAAAATAGTTTTTAAATTTGTTTAAATAGATTTTTAAATAGTGTAAAAGTTATTTTAATTAAATAGATAAATTTTTAATAGATATTTAAATAGTTTAAATTTTAGATAGTTTGAATTTTAAATAATTGTCTTTAGATTATATAATGGGGAACGATTCATGCACTTTAGGAAATTAATTAAAAAATTTGTAGGAGTAATTTTAGTTTTAAAATCGAAAACCCATTCAAATTAATTGTCCAAATCGAAACAAAACGTCTCAAATTCACTTGATCTTCAGTTTTCCCTTATGGCACCGTTGAGCTTGCCCAAAAAGACGGGCCTAACATTAAGGTGAATGGTCATCGTGTGAAACACTACTTTGGAGGGGAGATACCTATGGAGGTTGTTTCGGATGTTCAAACTTTCCCTAAGGACCAATGAATGCGGGGATCGAGCCGAGCTCATGACTCGGTTAACAAAAACGAGGTGCCTTGTGGGGTAGTCCCATACATTCTATCTTCTATCTATTTTCTAACACTAATAAGGCTTGATCTTTCAAGCTCGTGCCCGTGTTTTGTTGTGTTGTGAATCTTAGGTATGACCCTAATCAATGAAGTCTCTCGTGTTTGGTTTTTGCCGGTCCACTTGATCTTCCATACTTTTATTGCCAATAGAGGCACACTCTCTATCCTTTGATTTTTATCGACTAACGTTTTATCTTGAGGCATAATTAATAAACGGCTTATAGATTTGCGTGCTCTTTCCATGTTAAGATTTTACATTAGACTCTTCGTGTTTTAGTAAGGGGGTGTTACTCTTGAGCTAAGAAACATTGAGGACAATGTTTGGTTTGAGCATGGGGGAGTCAATCGATATAACCACTTGTAATTTCTTTTGTCGTGTCTAAACATAATCGTTTTTCTCCTTTTTCATAAAAAATTTAAATTTTTAGTGTTATTTTAAGTTTCAATAAAGAAAATAAGTGCTTTTGATACAAATGTAGGCTTTCTGTTGGTGAAAATAAAAATAGTTTTTGACTCCACTCGGTTTTTGCCTTAGCTTTTCATTAACTTGTTTGAATCAAGTTTTGCGAGGCTTTTATATAGGCAACTTTAAAACGCGAAAGTCTTAACTCATACGGGTTTAAGAGCGAGAACTTTTCGAAAGTTCCTATAATTGATCCTAGAAAGTCGTTTATCAAGGGAAATTTAAAACGCAAATTCTAAAACTTGAAAAAGTATAAGAAGATGCAAGATCCTATAGATGACTTGAAAACCCAAAACTTTGATTTAATAGGCTAAGTATCCATTGATTTCACATTTTTGAAATTTTACAATATGAGAATGATGAGACTGTAATTATACATAGTCTCATCGTCCA
The DNA here is from genome assembly GCA_025667525.1 of Glebionis coronaria. Lineage (NCBI taxonomy): Eukaryota > Viridiplantae > Streptophyta > Magnoliopsida > Asterales > Asteraceae > Glebionis > Glebionis coronaria. Next base: position 310,576,927 of record CM046875.1, read on the forward strand.
AATCGGGCTTAAAATGCTAAAAATATCATCAAAATAAAAAAATATATGCATGTGTTTGTTCATTGTGTATTTTAGGTACGGATATCGTGAATTCACCAAAAGATTACAAGAATCAAGCAAAAACGAACACGGGAACGAAGCCGCACAAAGAACCGGACCTGAATCATGAATTTCCTTTGAAGTCCTTGAAATTTTGAAGATTGGCAAGATTGGTCCCTCTAGTTTTGAAGACTTGTCATTTTAAACCCTTGTAAAACTCAAAATTACATAAAGGGTCCCTAAAATGTCAAGATATTACATTATTGGCCCTTGAAGATTACTCAAATTACACTTAAAGTCCTTGGAACAAGTTTTTAAAACTTGTTTGTGGCCAAAATGGGAAAAAGAGAACTTTGTTACAAAGGGACTTTTGGCTGTTTAAAAGTCAAGTGAACAAAGGATGAAACATGGGGGACTAAAAGGGGCAGACAACAATTCTCATCACCATCAACCAGCTATTGACACATCACACCCTCCACCAATCAACTCCCACCACCTCACTTTGACCCTCCACATCAGATTCCACCCACAAACTTTTTACCAGATTATTTTTGGTGGTAAACTCGTTTTTAAAAGTTAATCACCCTTAAAACAGATTAAAACACCACCTGCTTAACATCCCAATCCCATAAACCCTAAAATCTAATTATCACAAATCAAAGGGTTATTACCCCAAAACCTCCAGTTTGCTAATTAACCTTGCCCTAATTAAAACCCACCACCCACAATACTATCCCGTGACCTCCAAATGGGTCCCCCATGTTCCCCTGCTGCACTTAAAATGGAAAATTAAGCATCTTCAGTCCATCTACGATTCCCATTGCATTCCTTGGTCCTAAAGGCTACCAATCAACGATCATGATCATTCCAACACATCTGGCCATCACACGCCAAAGAATTGACCAAGTCTGAAAAATTTTCCAAGGGCAGATTTGGACTTTCAAAGAATTAGGGTTTAGGGTTTTTCTCTTTTTTGTATTAATTTATTCAGTATTCTAGAACCCTCCTAGATGTAGTATAAAACCACAGCCAGTTTGTGGCTTGGTTTTTGTTCCAGTTTTTTTGTAAAAAAGTTTAATGATTAATGAAAATGAAAGTTGATTTTTATGCAATAAATGAGTTCCATTTTTAATTGTTTTTCTAGTGTAATCTTAATTTTCAGCAAAATAGTTTAAGGGTTTTCAAAATAGGTATTTGGTTCAAGAGTATTTTCCAAAAACATTTTCTTTAAACTTTCTGAAATCCACACACAATGAAGTGATAGTGGTTTTCATAGTCTCAAAGTTTCAAGTGGTTTCAAATTTCAGTTTCAAGGATTTTTCAAAAATCTGATTTCATTTTTTTTAATATTTCACTATAGAAAAAGCTACAAGCCAAAAGCTTGTAGCCTTTTCTACTTGTAGTTTGTCTCTTGGTCTTGTGGTTGTGTGCAGGAATCAAGAAAGTCCCATCCATATTCATCCATTTCATGTCATTTTACTTGAAGATATTTTAGCCTAGGGTCCTTCTTTGGATTCCTACAATAGGCCTCACTACATATCATAAGCCCCTCATAAGCTGTTGAAAAAGCCAAGCAGAAGGCCTCGGCCCAAGGTAACCCATGGCTTGAACCCTGTTTTCATTTTTCAATTTTTTATGTAATTTATGTGATCTTTTGTGTTGCCAGTTTTTGTGTTAATTTTTCTGATTGTGTATGCTCAAGGAGGGTTTATATACATGTTTTAGTATTTCTTATTCAATTTAGTTAAGATTTAAACTGGTTGGGTTTGTTAAAGTGTGAATTCTGAAAATAAGGGGGTGTTTGGATCTAGGTTTTAAAGATATATTGTTGAAAGATTTTGACTAAAAACCTGTCTTAACACACTTATTTTGTTAGATATAGGTGGTTTTTGTGTTTAGTTTTCAGTTTGATAAGTTTTGAAACAATTTTGCATGCTAAAGTGGTAAAACTTGTCTAGTCTAATCAGCAGGCCTATTTAAGCTTTTATTTTGCAAAATATTAATCCAAATTTTGGAATCTGTTAAGGTTTAGTGTAATCTAGGGTTACAAATCAATTTGTATTGTTTTGGTTGTGTCTATGTGAAGATTTGGTGAACCAAAATTCGACCAATTGCCAAGTACACCAGTTACTGTTCACCAGACATTCATTTGCATCACAGTGACTGGTATAGGGTAGCTCTTGTGTGATTCTTGTGTGTAAGCTATTGTTTTTATAATTTTTCTGACCCCCCACAACCCAACTGGTTATGGGGGTGCCTTTGGATTCAATTAAAACCAAGCAAAACACAAGCTACAAGTCAATCTTTGCCCAGACCCATTTTTATTGAAGGCAGTGGGAACCAAATTCCCCCTGCTAGTTATAAAGTTACCACTGCTGAGCAAAAGGACAAAAGTCCTGGACATGTCCCTTTTAGTTTTTAATTTTTTTGTCTTTAGTGAACTTTTTTAAGTTTTTTTAGTTGATTTTAATTCTGTTATTTTTCTTATTTTATTTCTGAATTTTCTATAAAGTTTATTTTTCAGTTACTGTTCATTTACTATTTTTTAGATTAAATTGCATTTTTAATTAGTTTTTAATTAACCGTTTTTGTCTTTTAGTGCAAAACTTTTACATTTTTTAGTTTTAAAATTTTTCTTAAATTCAGAAAAAGATTTTAAGATTTTTAGTTTAAAAAAGTTTTACTGTTCATCTTTATAAATAGTTTTTAGAATTAATTTAAGTTTAATTAGTTTTAAATTATTTTCTGTTTTGTCTTTTAGTGTAAAAAAGTTTTGTTTTCAACCTTTTTCAATTTTCTACTATTCATTAATATAATTTAGGATTTTTCAAATAGTAAAATTAATTTTAGCATTATTTTAATATTTTTAATCATTATTTTAGTTTAAAAATAGTTTTTAGCATTTTAAAAATAGAAAAATAGTATTTAAAATTTAGGAAAAATACTTTTTAGTCTTTAAATAATATAAGTGAGTTATTAATTCAATAAAATAATATTTTGGGCTTTTTCTTAATTATATTTAATTTTAGGGTTTTAATTAGCATTTAAAATTGAATATTTAATTAATAAAAGGTTTTAAAATTTATCTCTTGAATTTTTATTCTTACTTATATTATTTTAGACTTAGTTTTCATTTTTAATTATATTTTAGGCTTAATTTTTATTTTTGTCACGTTTTACGTATTTACATTCGCGTTTTACGCTAATTCGTCGTAGTGTAATCGTAATCGTAGCTCGTCTTTAATATTTCTCTCTTCTAAACCAAAAACGACACTAATCCAAACTTTGATTTTACATATTGGCACTCATAATCACACACCTCCTTCGAGAACGAACCCTCATTTATTTTGTTTTACGTTTTTCCTAAAGCGTAAGACTTTATACTTGCCGCTCAAACGCGTTTTTCCTAAAACGTGTACGATTTTACTACATCAATTTTTGGCGCCGCTGCCGGGGAGGTGTTTTTGAGTTGCCATTATTACTATCGTGTTTGTGTGAGTAGTGCGTTTTTGCTTTTCAATTCTTGGAAAGCGTAAATATCGTACATACTCATTTTTGTTATTTTTCATTACTATATTATAATATCAAAATAAACCGTGTTTAATTTTCCTAAGTTAAACACAAACCAATCATTTTACTATATTGTAGATATCGCATTATCGTTTTCGTTTTTTTGTGAATGTATTACTATATTGTATCTACGTAGAACAATAAATATACAAGTACTCCAAAAGCGTGAAAACGCAACCTTGATTCGGGATTTCATCACTCGATCATTGTATTCGAATCTAAAGCAAAAGTTTAAAGGCAAAATAGATAAATACTTTCGTGAGGCTTAATTTCAATTAACACAAACTATAAGGTGGGTATTAGGCGGTTGTATTTCACGACCTAAGGGAAAAAGGCTCTTAAGTGCTTAGCACCGCCTCGTTTCCCCCGCTTGCTTGTGCGTGTTTTGAGAAAAAGGGCTAATCGAGGGTTTGCCGCCCAAGTATTATCTATGTATATTATATTTGCTTGTGTTTTAAAGATTAAACCCTCTTGAACGTTTTGGTGTTCCACCAACGTTCTAAAGTCATCGAAGGCGTTCACTCCACGTGATCGTTTTCATTCTTTGAGGCTCCTTTAATCGAGAAATCGATTCGAGGAGATATTTGTAGATTTTAGTCTACGTAATACAACAAAAATCCAAAAAAATTAAAAACAATCAAAAACCAAAAAAATTGAAAAATCGAAAACCGCAAAAAGAATCTTCTTTGCTACCCCCATTCTACGCTTAGTGCATGCGCACTCGATCGAAGGATTATTCTAATTCTAGCGACGCTTTGAATCGACGCAATCGTAATCGAAGTAATCGACGACCTAGACGAGATTTAGAAACCGATGTTCCTAATATCGTTGTTGAAGAAACCTTAGACGAGATGGCCGACAACCGTTCGATGATGGAATTGCTCCAAGCACCCACCGAGGGATATGGAGACGCGATCGTAATTCCCGCTATCAAAGCGGAGAATTTTGAGATTAAGATCGGAATGCTTTCGTTAATCCAAGCTACGAAGTTTCGAGGTCGTGAAGCCGATAATCCTCACGACCATATTCGGAATTTTGATCATCTTTTGGCCACGAGCAAGTTTAAGAACGTCGACACCGATGTCGTCAAGCTTATGCTTTTTCCGTACTCGCTCGATGGTGCCGCCAAGGATTGGTACGAGAAAGAGCCACCTAATTCGATAACTACGTGGAAGGATCTCGTCTCCAAATTCGTTAATTATTTTTTCCACCGTCTAGACGACGTTTTTCAAAAATGAAATTACGAAATTTATGCAAAAACCGAATGAATCTTTTAGAGACGCGTGGGATTGTTTTAAGGAATTGCTTTGGCAATGTCCTCAACATGGATTTTCCGAGTTGCACCAAATCGATACGTTTTACAACGGTCTTAGTTTTCAAGAACAATATTCGTTGAATTCCGCCGCCGGTGGCAACTTTTTTTGTAAAACTCCAAAAGATTCATTAATGATTATCGAAAATCGATCCATGGTTTATGATACACGAGATTTTCTATGATGAAAGTTCGATTCTCGGAATCCTCTCGAATTGATCTCGGTTTTAAGTGGAACGATTTGTTCTTGGTGTCCAAAAATGGGTTTTGGTTTTCTAAACTACTAAACAGGGAAATGAGTAAAGTAATAATGATATAAATTCAAAACAATCAACAATTAAAAAGAATAACACTAGAATTAAAACTGGAAAATACCCTTACTGAAAAATATCCTACTCGGAGAAATAACCCTATGCGGAAAAATAGTCCTATTCGGAGTACATATTCCTATTCGGAATACATACCCTATGCGGAATAAATTACTCAATTCGGAAAAAGGTTTATATTCGGAAAACAATCCTATGCGGAATAAAAGGGTCAATTCAGAAAGAAAGTCCTATACGGAAAAACATGTGCTATTCGGAAAATCTGGGCCAATTCGGAAAACATTGCCTATTCGGAATAAAATGCTCAATTCGGAAAAATGGCCTATGCGGAAAAGATGTTTTATTCGGAAAAACAGCTCTATTCGGAATGTCAAAACATTCCGAGTAAGGAAAAATCTAAACAGGCAATTCGGAATAACTGAAAGATTCTGAATTAAGGAAAGTACATGAGCTCTATTCGGAAAGAATGGTCTATTCGGAATATATCTGGGAACGAAGAACAGTTACAGCCGTGAAACAGGGGACACGAATTTGATCACAAAGCAAACCAAATAAGCAAAAAGGTTTTACCAAATTAACCATAAATCATTTAAATATCATAAGTAACAAATCCCACCAATAAAAACACTAAATCAACAACTTTAAAAAGATCAAAATCAATCACACAAGAACTTAAGAACTTTGAATAAAAAATGGAGATGAACAAGATGAATGAAAAGATGGAATTAAAAGATTTAATGTAAAGGTAACAAGAGTAATGATTAAAACTTACAAGATTCAAGGAAAAATGAAAAATCACCAAACACCCTAATGGTGTTGGTGAAGCTACGAACAAAGAAACTGGGAAAAAGAAAAATGAAAGCTAACTCCCTAAAATGTGAAGGAAGAAACTATATATAGTCCTAGTGGTTGGTTGGTGAGTGGGCTTTCTCCCTTGCTTCTTGTCTTCTCGTCTTTTCAGAAAACTTGACATTTTCGATTCTGATTCGGGATTTGTCGTCGATTAAATTAAACTCGTCTTTTAATTTCTTCGTTAAATAGACTTGAGTTTCTTCGACATATGTAAATCTTCCATCTTTGGTCCTTTTCTTCGATAAATCTTCAAATAGGCCCATTGACTTCAAATCTTGTGCATCTCTTGGACAACAGGCTTCGTCTTGAGTCTTTTTCTTCAGTAAAACCCGTGCAATCCCATGTTTTCTTTAATATTCATCCGGTTAGTTCTGAAAACACAATAAACACAAAAACCACGCATAATTCCAAACAAATGATATTAAATACGTGTTTTGGTCTTGTTTTAGCCAGAATTAAGTGTTAAAAGGATGGGTGTTTACACACCTATCAAATCCCCTACACTTAACCATTACCATGCCCTCATGCAATGCTTAGTGATAAAGCAAATTTTACACTTTTCTCATAATCAATCCACCTTGGCCTTATTAACATACTACTAAACAAAAATTAAAGTACTAAGAGAAATTAAAACTTTAAAGTAAACAAAAGGATGGAAATAACTTGCAAAGAAATCAAGGACTTACATTAGGGCTTTGGTGCTGCGAAGATTTATCACCCTCAAGTTTCACGTTCCCCAAACTAAGCTTAAAAACGAGATCATTGTTATTATAAGTTAGCAATTCAAACACTTGTACACATGGCTTAATTAAATGCTTAAACTCCCTTATACCTAGGTGTATCTCTTATATTTTATTTTTGTCTTAGAATGATCGTGAAGATGCATTTTTGGACTTATTTCGATAGTTTATTTAGGCTGAAAGCAAAGTAGGACGATTTGATCAATAGTTAGCTAAAGGACAAAATCTTTTAAAACTGCTTCTCGGGATATCAAAAAGTTCATATCTTGGCATAACTCGGTTCACGATTTGAGACCTTTCTCGGGCCGATATTTGGCATGTACTTCATACTTCATATCTTCGAGAAACGTTCTTGAGATAATGGTCTTCTCATCATAATAGAGTTTCTTCACTTGGAGAATTTTGAGGGGTACTCCAACTTTGTTGACCACGACTTCATGATTATTTCTTCAATCTCTAATTGGGATTTTGAGATACAACGATCCGCCTCCTTTTCGGACTTGGATCTATTTATCCTCATACCTTGTTAGGGTCTTTTCGGATAGACTTCTCCATGATCTTTATGGGAGTTGATTGCTTTTCGTCGTGAGTCTTGATCCTTCATATTGATTTTGGGAATAATGCTTTTCACATCACTTTGGATCTTCAGCAATAAAATTGAATCCTCATGCCTTGTTAGGGCCTTTTCGGACTCGCCAATCTTCGCGCCCCGCTTCATAAGTTATGCCTTGGCTATGAACTCTTATCATTACCGAGCAACTTTTAAACGATCTTGGGCTAGAAGCTAAGTAACCTTTCAAATCGTACGACCTTACTTATTGCAGATAAATTATTAGCAAGTGATGGGAGAATGGGCAAATAATTACACCAAGTGAGCTTGTGCAAGATTACCGACTTATAATTGACTCTATCATTTCTCGTCCTCCACAATTTAAAATCTCAAGTAATGAGACTCGTGGATACTTAGCCTAATAAACCAGTTAAGGTCTACATGGTTAAGGATACTAGCTAGAATAAACTTGGATAAGTCTATTCGGGTTGAGTCAAAATAAATGCAACGGGCCTAATATGTCAAAGATTTCTAAACTAGCTACACCACTTTATTAATATTTTTGACTTAATTGTGGAATATATACATATGAAAGCAACGATAAAAATTTAAAAATTACAACTAATTGGCCAAAGTTAATAAAAAACTTGAAAAATGTTGAAAAATATGATTTTCCGGTTAAATGAAGGCATTTTCATGGAAAAGTCCACTTAAAACTTCGATAGAAGTCCCCCTACACTTAAGATAAACATTGTCCTCAATGTTTAAGCATGTGGGAAAAGTCTCCCCTACACTTATGACATTGTGCACGTTGGTTAACTCGAGTTAAGGAAGAGACGACTAAAGTGATCAATTTCACATGTGAGTATGAAGAAAATTGAATCATGATAGTTGAGAGATAGAACCGGATTTCGGATAACACGGGAGCACGGTTCTTCAAAGTTTCCAAGAGTGCACTTATCCCTGTAATCACATCACCACACAAGTACAAAGAACCTATAGAGGCTCCCCTACACTTAGGGGGTTACAACATAAAAGGATAGATACTCGGGCTGCCTCCCGAGGAGCGCTTGTTTTTGATAACCGAGTCACGAGCCTGACTCGACCCAAAATTAGTTCATGGGGAACGTGGTGAGGGATGGAATCACCTCCTGAGAGGTGTCCTCACCAAAGTACAACTTCACTCGTTGGCCATTCACCTTAAAATTAGGTCAATCAGGTTGAGCGAGCTCGAGGGTACCATATGGAAAAATTTGGGCGATGGTGAATGGGCCGGACCAACGAGATTTGAGCTTGCCCGAAAAGATTTTCAACCGAGAGTTAAAAAGTAAGACTTTGTCTCCAACATGGAACTCTCGGTTTTTGATCTTGGAGTCGTGAATGAGCTTAGTTCTTTCTTTATAGATCAAAGAATTTTCATAAGCCTCATTCCGAAGTTCATTGAGCTCATTGAGTTGGATCTTGCGTAGGTCACCGGCTTTGTTAATATCAAAATTAGCCCACTTCAAGGCCCAATAAGCCTTGTGCTCCAACTCAATAGGGAGGTGGCACGCTTTCCCATACACAAGACGATAAGGCGTACAGCCGATCGGGGTCTTGTAAGCAGTACGGAAAGCCCACAAAGCATCATCAAGTTTATCAGCCCATGAGGCACGATGCTCTCCCACGGTTCTTTCAAGAATTCGCTTTAGTCCTCGGTTGGATATTTCAGCCTGGCCATTAGTTTGTGGGTGGTAGGCTGTGGAAAGACGATGATTTACACCGTACTTAGCCATGACTCTTGCGAATTGGTCATTGCAAAAATGAGTCCCACGATCACTAATAATGGCACGAGGCACACCGAATCTAGCGAAATGAGCTTTCAAAAAGTTACAAACCACCCTTGCGTCATTAGTGGGTAAAGCTTTGGCTTCAACCCACTTTGAAACGTAGTCAACGGCTACAAGGATGTATTTGTTTCCTTTAGAAGAAGGGAATGGCCCCATAAAGTCGATACCCCAAACATCAAAGATTTCACACTCTTGAATGAAATTCTGAGGCATCTCGTCTTTATGTGTGATCTTGCCTTGTTTCTGGCAAGCATCACATCGTTTAACCATATCGTGAGCGTCATGATAGATGGTGGGCCAATAAAATCCCGAATCAAACACTTTTTTGGCGGTGTAGTTGGGACCAAAGTGACCACCAGTGGGTCCTTTGTGGCAAGCATCAAGAATGTCTAAAGCTGCCGGTCCATCAACACATCGGCGGATAATCAGGTCGACACATTGTTTGAATAGGTAAGGGTCGTCCCAAAAGTAAGTCTTAATGTCAGTGAAGAACTTTTTCTTTTGTTGGGACGTCAACCCTTCCTTGAGAATTCCACCCGCCAAGTAGTTTGCAAAGTCCGCAAACCACGGGGTTTCATTCGACTTCGAGTTTATAGACATTAAGGTCTCCAAGGGAAAAGAATCATTGATTTCTTTGTTCGGAGGATCCCCTTGGTAAGGATCCTCAAGTCTGCTAAGATGGTCCGCGGCTAGGTTTTCTGCTCCTTTTTTATCGCGAATTTCGATTTTAAATTCCTGGAGCAGCAAAACCCAGCGAAGAAGTCTTGGTTTGGAATCTTGCTTTGTCAACAAGTACTTCAGCGCGGAATGATCGGTATACACAATTGTAGTAGAAAGGACAAGATAGGGGCGAAATTTTTCAAAGGCATAAACAACAGCTAAAAGCTCTTTTTCGGTTTTCGTATAATGCAATTGAGCCCCAGTCATTGTCTTGCTAGCGTAATGGATCGGTTGGAAGTGTTTGTTCACTCTTTGTCCGAGAACCGCTCCAATAGCAAAATCACTAGCATCGCACATCAACTCAAAGGGAAGCTCCCAATTAGGGGTTACCAAGACAGGTGCCTTAGTTAGCTTATCTTTAAGCGAGTTGAAGGCTTCAAAACACTCTTTGGAAAAGATAAAAGGTGTATCTTTTTCCAAGAGGTGGGTCATCGGGCGAGCGATTTGAGAAAAATCTTTGATGAATCGACGATAGAAGCCCGCATGACCCAGAAAACTTCTCACACCCTTCACGGTTGAAGGTGGAGGCAACTTGGCGATAACATCGACTTTAGCACGGTCTACTTCAAGACCGGCTTTGGAAATCTTGTTTCCCAGCATGATGCCTTCTTTTACCATAAAATGGCATTTTTCCCAATTCAGAACTAGGCGAGTGTCTTCGCACCTCTTGAGCATACGTTCCAAATTGGCAAGGCAAGAAGAGAAAGAATCCCCGAAGACCGAGAAATCATCCATGAAGACTTCCATGGTTTGTTTAACCATGTCATGGAAGATAGCTAACATGCACCTTTGGAAAGTCCCGGGCGCATTACATAAGCCAAAAGGCATTCTTTTGTAAGCAAAAGTGCCATAGGGACAAGTGAATGTTGTCTTCTCTTGATCTTGGGGATCGATGGGTATTTGGAAATAACCTGAGAAACCATCAAGAAAGCAGTAATATTCATTACCGGCTAAACGTTCAAGCATTTGGTCCATAAAAGGTAGAGGGAAATGATCCTTTCTCGTGGCATCATTGAGTTTGCGGTAGTCTATACAAACTCTCCACCCAGTAACGAGACGAGTGGAAATCAACTCGTTGTGTTCATTGGGAACAACGGTTATTCCGCCTTTCTTGGGCACACAATGGATTGGACTAACCCATGGTGAATCCGAAATAGGGTAAATCATACCCGCATCAAGAAGTTTGATAACCTCTGTTTTGATGACTTCATGTATTTTTGGATTCACCCTTCGTTGGCTTTGAATTGTGGGCTTAAAGTCGTCCTCCATGAGAATTTTGTGTGTGCAGAAGTGAGGATCAATTCCACGAATATCCGAGATTTTCCAAGCAATAGCCTTCTTGTGATCTTTCAACACGGTGATAAGTCGGGCTTTTTCTTCTTCATTTAGGTCCTTAGCGATGATGACTGGCGACTTCTTCTCTTCTTCAAGAAATACATACTCGAGATGGGGCGGCAACTCCTTAAGTTCCAAATCCGGAGGATTTTCGACGGGAGGCGTATTCAAAGTCGGAGTATCGATAGCAATGACCGTGGGAGATGGAGGAGAAGGGTTGTCTTCGTTGAGAAGGCTTTCAAAGAAATGCATGTCTTCGTCCCCATCGGTAGGAGAATCATCAGTAGCTAAAGTCACATCTCCCATGGTATCTTCAAGATTGTTCCAAAATAAATCACTATCTCCAAATAGAGACAACGATGAATCAATAGAGGACACGGTCTCAACATTGGGAAGAGAGGTAGGAATACTTTTGCAAGCATCATTAAAGTGTTCTTCACAAGCCTCATCAAGAACGTCAATACAATTAACACTCTCATATGAATAAGGCTGTTTAGACAACTTTCCCATGTTGAAGACTACTTTATCGTCACCCACTCTCATGATAAGCTCACCGGCTTCAACATCGATGAGAGTGCGACCGGTCCTAAGGAATGGACGTCCCACGATCAAGGGAACACGAGGGTCCATCTCGTAGTCGACGACAACAAAATCAGCAGGAAAGGTGAATCTGTCGACTCCTACAATGACGTCTTCGGCTATCCCCACTGGATAAGCAACCATACGGTTAGCTAATTCCAAAGTCATTTTGGTGGGGACTAGCTCTGGGAGAGATAATTGCTTCCAAACGCTTAGAGGCATAAGATTAATACTGGCACCTAGATCGGCTAGGGCCATGCAATTCTCTACACCCAGGAAATTGCAAGGGATAAGGAAACGACCCAGATCACCAAGCTTAGTTGGCAATTTCCTTAAGATCACTGCAGAGCAATTCTCATTAAGTTGGGTGTTGGCAATATCGAGGAGCTTTTCCTTGTCGCTCAGAAGATCTTTAAACATTTTTGCATATTTAGGCATGTGAGCGAGAGCCTCAGCGAAGGAGATATTGAAATTCAGTTGCTTAAACATTTTAAGAAAGTTAGAAACCTGAATATCGTCCTTGCTTTTGAGCTTCTCTTTCCTCAACCTAGATGGATAAGGTATATTGGAAGAAGAGGAAGACTTTGGAAGAATAGGATCACTCACATCCTTGGGTGGAGGAGGGGTAGAAGGAAGAGGTGGAGAAATTAGGGAAGGAGAAGGATGAGGAATAGGAGCAGGTGACTCGTTCTCCTTAGTCACAATCACCGGTGGAGGTATAGGAAGCTCGGGTTCCTTGGTACCTTTGCCACTTCGAGTAGTGATTGCTTTCATCTCCCCTCTTGGATTTGCAACGGTGTTACTCGGAAGAGTACCCGAAGAAGAGGGTTGATTACCTTGGAAGAAACTAGCCATCATGTTCCTCAGATCATTAGTTTGGCTATCCAACGTGTTTCTCATGTCGGTTCTCAAATCGTTTCCTTGCTTGACCAAGTCCGCTTTCAGGTTGAGCACTTCTTTCTGAAGATTTCCCACTATCACATCGTTAGTCCTCATATAAGTTTCCACTTCTTGGTGAAGAGCGGTGGGTCGGTTGGGAGGAGCATTGTATGCGGGTGGTTGATAAGCAGGTTGTTGGTAAACTTGGTTGTTTCGTTGAGGTGGTTGTTGCTGCTTGTGAGGAGGTATGTATGGTTGTCGAGGCTGTTGTTGTTGTTGAGGAGGGCGATTGAGGTTTGGTTGTTGGTTTGGTTTGTTTGGGGGAAAACCAGGTGGGGAAAGATAATTGTTAGAACGGTAGCTCAGCAAGTTACGGTCACCTTGAGGTCTAGCTTGATAAGCAGGTTGAGGATAGGTGCCATAAGCTGCATTCACATTCCCTGCAGGGTAATCTTGGGTGGCGGTACAAGTGGTGTAAGAGTGAGGACCCCCGCATATCTCACAAGGTTGGCTGACAGCGTTAACTTGAGCGTTTTTAGCGTTGTTGATGTTGTTGTTGCTGACGGTGTGGGTGACAAACGATTCAAGAAGCATAGTGATTTTGTCAAGTCGCTTGTCGCTGTCATTAGTGCTAGCACTAGCGACATTGGTCCTAACACTCTTGGTTTGCACACGAGATTTATTCTCAATGATATCCCAAGCAGCATTGGAAGTCTTAGCCAAAAGATTACCCCCCCCCCCCCCCCCCCCCCCCGAGGCACTGTTTAGTGAATCTTGGTCACTCATGCTTAAACCATTGTAAAAAGTATTAATTTGATGTACTTTGGTAAAACCATGTTGTGGGCATTTTCGTAAAAGATCTTTGAAACGATCCCAAGATTCACGGAACGACTCATCGTACTTTTGTTCAAAATTGATGATTTCATTCCGCAATGCGGTAGTACGAGAGGGTGGAAAAAAGTAATTGATAAACTTTGTTTCCAAATCCGTCCACGAGAGAATACTCTGTGGCGGTTCCTTAGCAAGCCAATGCTAGGCTTGTCCCTCTAAAGAAAAGGGAAAAAGTTGTAACCTTATAACCTCTTGTGGAACGCCATTGAATTTGACCGTGTTGGTGAGTTGCAAGAATCTCTTGATGTGGTCGTGTGGATCATCAATGGTTCGTCCCAAGAATGGTTGAGCGGAGACCATCTGGATAAAGCCTGATTTTAGCTCAAAGTTGTTGGCGGCAATTGGAGGTATGACAATTGGGTCCGTGTTGCCATCTACATGAGCTTGCAGCAATTCAATCATCGGGCGATTATCCGGAAGGGGCTCATTGTTGTTGTTATTGTTCATGTTGTTGTTGTTGTTGTTATTATTGTTTGGAGGTGGTACACCGGCCATGTCTAAGTGATCGAGAGGCTCGGGCTCTTGATAAGACGTGGATCGAGTGCGCATACACCTGCAAAAGAACTAACAAGGCAAAAACAAAGCAAAAATATTTTTGGTTTTTTATGTTTTTTACTTTTTAGGATTTTTTGAAAATTTTATATATATATATTTTTTTTTTTTTGTGCTTTTGAAATTTTTTATGAAAAAGTAACGTTCACGGGGAACGGATCCCAAAATCCAAGTTCTCACAAAAAACTTTTGATCTTAACGAAAAGAGCCGGCAGCGGCGCCATTTCATACACGAGATTTTCTATGATGAAAATAATTCTCGGAATCCTCTCGAATTGATCTCGGTTTTAAGTGGAACGATTTGTTCTTGGTGTCCAAAAATGGGTTTTGGTTTTCTAAACTACTAAACAGGGAAATGAGTAAAGTAATAATGATATAAATTCAAAACAATCAACAATTAAAAAGCATAACACTAGAATTAAAACTGGAAAATACCCTTACTGAAAAATATCCTACTCGGAGAAATAACCCTATGCGGAAAAATAGTCCTATTCGGAGTACATAGTCCTATTCGGAATACATACCCTATGCGGAATAAATTACTCAATTCGGAAAAAGGTTTCTATTCGTAAAACAATCCTATGCGGAATAAAAGGGTCAATTCGGAAAGAAAGTCCTATACGGAAAAACATGTGCTATTCGGAAAATCTGGGCCTATTCGGAAAACATTGCCTATTCGGAATAAAATGCTCAATTCGGAAAAATGGCCTATGCGGAAAAGATGTTTTATTCGGAAAAACAGCTCTATTCGGAATGTCAAAACATTCCGAGTAAGGAAAAATCTAAACAGGCAATTCGGAATAACTGAAAGATTCCGAATTAAGGAAAGTACATGAGCTCTATTCGGAAAGAATGGTCTATTCGGAATATATCTGGGAACGAAGAACAGTTACAGCCGAGAAACAGGGGACACGAATTTGATCACAAAGAAAACCAAATAAGCAAAAAGGTTTTACCAAATTAACCATAAATCATTTAAATATCATAAGTAACAAATCCCACCAATAAAAACACAAAATCAACAACTTTTAAAAGATCAAAATCAATCACACAAGAACTTAAGAACTTTGAATAAAAAATGGAGATGAACAAGATGAATGAAAAGATGGAATTGAAAGATTTAATGTAAAGGTAACAAGAGTAATGATTATAACTTACAAGATTCAAGGAAAAAAGAAAAATCACCAAACACCCTAATGGTGTTGGTGAAGCTACGAACAAAGAAACTGGGAAAAAGAAAAATGAAAGCTAACTCCCTAAAATGTGAAGGAAGAAACTATATATAGTCCTAGTGGTTGGTTGGTGAGTGGGCTTTCTCCCTTGCTTCTTGTCTTCTCGTCTTTTCAGAAAACTTGACATTTTCGATTCTGATTCGGGATTTGTCGTCGATTAAATTAAACTCGTCTTTTAATTTCTTCGTTAAATAGACTTGAGTTTCTTCGACATATGTAAATCTTCCATCTTTGGTCCTTTTCTTCGATAAATCTTCAAATAGGCCCATTGACTTCAAATCTTGTGCATCTCTTGGACAACAGGCTTCGTCTTGAGTCTTTTTCTCCAGTAAAACCCGTGCAATCCCATGTTTTCTTTAATATTCATCCGGTTAGTTCTGAAAACACAATAAACACAAAAACCACGCATAATTCCAAACAAATGATATTAAATACGTGTTTTGGTCTTGTTTTAGCCAGAATTAACTGGTAAAAGGATGGGTGTTTACACACCTATCAAATCCCCTACACTTAACCATTACCATGCCCTCATGCAATGCTTAGTGATAAAGCAAATTTTACACTTTTCTCATAATCAATCAACCTTGGCCTTATTAACATACTACTAAACAAAAATTAAAGTACTAAGAGAAATTAAAACTTTAAAGTAAACAAAAGGATGGAAATAACTTGCAAAGAAATCAAGGACTTACATTAGGGCTTTGGTGCTGCGAAGATTTATCACCCTCAAGTTTCACGTTCCCCAAACTAAGCTTAAAAACGAGATCATTGTTATTATAAGTTAGCAATTCAAACACTTGTACACATGGCTTAATTAAATGCTTAAACTCCCTTATACCTAGGTGTATCTCTTATATTTTATTTTTGTCTTAGAATGATCATGAAGATGCATTTTTGGACTTATTTCGATAGTTTATTTAGGCTGAAAGCAAAGTAGGACGATTTGATCAATAGTTAGCTAAAGGACAAAATCTTTTAAAACTGCTTCTCGGGATATCAAAAAGTTCATATCTTGGCATAACTCGGTTCACGATTTGAGACCTTTCTCGGGCCGATATTTGGCATGTACTTCATACTTCATATCTTCGAGAAACGTTCTTGAGATAATGGTCTTCTCATCATAATAGAGTTTCTTCACTTGGAGAATTTTGAGGGGTACTCCAACTTTGTTGACCACGACTTCATGATTATTTCTTCAATCTCTAATTGGGATTTTGAGATACAACGATCCGCCTCCTTTTCGGACTTGGATCTATTTATCCTCATACCTTGTTAGGGTCTTTTCGGATAGACTTCTCCATGATCTTTATGGGAGTTGATTGCTTTTCGTCGTGAGTCTTGATCCTTCATATTGATTTTGGGAATAATGCTTTTCACATCACTTTGGATCTTCAGCAATAAAATTGAATCCTCATGCCTTGTTAGGGCCTTTTCGGACTCGCCAATCTTCGCGCCCCGCTTCATAAGTTATGCCTTGGCTATGAACTCTTATCATTACCGAGCAACTTTTAAACGATCTTGGGCTAGAAGCTAAGTAACCTTTCAAATCGTACGACCTTACTTATTGCAGATAAATTATTAGCAAGTGATGGGAGAATGGGCAAATAATTACACCAAGTGAGCTTGTGCAAGATTACCGACTTATAATTGACTCTATCATTTCTCGTCCTCCACAATTTAAAATCTCAAGTAATGAGACTCGTGGATACTTAGCCTAATAAACCAGTTAAGGTCTACATGGTTAAGGATACTAGCTAGAATAAACTTGGATAAGTCTATTCGGGTTGAGTCAAAATAAATGCAACGGGCCTAATATGTCAAAGATTTCTAAACTAGCTACACCACTTTATTAATATTTTTGACTTAATTGTGGAATATATACATATGAAAGCAACGATAAAAATTTAAAAATTACAACTAATTGGCCAAAGTTAATAAAAAATTTGAAAAATGTTGAAAAATATGATTTTCCGGTTAAATGAAGGCATTTTCATGGAAAAGTCCACTTAAAACTTCGATAGAAGTCTCCCTACACTTAAGATAAACATTGTCCTCAATGTTTAAGCATGTGGGAAAAGTCTCCCCTACACTTATGACATTGTGCACGTTGGTGCCGCTGCCGGGGAGGTGTTTTTGAGTTGCCATTATTACTATCGTGTTTGTGTGAGTAGTGCGTTTTTGCTTTTCAATTCTTGGAAAGCGTAAATATCGTACATACTCATTTTTGTTATTTTTCATTACTATATTATAATATCAAAATAAACCGTGTTTAATTTTCCTAAGTTAAACACAAACCAATCATTTTACTATATTGTAGATATCGCATTATCGTTTTCGTTTTTTTGTGAATGTATTACTATATTGTATCTACGTAGAACAATAAATATACAAGTACTCCAAAAGCGTGAAAACGCAACCTTGATTCGGGATTTCATCACTCGATCATTGTATTCGAATCTAAAGCAAAAGTTTAAAGGCAAAATAGATAAATACTTTCGTGAGGCTTAATTTCAATTAACACAAACTATAAGGTGGGTATTAGGCGGTTGTATTTCACGACCTAAGGGAAAAAGGCTCTTAAGTGCTTAGCACCGCCTCGTTTCCCCCGCTTGCTTGTGCGTGTTTTGAGAAAGAGGGCTAATCGAGGGTTTGCCGCCCAAGTATTATCTATGTATATTATATTTGCTTGTGTTTTAAAGATTAAACCCTCTTGAACGTTTTGGTGTTCCACCAACGTTCTAAAGTCATCGAAGGCGTTCACTCCACGTGATCGTTTTCATTCTTTGAGGCTCCTTTAATCGAGAAATCGATTCGAGGAGATATTTGTAGATTTTAGTCTACGTAATACAACAAAAATCCAAAAAAATTAAAAACAATCAAAACCAAAAAAATTGAAAAATCGAAAACCGCAAAAAGAATCTTCTTTGCTACCCCCATTCTACGCTTAGTGCATGCGCACTCGATCGAAGGATTATTCTAATTCTAGCGACGCTTTGAATCGACGCAATCGTAATCGAAGTAATCGACGACCTAGACGAGATTTAGAAACCGATGTTCCTAATATCGTTGTTGAAGAAACCTTAGACGAGATGGCCGACAATCGTTCGATGATGGAATTGCTCTAAGCACCCACCGAGGGATATGGAGACGCGATCGTAATTCCCGCTATCAAAGCGGAGAATTTTGAGATTAAGATCGGAATGCTTTCGTTAATCCAAGCTACGAAGTTTCGAGGTCGTGAAGCCGATAATCCTCACGACCATATTCGGAATTTTGATCATCTTTTGGCCACGAGCAAGTTTAAGAACGTCGACACCGATGTCGTCAAGCTTATGCTTTTTCCGTACTCGCTCGATGGTGCCGCCAAGGATTGGTACGAGAAAGAGCCACCTAATTCGATAACTACGTGGAAGGATCTCGTCTCCAAATTCGTTAATTATTTTTTCCACCGTCTAGACGACGTTTTTCAAAAATGAAATTACGAAATTTATGCAAAAACCGAATGAATCTTTTAGAGACGCGTGGGATTGTTTTAAGGAATTGCTTTGGCAATGTCCTCAACATGGATTTTCCGAGTTGCACCAAATCGATACGTTTTACAACGGTCTTAGTTTTCAAGAACAATATTCGTTGAATTCCACCGCCGGTGGCAACTTTTTTTGTAAAACTCCAAAAGATTCATTAATGATTATCGAAAATCGATCCATGGTTTATGATACACGAGATTTTCTATGATGAAAGTTCGATTCTCGGAATCCTCTCGAATTGATCTCGGTTTTACGTGGAATGATTTGTTCTTGGTGTCCAAAAATGGGTTTTGGTTTTCTAAACTACTAAACAGGGAAATGAGTAAAGTAATAATGATATAAATTCAAAACAATCAACAATTAAAAAGCATAACACTAGAATTAAAACTGGAAAATACCCTTACTGAAAAATATCCTACTTGGAGAAATAACCCTATGCGGAAAAATAGTCCTATTCGGAGTACATATTCCTATTCGGAATACATACCCTATGCGGAATAAATTACTCAATTTGGAAAAAGGTTTATATTCGGAAAACAATCCTATGCGGAATAAAAGGGTCAATTCGGAAAGAAAGTCCTATACGGAAAAACATGTGCTATTCGGAAAATCTGGGCCAATTCGGAAAACATTGCCTATTCGGAATAAAATGCTCAATTCGGAAAAATGGCCTATGCGGAAAAGATGTTTTATTCGGAAAAACAGCTCTATTCGGAATGTCAAAACATTCCGAGTAAGGAAAAATCTAAACAGGCAATTCGGAATAACTGAAAGATTCCGAATTAAGGAAAGTACATGAGCTCTATTCGGAAAGAATGGTCTATTCGGAATATATCTGGGAACGAAGAACAGTTACAGCCGTGAAACAGGGGACACGAATTTGATCACAAAGCAAACCAAATAAGCAAAAAGGTTTTACCAAATTAACCATAAATCATTTAAATATCATAAGTAACAAATCCCACCAATAAAAACACTAAATCAACAACTTTTAAAAGATCAAAATCAATCACACAAGAACTTAAGAACTTTGAATAAAAAATGGAGATGAACAAGATGAATGAAAAGATGGAATTGAAAGATTTAATGTAAAGGTAACAATAGTAATGATTAAAACTTACAAGATTCAAGGAAAAATGAAAAATCACCAAACACCCTAATGGTGTTGGTGAAGCTACGAACAAAGAAACTGGGAAAAGGAAAAATGAAAGCTAACTCCCTAAAATGTGAAGGAAGAAACTATATATAGTCCTAGTGGTTGGTTGGTGAGTGGGCTTTCTCCCTTTCTTCTTGTCTTCTCGTCTTTTTAGAAAAGTTGACGTTTTCGATTCTGATTCGGAATTTGTCGTCGATTAAATTCAACTCGTCTTTTAATTTCTTCCTTAAATAGACTTGAGTTTCTTCGACATATGTAAATCTTCCATCTTTGGTCCTTTTCTTCGATAAATCTTCAAATAGGCCCATTGACTTCAAATCTTGTGCATCTCTTGGACAATAGGCTTCGTCTTGAGTCTTTTTCTTCAGTAAAACCCGTGCAATCCCATGTTTTCTTTAATATTCATCCGGTTAGCTCTGAAAACACAATAAACACAAAAACCACGCATAATTCCAAACAAATGATATTAAATACGTGTTTTGGTCTTGTTTTAGCCAGAATTAAGTGGTAAAAGGATGGGTGTTTACATACCTATCAGTTTACCAACTCCGCAACGCACCGAGTGTTGCCAATGTCACCAATGTTAGTAGTTCTAATCACGACATTGAGAGAGTTGATGCGAAAGTCGATAAATTGACGAATGTGTTTTCGTCTTTTCTCGTCGAAATGCAAAAGAAAGACGCTCCCGCTACAGTGAAAGCGGTTGAGGTTTCGTGTACGTTTTGTGATGGACCTCATAATTATTACGAGTGTGCGGCTACGGATGGCCAAACGTCGAATGTGAGTGCGTTGAACAACAATTTTTCTAATCAAAATAAAATAACGCCGGTCCATCACAACAAGGCAATTATAACCAAGGCAACAATTTTAATCAAAACCGAACCAATTTTCAAGGAAATAATCAACAAGGAAATTTTTCGAATCAAAATCAAGGTTATAATCAAGGTCGTAATTTGAATTGGCAAAATCGAGACAATAATCAAAACTCGAATTTTTCAAACAACAACAATCAAGGAAACAATTTTTCAAGTGGGAATCAAAACAATTTTCAAAGAAGTAATCAAAACCAAGGGAACTTTAACTCAAATCAAAATAGTTCGTCAAACGATTTTCAAAATTACATGAAAACGAATGAGGCTAATATGAGACGATTAGAGGGAGAAATTGGTACTTTGAAAAACGATTTTTCTAATACTTTGAAACTTCAAAACACGAAGATTGAGCAAGGACAAATTGATATAAAAAAGATGTTTTTGGCTATTATGAACAAGGCCTCGGGTGCTTCATCGAGTTCGTTACCTAGTGACACCGTTGCAAATCCGAAGGAACAGTGTAAAGCCGCCTCCTCTCGTGAGAAAGGTCGTGTGATTACCCCTAACCTTGATGGATTTCGAGTTGTTCCTTCTTCTCAACCCTCGACTTCTAAGACGTCTTATTGTTCTAAAATCGATGGGGTGAACGTGGCGACCAAGGAGAAGAGTGCACACCCTCGTGTACCTCAAATTCCATTCACGGTTCAAAAAGAGAGTTTTATCGACCTAACCAAAGTAACCCTTGAAGAAACTTGTGCTTCGATGTTTCTTAAAAAACCTAAAAGGCATATGCCAATAAAGGAAGAGGGTTCGGGCCAATTTCTATTACCTTGTGATTTTTCCGAGATTGAGGGATGTTTAGCCCTTGCCGATTTAGGTTCTAGCATCAATATCATGCCTCATTCTCTTTGAAAATTGATGAGATTGCCTAATATTACCCCCACGAACATGACTATCGAGCTTGAAAATTATACACCACTTATACCAATTGGAATAGCCGAGGATGTCTATGTTAGAGTTGGAAAGTTTGTTTTTCCCGCGGATTTTGTTATATCTGATTTCGAGTGTGACCCTAAATGTCCCATTATTTTAGGCCGACCATTTTTATCAACGGCTCGAACCGTAATCGACGTTCACGAGGGGAGACTTACTATGAGATATGGGGAGGATAAAATGGACTTTTTCACGAGTAAATCCCAAGTGTCTTATGACAATGAAAAAAACGAGGTTTCAAAACCTAATGTTTCAAATTATAATGATTTCAAAATGTTCACTTTAGCGGAAACTATGAGGCTTAATGCATGTTTTGAAAGAATTAAGAAAAATGGTTTTAAAGATGATGATTTTAACGATAAAGAATACGTGTACCTAATTCAAAATGGTATGTGCAAATTTATGAATGAAAAATCACTTTGGGACGTATTCGATGAAACAAGTGAACGACCAATTCCGAAGGGCGACGTTAGTGCCATCACGACAATGATAGAAATGGACTCGTCTTCACCACCTTTAAAGTACCACGTCTTTGAGGCTTCAACTTCTAACTCCATCGAAGTGCCTCCTTTTCCTAGCCCAACACCTGTTGAGGCTAAAGGTTTCATCGACATTGATCCTCTCGTTTTAGAAAAGTCACTTAAGCATAGTCATTCGACTTGTAACACCATGGTTGTGAGTGCTCACATCGACTCTTTCTTTGACGATGACGACGGCGATTTTACCGAAATTGATCACGTACTTCGAAATCCACATGCAATTTTTTATTCTACTAAAAAGAAATGTGTGAAGTACGATGATTACGAGTTCGATCCCAAGATTGAGGAAATCATTGAACGAGAGCTAGCTCTTTTGGCTCCACTTCCACCTACAAGTGAGGTCGAACTTTCCAAAATCGAGGATGAACTAAATGAGTTGGAACGTCTTATTTTCGATGACGAACCAACTCATGTGACCACCAAAAATCCAATTCTCAAGGAGTTACCTAATCAACACTCCTCAAATGAGAATTACGTTTACCACATTCGTGAGGATTTAACTTATCAACAATCCCCACAAATGAATGATGGTTTCGTGCTTGATCGTGATCTTTTCGAGAGAGTTTCTAAGATACTCAAGGAGGTGAATGACAAACCTTGGTTTGACAAGCCTATCTTTGATGAACAAATCGATGAGATCGACGTTCATGAGGATGACGAGTATGTAGACCCCGAGGGGGCGGTGTTCTTTATTGATCGACGTTTTGAAAACTTATATAATCCACCACCCCCTAACCGCGACTTAAATGTGAGAAATTTTAGCGCGACTAATTTTGAATTTGACACGCCAAATATTTTTGACATTATTCAATCGGGTTTTCATAAAGAGTTCCTAAACGATGAAAAAGAAAAAGATTTTAAAAGTGATTTAAAAGAATTTTCTACATGTTTAACTCCGTCATCACATCGTGTTATGAGTGATACCCCCTCGTCTACTCCTTTTGACGATGGTTGGTGTGGATCTAGTGTGGGGGAAGCCCCTTATGTTCCCTCACATTTCTCCACCGAGGACGAGATTTACGATCCCAGAATTACTTGTAAAGGGAAATCTCGGTCTTCCACCAATGCAATAAATGGAAAATATATTCATTTGCTTGGTATGAGTCTACCTCGAGTAGCTTATAAGTTTGCCTTACCCATTTCCCCACCTTTCTACTTCTCATCTCCTTTCTTCTACCCCTTTGGGGTTTTTCTATCGGTTGGAGTAACATTGTTTCGTCTTCAATCCGAAAACGAGGACGCTATCTTTGACCCCGGTATACGTGTATCAGGTTTTTAAAGTACTCCATGTACTTTTGGGCATTGTTTCTCATGTAAGCCCCACCAAAAATGACCAAACCAAGATTATCCCTAAATGATCACATTTATGGGGATTCGAGTCGATCTTTTGACTCGGTTATCAAAAACAATGTGCCTCGTGGGGGATTATCATGCTTATCCTTGTAAATATTATCGCTTTCTAATTAGTTAACGAGGGGACTTGTGCTCTTCTAACCTTTGTTTCGTGGTTGTTTGTGATTGTGATTCATTAGGTTCATCATCATCGTTGAAGCGTCTCGTGTTCGTTATACGGATCACTCGAGCTTCGATCGTTGCCTTTGGAGATTCCGATATCCGATGATATCCTTTTATGTTCTAACGTTTATCTTATTAGCATTATTCGTAAACGGCTTTTAGGTTATTTGTTTTACCATTTCCATGCTCGAGATTAAGCATTCGACTTCGTCTCTAGTATGGAGGTGTTTTCACCCCTAGACTCGAAACATTGAGGACAATGTTTAGTTTTAGTATGGGGGTGATTAGATACTTCACCTTGCTTACGTCATCACGTAATCCAAATTTCATCTTTTTGTTATCGTTTTATGCAAAATAAGGCTAAAAATGGCCAAATTTTAAAATTTTCTGTATTTTTCATAAGTGTTTAAGACACGAATGTAGGTTTTCCGATGGTGAGAATAAGAGTAATTTTTGACTCGACCGTGCGTGTTCAGCACTTAGCTTCGATTCTTTAACTTTTTAGGCTAAGTCTCTTAAATGAGGACTAGAAATGATAGAGTTATTTATAACTCTCGTAATCTTTCATGATCTCAGTGTAGTAATTATTAACTTATTCTCCCCACGCTTTTGTATAATATATTGTTAATAAATATGGATTTAGCGGTTTAGTCAATATTGTTGGTTTCTAATTTGTTTTAGTAGCTTCCATGTAATTAAATTGGGAAAACATTAAGGTATCGACAGCGTCACGGTTTTGAAGTAGTGGCACCCGAATAATCGAAAGCTTCACCTAATAATAAGATTTCAAGTGCTCACATAAATTAAGCAAAAATTTGAAGCTCACAAGGCCGAAAAATCTATGCCCAAATTGAAAGTGAATCAAGCCTTAATCTTTGAAGCTTTAGATCCAAAATCCGCTTTAGCGTGAGGATATACGTCTTTCGCCATAATAAAACCACCGATGATGGCGGATAATAAAACGCAAGGCAAGACCGAAGTCATAATAAAAGCTCCATGGCGGAGTTGAATAAAAGATAGAGGTAAACCTATGATAATATGGCCCTTCCGTTAGGGGGCGTATAAAAGTCTTGGTAATAAGTATCATGTTCAAAATCGTTATAAAATCGTGTTTATCGATCCTTCTTGTTGACTTAATTTTTTGACATCGTTGTCTATTAGGGTGAATTATTAATTTAATGATTTTGGTTACACCATTAAAACTCTATTTTTAGACTTAATCTCTATTTACGCATAAGTCAATGATGTATCCTCGTGATCATTAAGACAAAATAAAATATAAGAGATACCAATTAGGAATAAGGGAGTTTAGGTTAGTAATTAACACTCATGAGATATGATTGTTGCTAACTTATATTAACAATAATCTCGTTTCACGCTTAGCATGGAATTGGGTGAAAATCGAGGACGACAAAATTATTTCTAACGAAGCATTCACGTGTTCTTGTTCTATGATCACAAAAGTCACTTAACCGTGATGAAAACAATACATTATGTCTAAAACGCGTGTAGTAGTTTATTTAAGTTTATGTCTTTAAAAAAGTCATCATAAAATGAATTTTGGAAATGCTATGATACTTAATTCTAGCATTATGTGGGGACACGACAATGGTTTAGTATGGGGGAGTGATGAGACTGCAATTATACATAGTCTCATCGTCCAAATCAGGCTTAAAATGCAAAAAATATCATCAAAATACCCAAATATATGCTTGTGTTTGTTCATTGTGTATTTTAGGTACGGATATCGTGAATTCACCAAAAGATTACAAAAATCAAGCCAAAACGAACCTGGAAAACGAAGCCGCACAAAGAACCGGACCCGAATCAAGAATTTCCTTTGAAGTCCTTGAAGTTTTGAAGATTGGCAAGATTGGTCCCTCTACTTTTGAAGACTTGTCATTTTAAACCCTTGTAAAACTCAAAATTACATAAAGGGTCCCTTAAATGTCAAGATATTACATTATTTGCCCTTGAAGATTACTCAAATTACACTTAAAGTCCTTGGAACAAGTTTTTAAAATTTTTTTGTGGCCAAAATGGGAAAAAGAGAACTTTGTTACAAAGGGATTAGCACTTTTGGCTGTTTAAAAGTCAAGTGAAAAAAGGATGAAACATGGGGGACTAAAAGGGGCAGACAACAATTCTCATCACCACCAACCAGCTATTGACACGTCACACCCTCCACCAATCAACTCCCACCACCTCACTTTGACCCTCCACATCAGATTCCACCCACAAACTTTTTACCAGATTATTTATTAAACCCTTTTTTTGTGGTAAACTCGTTTTTAAAAGTTAATCACCCTTAAAAAAACATATTAAAACACCAACTGCTTAACATCCCAATCCCATAAACCCTAAAATCTAATTATCACAGATCAAAGGGTTATTACCCCAAAACCTCCAGTTTGCTAATTAAACTTGCCCTAATTAAAACCCACCACCAACAATACTATCTCGTGACCTCCAAATGGGTCTCCCATGTTCCCCTGCTGCACTTAAAATGGAAAATTAAGCATCCTCAGTCCATCTACGATTCCCATTGCATTCCTTGGTCCCAAATGCTACCAATCAACGATCATGATCATTTCAACACAGCTGGCCATCACATGCCAAAGAATTGACCAAGTTTGAATAATTTTCCAATGGCAGATTTGGACTTTTAGAGAATTAGGGTTTAGGGTTTTTCTCTTTTTTGTATTAATTTATTCAGTATTCTAGAACCCTCCTAGATGTAGTATAAAACCACAGCCGGTTTGTGGCTTGGTTTTTGTTCCAATTTTTTTGTAAAAAAGTTTAATGATTAATGAAAATGAAAGTTGATTTTTATGCAATAACTGAGTTCCATTTTTAATTGTTTTTCTAGTGTAATCTTAATTTTCAGTAAGATAGTTTAAGGGTTTTCAAAATAGGTATTTGGTTCAAGAGTATTTTCCAAAAACGTTTTCTTTAAACTTTCTAAAATCCACACACAATGAAGTGATAGTGGATTTTTGTGTGGGATTTCAGAGTTTATCTATTGGTTTTCATAGTCTCAAAGTTTCAAGTGGTTTCAAATTTCAGTTTTCAAGGATTTTTCAAAAATCTGATTTCATTTTTTTAATATTTCACTATAGCAAAAGCTACAAGCCAAAAGCTTGTAGCCTTTGCTACTTCTTGGTCTTGTGGTTGTGTGCAGGAATCAAGAAAGTCCCATCCATTTTCATCCATTTCATGTCATTTTACTTGAAGATATTTTAGCCTAGGGTCCTTCTTTGGATTCCTACAACAGGCCTCTCTACATATCATAAGCCCCTCATAAGTTGTTGAAAAAGCCAAGCAGAAGGCCTCAGCCCAAGGTAACCTATGGCTTGAACCCTATTTTCATTTTTCAATTTTTTATGTGATTTATGTGATCTTTTGTGTTGCCTGTTTTTTGTTAACTTTTGTGATTGTGTATGCTTGAGTAGGGTTTATATGCATGTTTTAGTCTTTCTTATTCAGTTTAGTTAAGATTTAAACTGGTTGGGCTTGTTAAAGTGTGAATTCTGTAAATAAGGGGGTGTTTGGATCTAGGTTTCAACGATAGATTGTTGAAAGATTTTGACTGAAAACCTGTCTTAACACACTTATTTTGGTTAGATATAGGTGGTTTCTGTGTTTAGTTTTCAGTTTGATAGGTTTTGAAACAATTTTGCATGCTAAAGTGGTAAAACTTGTCTAGTATAATCAGCAGGCCTGTTTATGATTTTATTTTGCAAAATATTACTCCAAATTTTGGAATCTGTTAAGGTTTTGTGTAATCTAGGGTTACAAATCAATTTGTATTGTCTTGGTTGTGTCTATGTGAAGATTTGGTGAACCAAAATTTGCCCAATTACCAAGTACACCAGTTACTGTTCACCAGACTTTCATTTGCATCACAGTGACTGGTATAGGGTAGCTCTTGTGTGATTCTTGTGTGTAAGCTATTGTTTTTATAATTTTTCTGACTCCCCACAACCCAACTGGTTGTGGGGTGCCTTTGGATCCAATTAAAACCAAGCAAAATACAAGCTACAAGTCAATCTTTGCCCAGACACGTTTTTATTGAAGGCAGTGGGAACCAAATTCCCCCTTGTTAGCCCTATATTTTATATAGTCAAACAAGAATGTAATAGGTCGTCTTAGTCGTTAAAAGGTCTTGTATTATAATAGGTTAGTCGGGAAAACCGGGCTTGGACTTTAAGCTAATATTGTATAAGTTAGGGGCGTAAGCCCAAAGCAAAGCCAAGCCCGGCCCAAGGAAACAAAGCCCACGACCCAAAAGGCCAAGGGTATATAAACCCTCTTCCATGTGTGGAAGAGGGTGTTGGTTCATTTTACTTTCTCTCTCTAGTAAACATAAACCTTCCAAATCTCTCTTGTTTCTCTCTCTACTTTTCTTCTCTTTCTCTCTCTAAATATCTCTTCTAAATCTTGTGTTATGGATTGAATGGGAACAACATTTGGTATCAGAGCCTATAGTGGATAGGTGATTGAAGATTAGTGTGGTGTGTTCTTGATTTTTCGTGGTCATTTTGATCTATATATCACGTCCAAAAAATTTTTCTTGTGTTTTTTATGGTTTTTTTCTTGATACAAATCTTCTACATAGTTGTGGTAGAGATTTGGTATTGTTACCTTGGCTAAAAACACAAAATTTTTGGGTGTTTTGATCATTTTTTGGCTTAAAATCACGAATTGGTTGAGTTTTGTCCGATAAAAGTGGGAATTATTCCGATCAGGTCATCAGAAAAGGGCTTACAGTTATTCCGATTGGTGTAATCGGAATAGGGTTTATACATTCCGATTGGTCATTCCGATTGGACATTCCGATTTAACATTCCAATTGGTCATTCCGATTTGACATTCCGATTGGTCATTCCGATTTGACATTCCGATTTGAGTATTCCAATTTGGACATTCCGATTGGTCATTCCGATTGACATTCTGATTGGTCATTCCGATTTGACATTCCGATTAGGGCATTCCGATTAGTATTCCAATTTGGACATTCCGATTGGGTATTCCGATTTGACATTCCGATTGGTCATTCCGACAAGGTTATTCCGATGGGCATTCCGATGGATATTTTGTTTGAGTAATTTTTAGACTTAGCCACTATCTAGACTAGTTTAGGAACATCGTTTACACGAAGATTAAAAAAAAAGAGTTAAAATTTTTAGGTCAAGTAAAATCAAATTTTGTCCCTATTAGTTTTTGGATATTTCTAACTCAAATTAAAAATTTGGCGATACAAAATTTTTCGGCTTACCGTTTTGTCAGACTGAGGAATTTATTGTCGAACTGAGAAAAAAAAATTTTCTGGAAATTTCGGAATTTCAATTTTAACCACACATCATCACAACAAATCCACTAAGATCTGCAATTCATTCACAAGTATTCACCATGTCTAACAACAACATCAACATTGCAACTGCTAATCAAATTCGTTTGGAACAAGGTGGCAACGGTAATCCACCTGTGCTCACTGCCGGTTGCTACGTTCAATGGAGATCTCGTTTTCTCAGATTTCTCGACGGAAAAGAAAACCGAACTGCTCTTCGTCACTGCCTTGAGAATCCACCTCCAGTTTTTGAATTCAGACCAATTACCACACAGGTAGAGGATGGTACTTCATCAACTATACGAGCTATGGAGGATTTTGACACATGTTCTGTTGAGAAAAAGAAACTCCTCCAAGCTGAAGCTGATGCTGTAAACTTCATACTCACTGGAATTGATAACGATATCTATTCCACAGTTGATGCATGTCCTAATGCTATGGAAATATGGAATGCAATTCATCGATTGAAGCAAGGTGAGTCGATCAATGTTCAAGATCTCGAGACTAATCTACTTTGGGAGTTTGGAAAATTCACATCTGAAGATGGTGAATCCATTGACTCATATTACTCGAGATTCTACAAAATGATGAATGAGCTTGTCAGAAATCAGTGCACCATCTCCAATCATCATGCCAATGTACAGTTCTTACTTCAACTCAAACCGGAATGGCGAAGGTTTGTGACTTTGGTCAAACAAAGGGAGGATACCAAGACTATATCTTACCACAAACTTTATGATATCTTGAAACAACATCAGAATGAAGTGAATGAACTAAGGGCTGAAAAGGCAGAACGGTCTGCTAATTCTATTGCTTTTGTGGCTGCTACTTCAACAAAACCCGTTCCTCGTCAACAACCACCTACTCATTCCTCGAAGTCATCAAGCTCATCCACCAAACCTCTAGCTGCTGCTAAACACAAAGCAAAAGCAATTGTCCCCACTCCACCTCTAAAGTATGACACCGAGTCAGATGGAGACAGTGATGATGAACAAACTTCAAGGGACAAGAAGATTGAAGAACTCATGTCTTTACTCACCACAACTTATAAAAAGATATACAAACCTACCAACAACAACCTCAGATCATCATCCAATGCTAGATATAAGGAAGTTGATCATGCACCTAGGTATGATCGTGATGCTAGGTATGATAATCAGAGGATGCTGAATCAAGTTGGGGCTAGAGATACTATAGGCACTCCGGTTATGCAGAAGACTGGGATTCAATGCTTCAACTGTAAGGGATTTGGGCACATGGCTAGGGAATGCAAGAAGCCAAAACGGGTTAAGGACTCAGGGTATCACAAGGGAAAGAGGTTGTTGTGTAAGAAAGAAGAAGCAGGAATTCCACTCACAGCAGATGAAGTTGACTGGCGTGATGACACTGATGATGAAGCCGATGATCAAGAGCTAGAGGCACATTATGTACATGGCAAAGATTCAAGAAGTGATTCCAGAGACTGCTGATACTTCTGGACCTATCTTTGATACTGAGCCAATTGAAAAGGTACCAACAAATGATAACTATAATGTGTTTGCTAATGAACGACGGCATCCTGAGCAACCCGAAAGCATCAATGACACATATGTAATGGACACGGAGGATAACAATATCTCTACGGATTCACAGCATATGTGTAATGATGACGGTAATGCTGCTCAGGATACTGACTCGGATGAGGACCGTGATTTGCTTGCGTCTATAATTGATTCTTTAAAACATGAAATTGAGGAAAACAAAGATGCTAATAAACGTTTGAAGTAAGCAAACACATCCTTAGCCGAGGAGATAGACAGGCTTAAATAGTGTGATTATGTAAAAGAAGCTGATCGACGAGTTGCAATAGCTAATGGTTTGGTATATGAACGTAAGGTGCTCAACGAACAATATTGTTCTGAAGTAACACACGAAATTCATATGTCAAAACAAAAGATATCAGAACTTGAAGAACAACTACTGTTACATAAACTCCAAATTACTGAATTAGAGTTGGTTAACAAAGAACAAACTGAGCTTTATAAAACTCGTGAAGAAAAGGATATTGAAAAAATTCTTGCTTTGGAAAAGAGAGTCGACACGTTAAACAACATTGTTTACAAAACGGGTCAGTCTATTCAAACTATGAATATGCTCAATAGAAATATGAAAACGAGTTTTGTCAAGCCTGAATATCTCAAGAAAGCTCAAAGTACCAAGCCTGCTCTTTATGATATCGGTTGTTATGTTGATAATCTTGCTCTTATGCTTTCCCCTGACTGCGACGAGATCATTCGTCAACAAGAAGAAAGTCGATCAAACTTAAGTGATTTAATAAACCTTTCTGATTCTAACAATCATATTAAGTTTGTCCCTCAAAAAGAAATTTCAAAAGAACAAAAGATGTATAATAGTGTTCCACCACCAAGTGATGAACCACAAAAGAAAGTTTCTTTCAAAAAGCAATCAATTTTGTTAGAAAAGCGAATTTTGGATGACAAACGTAAATGGGATGAGAAAAGCAAAAGTGTTCAGCAATTTGAGTTTATAAAACAAGGGGTTTTAAATTTGTACAAAGGTGTCGTCGACTATGAAAAAGTTTCTAGGGATACCATTTGGAATATTAAACCTAACCCACAAGTAGAAGTCGTCATTCAACAATGTATTGTTCCAACCATTGATGATCTTTCAAAAAATGTGGAAATGTTTTATACAGCTCTCACTGAGGAAATGTTAACTGATTTAAGTTATGTTAAATCTCTTGAAGATGAAGTTGATTTTCTTCAAACTAAATTAAAGACACAAGAACACCAAATTTCTAACGAAATTGATCGACTTTCTAAGGAATATTTTTATGCTGACCATATGAATGCTATACTTGGTGTGTATACCGATCTTGATCAATATTGTCATGTAACATGTCTAGTGTCAGAATCGGACGCGAAATGTCGCAATCTTGAAGTAGAGCTTTCAAAACAAATTCAGTCATACAACAAACTTTCGAAAAGCTTTTCTCAACTTGAGAAACACTCCATTTCTCTTGAACTTGCTTTACAAAAAGGTGAAAAATCTCATAATCATAAAAAGTGTCAAGAAATGTCAGCTTCTTCGTTTCATCTACTAAATGAAAAAGATTTCGAAATAAATGATTTGAAAGCTTAGCTAAAATAAAGGGACATTGCCATAAGTGAGTTACAGAAACTCATTGAGAAAATGAAAGGAAAGTATGTTTTGGGTAAACCATCCGCTGTTCGTCAACCGAATGCGGTTAAATGCCCTAAATCATCTATTTTGGGACAATCCCCACAGACTTTGCCTAAGATAGGAAATGATAAGAGCACTAATGTGATAGCACCTGGAATGTATAAGATGAACACTAGGTCCAATCAAACAGGAACTACGCAGTTACCTCAGAATACTAGGAAAACTAATCAACGTGTGTCTTCTTCTACAGGAGTAAATCCCACTACTAGTGTTAGCGGACCACAGCTTAAGAGCACTAGAATTGAAGATAGAGTCATGCCTAACAATAGTCAAGGGAAGAAGAAGGAAGTAGAAGATCACCGTAGGAATTTTAAGTTTTCTAAGAATAAAACGTCTGTAACTGCTTGTAATGACAGTTTAAATGCTAAGACCTTGAATGTTGAAGTTGTTTGTGTTGAATGTGGAAAATGTGTTCGTAATTTCAATCATGATGCTTGTGCTCTTAATCATAATGGCGTGAATACTAGAACTAGGAAGCCTATTCATGTGCCCACTAGTACTAGAGAACCCACAAGAACTTTGAACCAATCCACTGATCAACCACTTAAGAAACTAAGTGTGTTAGACTCCACTACTCTGCGTAAACAAAACAGATTAAAGAAGCTATATGAGAACATGATTAGGACATGTACACGGGGGTATTCGAGATTTACACCACCCGGATACAAATGGGTACCTAAGTTAACCACTTTAGTGATTGGGTCTAGGAATATCAGCTTGGCTGTAGACTTTGCATCTAGGCCCACTACTATTTTGGAACCCGTTTCTATCAAGGGCTCCCATTTGTCAAATGCTACATTGTCTTCTAATTCTTCTGCAGCTCGTCGAACTCATCCTATTCATAATGGACTCCGGGTGCACAAAGCACATGACGGGCAATCTCAAGCTTCTCATTAACTTCGTGGAGAAGTTTCTGGGTACGGTACGGTTTGGAAATGATCAGTTTGCACCGATACTCGGATATGAAGACTTGGTTCAAGGGAATATCACTATAAAACGGGTTTATTACGTCGAAGGACTGAATCATAATTTATTCTCGGTTGGTCAATTTTGTGATGCGGATTTGGAAGTGGCTTTTCGGAAATCTACTTGCTATGTTAGAGACTACGAGTGGAATGACCTCCTTACAGGTTCTCGTGGTTCTGATCTCTACACAGTAACTCTTCAAGACACATCTTCAACAAATCCAATTTGCTTAATGGCTAAAGCATCATCATCTCAAGCATGGTTATGGCATCAACGATTGTCACATCTCAACTTTGACACCATCAACTTGCTTTCGAAGAATGATATTGTGACCGGTCTTCCTAAGTTGAAATTCGTCAAAGACCATCTTTGTTCTTCTTGTGAGTTGGGGAAAGCAAAACGGAAGTCTTTCAAAACAAAGACTACCCCAAGCTCAAAAGGACGATTGGAACTTCTACACATGGATTTATGTGGTCCCATGCGTGTAGAGAGTATTAACGGGAAAAAGTATATTCTCGTGATTGTTGATGATTATTCTAGATACACATGGACTTTCTTCTTACGGTCCAAAGATGAAACTCCAGAGGTTCTCAAAAACTTTCTCAAGATGATACAACGCAATCTTCAAGCTCAAGTCTTAACCGTAAGAACGGATAGGGGTACTGAATTTTTGAACAAGAACTTGTAATCTTACTTTCAAGAAGAAGGCATCGAACATCAAACGTCTATTGCTCGAACTCCTGAACAAAACGGCGTTGTCGAAAGGCGGAACCGTACTTTGGTTGAGGCTGCTCGAACAATGCTTTCAGCTTCAAAATTACCGCTATTCTTCTGGGCTGAAGCAATTGCAATTGCCTGTTATACTCAGAATCGTTCTCTCGTCATCCCTAGACATGAAAAGACACCTTACCACATCATCAATGGCAACCTACTGTCAAATTCTTTCACGTATTTGGATCTTTATGCTACATCCTTAAAGACGGTGAAAATCTCGACAAGATGAAAGAAAAAGGTGATGCATGTATTTTTGTGGGGTATGCTACATTGTCGAAAGGATATCGAGTCTATAACAAGAGAACAAAGATTATTGTCGAAACAATTCATGTGAACTTTGACGAATTGCCACATATGATACTTGATCACAACAGCTCAAGTCCCGCACCTCAATGTCCAGCAATGGCACCTACACACAACAGTGTACGTCCCGTGCAAGAATGTCAACAAAGTACTCCTACAGCAGAATCAACGGATACGACACATATGAATGAGTTGGTTGATTTATATGATCCAATGTTTGAAGAATATTACTATGGAAACAATCAAGTTGTGTCAAAGCCTTCCGCTGTCAATACTGCTGATGCACCTGACCAAAATCAACAAGACACAACTGCCTCTACTTCAACAACCGTTGCTCAAGAGACTATTCCATTGGATACTCAACAAACTCTAGAAACTGTCATACAACCAACATCACCAACCGTTAATGCTGAAGGAGGAAACAACAATCAAGCAGTCGATGCACAACCTGACGATTAAGAATTTATCAATCCGTTCAGTACACCGGTACACGAAGTCGGAGAGTCTTCTACTCAACA
This sequence comes from Glebionis coronaria, assembly GCA_025667525.1. Taxonomy (NCBI): domain Eukaryota; kingdom Viridiplantae; phylum Streptophyta; class Magnoliopsida; order Asterales; family Asteraceae; genus Glebionis; species Glebionis coronaria. Next base: position 310,612,029 of record CM046875.1, read on the forward strand.
TGTTGATCCGTCCAACATGCATAAATTCTACCAACCATATCCATCCACTCACCATTGGACACGTGATCATCCATTGGAGCAAGTCATTGGAAATCCTTCACAACCGGTTCGAACACGCAGACAACTCGAAACCGATGGCGATGTGTGTATGTATGCACTCACCGTGAGTTCAACTGTACCTACAAACATCAAACAAGCCATGACTGATCATGCGTGGATTGAATCAATGCAAGACGAAATTCATCAGTTTGAACGCCTAAATGTTTGGGAACTTGTTGACCGACCCTATGGAATGTCAATTTTAGATTTCAAATGGATCTGGAAAAACAAACTGGATGAAGAACAAACCATCATCAAAAACAAATCTCGTCTTGTGGTTAAGGGATACCGTCAACAAGAAGGAATAGATTTCGATGAATCATTCGCTCCAGTTGCTCGTTTGGAAGCTGTCAGGATATTCCTTGCTTATGCTGCACATAAGGGCTTCACGGTTTTTCAGATGGACGTTAAAACTGCTTTTCTCAACGGTCATTTGAAGGAAGAAGTGTATGTGAATCAGCCGGAAGGATTCATCGATCCTCATCATCCTGAAAAAGTCTATCGTCTCAAGAAGGCTGTATATGGACTTAAACAATCTCCAAGGGCATGGTACGAAGAACTTTCAAACTTTTTGGTGTCCAAAGGATTCTCCAAAGGTTCTATTGATCCTACTCTATTTACTAATAAATATGGGGATGACATAATGTTGGTGCAAGTTTATGTTGATGACATTATTTTTGGTTCTACGAACCCAAAACTTTCAAAACGTTTTAAAAAATTAATGCACAGCAGATTTGAAATGTCAATGATGGGGGAGCTAAAATTCTTTTTAGGCCTCCAGATTCATCAATCCCCACGTGGTATCTTCATTAACCAAGCTAAGTATGCTCAAGAGATACTTAAAAAGCATGGTATGACCTCATGTGCTCGCGTTGGTACACCATTTTCGACCACATCCCTAGACGCTGACTTGTACTCATATCCTGTAGATCAAACGCGATATCGCAGTATGATCGGGTCACTTATGTACCTTACAACCAGCAGGCCTGATATTCATCATGCCACATGCTATTGTGCACGATATCAAGCCAGACCTACTCAAAAGCACCTCAAAGAGGTTAAACGGATCTTTCGGTACCTTAAGAATACCATTCACATGGGACTCTGGTATCCGAGGGAAACCGGTTTTCATCTAACAGCTTTTTCAGATTCTGATCACGCAGGTTGCCTTGATAGTCGAAAAAGCACTTCTGGTAGCATACAATTTCTAGGGGAAGACAAGCTTGTCAGCTGGTCGTCAAAGAAGCAGGATTGCACTTCACTCTCATCGGCTGAAGCAGAATATGTGGCTCTATCCGCGTGTTGTGCTCAAGTCCTCTGGATGAGAACTCAACTCACGGATTATGGCTTCCACTTTGATAAAATACCTATGTATTGTGACTCAAAGTCGGCCATAGCCATATCTTGCAATCCGGTTCAGCACTCTCGCACCAAGCACATCGATGTCAGATATCACTTTATGAAGGAACAAGTGGAACGCGGCATCGTGGAATTATACTTTGTCAGAACTGAGTACCAGCTTACAAAAGCTCTATCGAAAGATAGGTTTGCGTATCTCGTTGGCCATCTTGGTATGAAGTATATGACTCCCGGAGACTTGGAGGTTTTGGCAAATGAAGCTGCTTGATTTTTCTCTCATAATGACTTCTAAGCGCATCACAGCTTAGGACTCGAACTTTAACTAAGGAAAGTTTATCTCGGACGATAACTTATCCTTCTCAACGAGAAATTCATATTTCTCGGTCATGAGCTTCTCATAAAAACATTCAAAGTTTTTAAGTTCATGAAAAACGATTTCTAAGTAAATGTCAGCTTAGAACTTGAACTTCAACTTAAGGAAAGTTTATCACGGATGATAACTTATCCTTCATAACGGGAAATTTATTTTTCTCGGTCATGAGCTAGTCACAAAACAATCAAAGTTTTGAGCTCATGAAAAACGGACCCGAAAGGGGAGTGTACGTTTCAGTGCGCTTTCCCTAACCAATAGAAGAGAAGTCTTCTATCCTGATTATTTTAAAACCGTTAAACACAATTTTTCAAGAATTTCTCAAAAGGTTTTTCTAAATCTTTCAAAATTGTGTGTTCAACACTCCCTTCCTCATAAGTGGTTTTTATATCTCAAAATTGTCATATGTTATTTTGATCAATTTTTGAGGGGGAGCGTTTTAAAATCAAGCCTTTTAATGTTGTTGGGTACATCTCTAAAATTGTCATATTTTATGTATCCAACACATTCCAAAAATGATATGAAATTGTCAAATGTAATATATTATATCAGAAAAGGCATCTCAACTCCGTACCTCAACATATTTTGTGGTGTCGTTTTTCTAAAATTTTGTCAAATTTTGTCTCAAGACACACATATATTGTTGAGGGGGAGCGACCCGACTGAAAATGTTCCATGCTTCATACGTGCACACATGTTTCTCTCCCAATCGGTTTTCAGAAATTGTCATATTTTAATAAATTAGTATCTCTAATATGATGTTTTTATATTAGAGATAGGGGGAGAAAATGTGATTAAAATGTAATATATCGCAACATGTGATCTTAAAGACTCAAGTGCAACTCTTTCCTTCACATGCCAAACTATTTCGTATATCGATGCATGTGTGTAGGGGGAGCTTTTCGAAAAGATAAAACTCTCAAAGTGTTAAAAGTTTTGATTTTTATCAAGCACTTTGAATGGTTTTCAATGGTTTTATGGTTACGATCTTTACCCAAAACAACCTACTATCCACGACGGAACGATGGAGTCAAAAGGTGGTTTAGGATAGGATACTAAGTCCTATGATCCAACCAGAACCGGAGGGATCTACCCAAGGACATTCCATAGCTAGAAATAGTTGTCCTTAGGAAAGATGGAGTTGAATGAAGCTGAATGCGGACCAATTACTTAAGTTAGCACTAGAACAATCACAACAAGGTGCTAATGATGACGTGTTGGTAAGCATTGAAGGAGTTGAAAATTCTATGCAACTTAGGCAGAAACCGGGTCAATACATCTATTGAAGACAAGTCATCATGGACCCAGTGATGCAATGCACAACCCTTCCCAGCCATTCGAGTTTCTCTCAAAAGAAACTTGTCTCATTGTCACGGAGATCAACACGTATCTATTGACTTTCTCACTCCGAGTTAGTTAATATTGAAAAGGTGGCAGTCTGCTCCAGCCTCCGATTACCAAAATGCACTTATTGAGTCTAGAGCCAAACGAGATCCATCTATCATCTCATTAGGACAGAATCGAGTCCTACGCATTATCCTTGTGATATTGCCAGAACATCTGGGTGATACGATTCACAATGAAGATGGAAATCCTGCTTGAGCCAGCATCAAACAAACTCATGGTAGGTAACTTGTGCGATTCTACACGAATCAAACTTGTGAGAACTGGAAAGCAACTAAGTTTGGATTCTTAATTCATTCAAACTTGATTCCAGGTTTCTTCGCAAAATCCATGTGATCTTGCCAGAACATTCAGAGTGACACTCATTAGTGTTCACAGTGACGAATGGAAATCCTTCCAGTGTCAACATCAAACAGCACTGCGGTAGGTAACTCGCAAGATTCTCTATGAATCAAGCTTGTGACAAACTGGAAAGCAACAATGGTGCGATTCTTTTAGAATCAAACTTGTTCCAGGAAATCTGAATTGACGACTCCAATCAGACGGATAATTTATCCTTATGATTCACTCTTTACGTTCGCAGTCTGCTTTGAGACGGTCGAGTAAAGAGAACTGGCTACTACCGCCGGGAAACCCTGTCAAGGAGGTTCTTAATCGAATCTACCTGATCACAGGTACGGTATTTAATACCGTTTAACGGTCTTCACCGACCGGAGGTAAAACGCTACCGAGTTAGGATGAAATGTTCAAAGCCATTTTATCCGTGTCTATATATGATGCTGCATATCAAGAAGGTGGCGTAGCTGTGATACCGATGTCGATTCAGAAGTCACAAGAGCACAAGATGGCGACAATCAAGATACCTAAGAATGTAAGAATGTAATAGGTCATCTTAGTCACAAGGAGTACAGATGAAGATCTCAAGCACTCAAAGTCAAATGACAAAGGCTCAAGATAAAGATCACGAAAGCATGAAGAAACAAAGCTGTTACAAACAAGATCAAGACCAAGATACAAGACCAAAGCAGGAAGATCTCATCTACAAGAATGTATTCACTCAATCATCTTATGCTTTTTAAGCTTTTTAAGATGACCGATACATTGGGGGAGATTGTTAGCCCTATATTTTATATAGTCAAACAAGAATATAATAGGTCATCTAAGTCGTTAAAAGGTCTTGTATTGTAATAGGTTAGTCGGGAAAACCGGGCTTGGACTTTAAGCTAATATTGTATAAGTTAGGGGCGTAAGCCCAAAACAAAGCCAAGCCCGGCCCATGTCTCTTAAACCCACGTCCCAAAAGCCAAGGGTATATATACCCTCTTCCATGTGTGGAAGAGGGTGTTGGTTCATTTTACTTTCTCTCTCTAGTAAACATAAACCTTCCACTGCTGAGCAAAAGGACAAAAGTCTAGACATGTCCCTTTCAGTTTTTCAGTTTTTTGGCTTTAGTGAACTTTTTTAAGTGTTTTTTGTTGATTTTAATTTTGTTATTTTTATTATTTTATTTCTGAATTTTCTATAAAGTTTATTTTTCAGTTACTGTTCATTTACTATTTTTTTAGATTAAATTGCATTTTTAATTAGTTTTTAATTAACTGTTTTTGTCTTTTAGTGCAAAAATTTTACATTTTTCAGTTTTAAAATTTTTCTTAGATTCAGAAAAAGATTTTAAGATTTTTCGTTTAAAAACGTTTTACTGTTCATCTTTTTAAGTAATTTTTAGAATTAATTTAAGTTTAATTAGTTTTAAAATATTTTTTGTTTTGTCTTTTAGTGTAAAAAAGTTTTGTTTTCAACTTTTTTCAATTTTCTACTATTCAGTAATATAGTTTAGGATTTTTCAAATAGTCAAGTTAATTTTAGCATTATTTTAATATTTTTAATCATTATTTTAGTTTAAAAATAGTTTTTAGCATTTTAAAAATAGAAAAATAGTATTTAAAATTTAGGAAAAATACTTTTTAGTCTTTAAATAATATAAGTGAGTTATTAGTTCAATAAAATGATATTTTGGGCTTTCTCTTAATTATATTTGATTTTAGGGTTTTAATTAGCATTTAAAATTGAATATTTAAATAATCAAAGGTTTTAAAATTTATTTATTGAATTTTTATTCTTGTTTATATTATTTTAGACTTAGTTTTCATTTTTAATTAATTTTTAGGCTTAATTTTTAGTTTTGTCACGTTTTACGTATTTACGTTCGCGTTTTACGTTAATTCGTCGTAGTGTAATCGTAATCGTAGCTCGTCTTTATTTTTTCTCTCTTCTAAACCAAAAACGACATTAATCAAAACTTTGATTTTACATATTGGCACTCATAATCACACACCTCCTTCGAGAAGGAACCCACATTTATTCGGTTTTACGTTTTTCCTAAAGCGTAAGACTAATACTTGTCGCTCATACGCGTTTTTCCTAAAACGTGTACGATTTTACTACATCTGAGAACAAGAGATGATATAGTTTAATCATATGTTTCTAAGGTTAACTCTTCTTTATGTAAGTAATTTTATGTTTGAATTAATCTCCTCGTATTTATTTTTAACACTTGAATAAATAATTGCTTAATAAATGAAGTTTTTAGCGGTTTAGGCTTAACATCTTAACTCGTAACTCCTTCTTTTTCTTCCCTTGTAATTAAAGTGAGAACATTTTAAGGGTGTCAGCGTCGTGGACTTTTGATCATGGGATTGTAGAAATTTGGCTTACTATACATATCATAATAATAAGAAGAATAAATAAAAACATGTTCTCTATGAGCCTTCGGGTGGGAGTCATGTAGCGCAAACCTTGTCATTAGAGCCTTAGGGAGTATGGCATCGGGACATGTTTAATAAAAAAAATTTCATCATCATGAGCCATGAGGTGGGATGGTGAATGTCAATTCCCTTATTTTTGTCCATGGAGCCTTCGGGTGTGGATTATAAATAAGGAGCACAATTGCATCTTAAAGAGCCACAAGGTGATATGATGTAATTGTTGCTAACTCCATTAATAAGGTCATAATTGACTTTGGAGGTTTTATTGTTGCTTTTAAGTAGACCTATTAGCCAAATTTCGGGTCCGGGGATTTATCCCTCAAATCGTGTTAAGTTATCCTTGATGTGGGCTTTCTTTAGTGACAACGGTTTTTGAAGTCGAGGTTAGGTTTTGAGTGTTGAGTTTACACCGTTCTTGCCTTCATTTTTAGATTAAAAAATATCAAATAAAGTCAAATGAGTCTTTGGGTGAATGACGATAAAATCTAGAGATACAATTAGGAATAAAAGGAGATTGAGTTTAACACAAATTACTTGTATGAGTTGTTTTAATTTTGGGGCTTATGATTGACAATGATCTTGTTTTTACACTTGGCGTGGAAAAGTAAAAAGTCGAGGACGATGAATCTATTTGAGTTTTGTGATCCTAAAAGTTATTTTTCTAATAAAGAAAGCAATACATTATGTCTTTGCAAAATAAAATGTCAAAAGTTGAATAATGGTGAAGTTAGTGTTTTATTTTATCATTGCGTGAGGACACGGCAATTGCTTAGCAATGAGGAGTTTGATGTGAGTGAAATTACTCATATCAATTGTATCATAAAACGGACTTAACTTACATATTTAACATGAAAATGGTATTGTATTTGTTTGTTTCTTGTTTCATGTGTGTAGGTACCAAAGATCACGAAAACCGGAAAAACCGACACGATTTTGAAGTTAATTTCAAGAAACCAAAAATCAAGATCGTTATTATCCGAGGATTAAAGTTTATCAAAAGTTAATGGTTTTTGTGGGACCCAAATTTGTGTATTGGGCCTAAAATCCCAATAGTGGAAAATATGTATTCACTTTTGGGACAAAAAGCCCAATTGCTTATATGAGACGGATGAGTGTGAATTGGTTCCAACAAAGCCCAATTACCAGAAATAAAGAGACGGTGGAGTGTATATTATTTACACTTGGACCCAAAAAATCCCATCACACAAGTAAAAGTTAAAGACGGAGGTTGAAAAGTTTATATAAACTTTTGGTGGTCAAGACTTTCGGTCAAAGCAAAAGAAATAAATAAAAATAAAAGAAACGATGGAAGCAAAAAGGGGGAAGAATGAGAGCAGCTCAAGAACCCTAATAATTAGGGGTTTCCAATTAATTGAGCGATTGTATGCCACGCACCACCAATCAAAATATTCAGGGAATGAGGAGCGTGAATAACACTCAACGTTCTTAGTACTATGCTCCTTCGTGGCTGATTGGATTCGTCACAGCTATCACTTGATTGGTTGATATCTTGGCTGACTGACAAGGAGCCAATGAAAATCGTCCAAGTAAGCTCTAGAGAAGCACAACTAGCACACCCCTTGTGCCACGGTGGAAATCCGTATGCACAAGGGTCATTCTCAGCCTTTGATCAAGAAAGAGAAGAAGAGAGATGTAGATGCTGAATAGACGGTTAGAGATCATCTCCTTCAACAAACCCCAACCCTCGGGTTCTCCTATAAAACCCCCCATTTTTATTGACTAAATCATCCTTTATTTTTCTGTATCGTTATAATGTTAGATTTAGTTTAGAATTTTGTATTTTAATTTTTTTATAAAAGTGTAATTTTACTTTGAATTAATAAATATCAATTTTCAGATTAATTTACTTCCAGATCCTTGAACTATTTTTGTGTTAAAATAATTTATTCTAAAGTTTAAATTTGATATTATAATTGTAATTGTTTATAAAAGCTTGTTCAATAGCTTTTATGAATGATTTTGAGTTAAATAGAGGATAATACATCTATTCCCACTGGATAGTTGTCAAAATTTAAGCTGTTGTTCGAAGTCTTTCTGTTGATTCAAGATACATTGATATTTCAAAATGTTTTAATTGGTGGTGTGATGGTGGTTCGATGAGTTCGATGGTGTTTCGGTTGTTTTGGAGGCGTGTTTGAATAGGAAGCTCAGTGCTATCCTACATCACCAAAGGATCGTCGAAAAATAGGTTAAGCTCGTTTTTACTTTCTTAGTATTTTTTTTTCTTATAATCTACTTTTAATCTGTATTTAATTGAGTTTATTTGTTAATCTTTTAATTGTCTATGATTTGAATGAATTGGCTCAGTTGAATGAATGCTATGATGAATGTTTAGGATTAGATTGATTAGATATACTTGTTCTGCTATAGGAGTGTAGGTTTTATTATAGAATCTGTTGAATTAGGATGTGGTTAGATTAAGTTTGATGTGTACGTCTGTTTAGATAGAATTTGTTGGTCTGATCGATCGCCTGGGTTCTTGTGCCTGCTGCCATGCTATGAGAGTTGCACTGAAATGTTAGTTTACTGATTGACATGGTTAATCTTAGTTACTGCATTGTTTAACTTGGGCTGATGTATGTGATTTGTAACTATAATCTGATTTGTATTTTTGTCATCTGATTTTAATGCTCTAACTGATATTGCTGATATGGTTATTACATGATTGACTATATTTGCTTGTTTACTGATTCCCTTATCTAATTTTATATTGTTGTGCTTTTGTTGAACTGATTTTCTGGATTTACTTGATGTGTAGTAACTGTTTGTTTTGTGAACTGTTAAAATTTCCTTTTGAGTTTAATTTACTATTTGGTCATATCATGTTATTTATACTGAATTTAGTTGATGTGTATTTGGTCTTAGAGTTCTGTTGATTTATTTTTATTAGTAGTGAATTGTGTGCTACTTTGTTTTTATTTGAGGTACATTTGAGAGTTTACTGTTTATCTGGGTGATTTTTAATGTCTGCTTAACTGTTTGTTTACCCAAACCTATAGTTTGGTAAACTTTACTACATTATCTGGGTCCAAAAACTAAATATTCCTCAAAAATTTGTCCATAGGGGTTCTCGAACTCGAGACCTCCCCCTTATCAGTTATTGAACTTAACCATCTGATTTAGCCTCCTGATTTTGTTTAAAAACTACTTTAGTATTTAATATAGCTTTAATAATATAGCTATCAGCTTTTAATTTCTACTTTAATACATAGTTTTCATTAATTAAATTTTTTAATAATTTGTTTTAAATAAACTTTATAAAGTTAAAAAAATAAAAAATAAATAAAATAAATAAAAATATATTTAGAATTTTAAAATTAGTTTTTAAATAAATGAATTTTAATTAATTTTGTTTTAAATAGATTTTTGTTTATTAAAAGTAAAAGTTAAATTTTAAATAGATTTAATTAATTTTTATATTTAAAATAGTTTTTAAATTTGTTTAAATAGATTTTTAAATAGTTTAAAAGTTATTTTAATTAAATAGATAAATTTTTAATAGATATTTAAATAGTTTAAATTTTAAATAGTTTAAATTTTAATTAATTGTCTTTAGATTATATAATGGGAACGATTCATGTACTTTAAGAAATTAATTAAAAAATTTGTAGGAGTAATTTTAGTTTTAAAACCGAAAACCCATTCAAATCAATTGTCCAAATCGAAACAAAACGTCTCAAATTCACTTGATCTTCGTCTACAACGAACTTGGTTCATCCATGTGTTTATTTAAATCCGTCTTCGACTTATTTATGGATTAATACCTTTTCCTAAGGGTAATTTCCTAAATTTGTCCTATATCGTATCTAATTAAAATACATCGACGTTTCCACGACACATCAGTGATGATTGCCCATACCACAATGAATGCATGGTGGGAAAGGCATATTTCGCATGAAATGAGATGCTTCAGATTTGTGAGCATCAACACTTGTTTTGGCCAGCATATACTGAGTGTGTTCACAAATGCGATGGTCAGTCCTTTCACATTTGGTACAATAAATCACGTTTAGGCAAGTTTCAGTGAGATGGTTATTTAGACCACATAAATCACAAGCCCTTTTAAATTGTGTCTTGTACTTGAGATGAGGAGAGTCTGAAGGTTCATCTCTGAACCGTGTTGGTGATTGCTGCTGCCTGAGTTGCAATTTAAGATCATAGATCTCTTGCATGACAAGAGACATTCTCTCATCTTCCTCAGATCTAGCATTCTTTAGTTTATTTGTTGAAACTGAAGAGGTAGTTCCCATATGTGAACCTTCAGCAGGAGCTGAAGAGTTATTTGAAGTGTCAATTTTGACATGTTTGGAAGAACTACCTTTGTGTGTGGTGTGTGACTTGATGATAGACTGGATAGTTTTGTGTCCAGTAGAGGGTTCAGCACCAGCCAGCTTCTCCAAAGGAGGAAGTGGGGTACTTACTTCATTCTCTATAACATCATCTGAGTCATCCTCAGTAACTGAGGATTCAACTGGTGCTGGAGTGTCAACACATGCTTGTAACTCAGGAACAAGGATTCGTCCAGTGTCATGATTGGGTAAATTCTCTTCACCTGACCTTTCAATATCAGGGATCAAGCTACCATCCTCATTTAAGGCTTTGACAAAGACCATAGATTTGGTGCTGGAGGATCCTTTAGCACCAAGCATTTTCTTCTTTTAAGCAGGTATTTGTTCATTTATGCATTGATTTACCGTATCAGAGTTTCTAAGCCAAGATTTAACAATGTCATTTGCTTCTTTTAGTTCCACTCTAAGAGAGTTATTTTCTTCCAAAATTTCTTTGTTCAATTGTTGAAAAGTAAGAATATCAAGTTTAGCTTCTTTTAGCTCTATTTGCTTACTTTCAAAATCTTCAAGTTGTAAAACAAGTTTGTGAAATTTTTCAAGCAAATTGTTTCTTTGCTCTTCAACGAATCTTAGATCAATGCACAAGTAATCAAAGACAAATTTAATGTCACCTTTATCTTCTAATTCAAGAAGAGTTTGTAACTTTTTTATTGTGACATTGTCCCATTCTCCATTCCTAGCACTTTCTTTGGTGACAACATTTGAGCTTGCCCCTTCATCATCAACAAGTGCCATTAACACTTTCACATTTACCAACTCATCATCATCTGAAGAAACATCTTCTTCATCCCATTCATATGCTTCAGCAACAAGTCCTTTGTTCTTGTCTTGCTTAGGGTTCTTGGATGAGGAGCTTTTAGTGCTCATTAAGGCCAATCTTGCCTTGATTTCCCTGTATTTGGCCTCAAAGTCTTTTGTAGGCCTGAGTTCAACCCTGCTTTGCTGAAATGGAGTAGAAGCAATTTATTTTGGTTGAAATGATGATTGACCAGTTGGTCTTGATTGAGCTGGTGAGGAATATGAAGGGAGAGATGTTTTTGAATAACAATCCCTAGCATAGTGACCAGTCTTCCCACATTTGTAGCATTCAGTGTCATTGAAGCTTTTGTGGAGCTGGAGAACTTGCCTCCTTTCTTAACCTTCTAGACTTGGCCAGAAGTGCTCTTGCATGAAATTCCTCTTTGAGGTCATTCAGATATTCCTCACTAGATCTAGTATCTGCCTCATCATCAGGACTATCTTGGTAGTCTTGAATGACAGCTTCACTGAAGAAGGCTGTGGACAAGGGTGTAGCAATGGTTAATGCTTTACTCTTGCTTGAGCCTTCATAAATCCTATCAACTAAGTTTTCTTCATATTTTAGTTTCCCAAAAAGAGACGCTAGATCATAATCTTTAATGTGATTAGCATTTCTCAAGCTTTGGCAGAAACTGAGCCACTTTTTTGGCAATGCGTTAACAAAAACTGTGTTGATTTTAAGTTTTGAAAGCTCAACACCATCATTCACAAGTTCATTCATCAGTGTTTTGTATCTGGTGAATGTCTGTGTGAGGGTTTCCCCTTCTTTATGCTTGAAGGTGTTGTATTGAAGCTTTAAATCCATGATTCTGGTTTCTTTTACATCAGAGGGTCCCTCATGGTAAAGAATAACGTCCTCCCATGTTGATTTGGCTTTTTTGCAATTTACAACAAAATTCATTTGGTCATCTGGGAGTACAGACATGATGAGACTTTTGAGACGCTGATCAAGGTTAGCAGCGTTTCTCTCATCAGCAGTCCATTGTACTTCAGGTTTTTTTATTGTCCCCAACCATGGGAACAAAAGGACCATTTTCAATGATTCCAAAGGAATTGAGGTTCAATTCCAACCATGTGGACAAGAAACCTCTTCTTCTAATTTGTAAAGTTGGCTACCTCTAGTACAAGAGAAGCATTGAGTTGGCCACCCCTATATTCTAGGGTTTGTGGTATAACTTGAGCCATTTTGGATCTTGATTTAAAAACTTTTAAATGAGCAATTTAATAAAATAAGAGTTTAACTAATCAAACTGCTTTGATACCACTTGTTGGTCCCTAGTAATTCGATATTACTTATTATCTTAAGTAATAACTATTACTTTGACTCAAGTGTGTTGTTTTAACATAAGATAAGAACTATGAAAGATTAAAACAACAATACCAATATACTTTTCAACGTATAGACTTTTATTAGAATCAAATAAAGAATCTATAACCCACTTTGTTTGTGAAATAACAAAGTGGTTGAATGACAATGGGGTTTGATCTCCTCTACTTAAATGTTTAACCAAAGTTAAACTCTAAGCTCCAATCTAAACGTTCATATGCAACTTTGGCTATATGGTTTAGTTGGTATGGAGAGAGAAAGGTTTTCTAGAGTTTAAGCTCTTGTATTGGTTACCTTTCTCTCCCAATGTACACTCCTTTATATAGGCAGTGTAAATTAGGGTTTGTATTTTGCATGTACCAATGTATCAGTTTATCCAGTGGGTAGTTGATGCCCATGTTGGATAAACAGTACAAAGTACTTAATAAACTATTCTAGGAAAGATAATGTTTGTACTTATATCTAAGTATACAAGCAACCTCCTTTGACTTAAAGTTATCTTTTCCCGCCTAATGCAAACCATCAGAATACTAAAGAGTCTTCAGTATCCTAGAGGAGATCGACATCATTCAGTTTGGTATTGTCAAGCCAAACTGAACTGAAAGCCCTTCTTCAGTCCTTGTTCTTCAGCAACTAGACCGCCTAGTATTTGAAGTGAAGACTCCTTTGTCTTCTAAGTTCACTGGAAGGGGAGTGCTGAACTTTCTTTAGCTTTAAAGTCTTCAGTAGGAACTTTGTTCCTCTGGTCATCCATCAGCAGACTGACCTTACTGCTGAGCATGAAACACTTAGGGGGGTTTTATATTCAAATCCTAGAGTTGCTTTAGGGTCAGTAAATAATGACCCAACAAAATCGTCCTACTTTATTTTCAGCCTTAATAAACTATCGAAATAAGTCAAAAAATGCATCCTCGTGATCATTCAAGACAAAAATAAAGTATAAGAGATACACCTAGGAATAAGGGAGTCTCAGTGAATAATTGAGCCGCATGAGTTTATGTTAGCTTGCTAACTTATAATAACAATGATCTCGTTTTTAAGCTTGGTTTAGGGAACGTGAAACTTGAGGGAAACGTTCATGACAACCAAAGCCCTAATGTAAGTCTTCGATCTCTTTACTTGTTCTTCCTTCAAGCATTTTGTATATATTTCTATCTTTTTAGTTTCCTTAGTGTTTAGTATTTAATAAAGGCCAAGATGGGTTAATTGTGATGAAGAATGTAAACCGTGCTTTGAAACTAATGCATTGCATGAGGGCATTGCAATGGTCAAGTGTAGGGGATTTAATAAGTGTGAAAACACTTATCCTTTTACCACTTATTTCTAATAATAACAAGACCAAAACGTGTATTTAATGTCGTAAAAGGCGAAATTATGCGTGGTTTGTGTTTTTATTGTGTTTTAGGACAAAAATATGAAAAAGGAAGAAAACACGGGCTTTCACGGGCTTTTATTGAAGTCAAAAGGTCAAAAGTGCAAGAAGAACAGAAGTCAAAGGCCTATTCTGAAGATTTATCGAAGAAAAAGTCTAAAGATGGAAGTTTAACGAAGTTGAAGAACCAAGTCTACTAAAAGAAGAAAATTAGAAGACGAATTCATTTTATCATTCGACTAATCCCGAGACAAAGTCGAGAAAGACGAGTTATTTAAAAGATGAGAAGAAGAAGAAAGAAGGAGGAAACAACACCTTTCCCTTCCCCTATATATAGTTTCCTAAACATGTCATTAGTTAGTTACTATTTATTTTTCTTTAAGTTTAGTAGGTAATTAGTGTATGTTTTACTTTTTTCTCTCTAGCTTTTCTTTCAAGCTTATTAAACTTTCACTTTAATCTTGTAATTTTGGATCTTAATCTTCAATATAATCAAGCTTTTGGATTAATTCTCATTCTACCTTTCTTAATCATGATCTATTATTTTGTCTCTTTAATCATGTAGTTGATTTTATCTTGTTGAATATGTGATTGATTTGCTTATTGGATTGTGCTTATTGATTTGGTGTGTTTGAGGTTTTGAGATTATTGTGCTTATTGCTTAATTTTTATGTTTTCTAGTTTTTAGATAAGTTGATTTTGATAGATTAATATTTTCATAAAAAGTGATTTTAAATATTTTGATTATTTAGTGTTTTTAAAAGTTTTTAAATTTTGGCTTATTTGCTTTTTCTTAAAGTTGATTTGGTTAAGTTTTTAGATAAGTGCTTATTGGTTTTTAGCTTATTTTCATATTTCTGCTTAACATGTTTCTTATCCGGGTTATCTCTAAACCCATGTTTCTTCCCCTCCTATATTACCTTGTATTCCGAATTACTCACAACATCCAATATTCCGGATTGTCAATAGATGGTGATTCCGGATTAGTAGCAAAATTAGGGCATTCCGAATTGAGCAGTGGATAAGTATTCCGGATTACATGCATTATATAGATTCCGGATTAGTTACTTGACTTGATTCCGGATTGTATCTTGTACCAGGATTTCAAATTAGCTAAGTTAAGGTGGATTCCGGAATACGTGCTAATCACGGATTTCGGATTGTATCAAGAACCAACATTCCGGATTACAATACAAGGGCCTGGATTCCGGATTGAATCCGGAGTGATTATTCTGGATTAGGTCAGGAGTAGGGATTCCGAATAAGGTCTAAGACCTTTATTCCGGATTGGGTATTGGACAAGCATTCCGAATTACATGAAGAGCACGGATTCCAAACTACATACTTGATCCTCTTTCTGAATTAAGTGCAGGATTAATATTCCGGATTGTGTGTAGGATACACATTCCGGATTAGTTAAAAATTTGGTTTCCTGACTTATGTTTAGTTTTAGTTTCCCGAATTAATTTTCAACCTTAATTTATCCCGCCATTTTCTTAAGTATTATTTTAATTATTTTATCTTAGTTCAATTTTCAAGTTTACGTTTTTATAAAGTTTGCATTTTTTTAAGTTTTCAAAATTCCTTTTTATCAAGTTTAATCTTTCGTCAATTATTTTAAAAGTCTTAGTTTTTAGTTTAACCCTTTCAAGTTTACAACTTTATTTTAAAATAGATAATTACCTTCAGTTATTTTCACTTTGATCTACTGTGCAGCATTCACTCTGGATAAGCGATCGATGTTAGACATCTTTCTTTATTTTTATGTTTAAAGGCTTTACGTTTATATTAGATAATCAAAAGCTCCCCCTTTTAGTGACCAACACCAATAACTCCACCCTAAGCCGTGATTAATTCGAATTGAATCGAGTACGAACACATACACAAAAATCAATTGTATTAATGCTTGTTTTTATATATTGTCGTAATCAAAACCAAGTTAGACCGAAAAATGTAAGTAATGTTTTTAGACATCATTGCATTAACAAACTTGATCTTGGGTAGATGTCTTACCAACTCCTTAGAGACCAAACATTGAATCAAACGCATATTAGCGTGACCTAATCTCCTATTATAAAGATCAGAACTTTCATATAAAGTCGCTAGACATATGTTGTCTTTAGACTTCCTACTAACCTTCATGACATAAAGCCTATGCTTTGTAACACCTTTTCCAATGATCTTTCCATCTTTTATAATTTCACTATCATGTTCGAAAAAGATGACCTTACACTTATTGTCACAAATTTGAACTATACTTAGTAAATTAGAACCTAAGTTATCTACATGCTCAACATTTTCAATGGTCATGGAGTCAAGAGAAACCATACCTTTGCCATTGATGTTACCACGTAGTTTACTAACAAAAGTGACGTTACCTCTATTGTATACTTTGTAAGTACAGAATAGACTTCGACTTCTCGTCATTTGCTTAGAACAACCACTATCCTTAATACACTCGTCGGGCTCTAAATCAATCCCCAAGCATATCTAGGTAACAACACACAAAATCAAACATTGTGTCCCTGATATCTCATGGGTCTAAAGTTTTTAGTTCCAGAAATCCCTTGCATTTGGTTAGGATGCATGAATGGAGGATACATACCCCACAGAGAAAAACATTGTTGTTGAAAATTGTTCCAATTTACCGGAGTATTTTAGTGTCCATTGTTTTTATTAGGTGTCTTAGACCTTGATCTAAAACGATTGCTATTTCTAGGTGTAAGTGTTTTACTTCTAGGTCGTGACATAGTATGGTCATTGTTTTAAGTTTGGGTGTTCTACTTCTAGGCCTTGAATCATTTCTTACTCTTCGAGGAGGAGTAGATGATTTTCTTATTTCGCCTTTCGTTCCCATCAAAGGTTTACTCAACAGAGTGTAGAATTTATTAAACTCCTTTTCATTAATAATGGGTACTTTTGATTTATTAATTACAAGGTGTTTGGCCCTTTACCTAAAACATATTTTTCTAGAAAAGGTTATTTTCACATTTTTCGCACTCTATGTCTGCGGCTCAATATATCCGCCTACAGTTCCATAAATATAAGGATTTGCAGTAAACTTTATTGATCTGTGGTCAGTGGGAGCTTTTTCTGAGAATTTAACTTGTTTGGTTTTACTAGTTGATGCTTCATTAGTGTCAACCTAAACCAAGTCTTTCTTTAGAATGAATTTGTCTACTTAGCATATCAGCAAGAGCATTAGTACTTTTCATGAACTTTTCCAATTAAATGGATGTGCTCTTGAGATCTTCATTCTCTTCTCTTAGTTTTTCACAACTTAAACAACCTAAATCAACTTCTTTATTTTTCTCTAGCTTAGCTAATTTATCTTTTAGCTCATTAATCTCATTTTCAAGTATAGACGTGGTAGATTTAAGCAATTTATTATTTTCTATAAATTTTAGACTTAGTTTGAATAGATTATCATATTGATTCTCTAATTCTAAATCATCTAGAGAAGAACTATCATTGCTCTAATATTCGGTTTTAGAATCTACCTCTTTTGAAGAATGAACCATTAGACACTTCTCGTCTTTAGCACTATCATCGCATTCTTCACCACTATCGCTCCATGACCCTCTAACAAACGCCGTGTGATTCTTGTCGCGAGGTGGCTTGGTACATTCACCAATTAGATGATTTGTATCACCGCATCTAAAGCATTTCCTATCACCTTTGTCATTCTTGACAAATCGATTCTTCGAGAATGCTTTTTTGTCTTCGCTTGGTTGTCTCACATATTGACCTCGTCTCTTGAAGAACTTCTTGGAGTCTCTAACCGCCGTAGCATATTCCTCATCATCACTATCTGAGGAAGAGCTTTCATGATCACTTTGCACTTTCTTGGCCTTCAATGCTATAGACTTTCTTTCACTCTTGCTTTTGATCATCTCTGAATCCTTCAAGATTATCATCACATAAACTTTCAAATTACCAATAAGTTCATCAAGTTATAATGTAGTGAGATCCTATGATTCTTCTATCGTCGTAAATTTAGCTCTCCACTTTGGATGCAACACCCAAAGAAACTTCCTAACATTGTTCTTGCTAGAAAAACCTTCATCAAGTGCTTTTAGACTAGTTTTAATAATATAAAACCTAGCAAATGCACTATTAATAGTTTCATCTTCTAAGATAACAAATTGTTCATAGTCTTGAAAAAGAAGATCGATTTTGATTTATTTGACTTTATTACCTTGGTGGGTTATTAAAAGAATTTTCTAAATTTCTTTGGTGGTTTTACACATAAAAATCCTTTCATACTCTTTCTTAGGCAAAGCATTATAAATAACCATTATAGCCTCATTATTTTTAGCAAGTTTCTTTTTAGTGTCATCATTTAAATATTCAAAAGAAACTAGTTCTTTCTTTTTAGAAACTTCATTATATTTCAAAGGCAAAAAGTCACAAATGGTAATAACATGCAAAATATCTAAATCTTTAGATTTCACATAAGTCTCAAATCTATTTTTCCAATATATAAAACTATCGGTTTCAAGAAGTGGTAGTCTTTGCATAGATTTCCCTTCTAGGTACTTATTGGAATCCTTAGATCGATTCAAGTTTTAAAATACAATATATTTCAAAAGGTTGAGCAACCCGCACTGATTCCAATTGTAGAAACTAGAAGGGGGGTTGAATAGTTTCTTTAGTTAAAATGATCTTATGATCGGTTTTCAAAAATCCTTTTCAAAACTAGATTCAAGTGATTTAAGTGAAATCTTCTTATGCACAATATCAACAAATGGTAGTAATCTAAACTAATAATCACACGTATGTAAATAATGAATAATGAATGGAAAGAGATAAGGAAAAGAAAGATCAAACCGAACACCAAGGATTTTTAGTGGTCCGGAAACGAAGCTCACTCTTCGTTCCTACTTCAATCCTCGAGTACTCCTTACTCAAGAGTTCACTAATCAACAAGCTCCTTAAGGTGGAGAAACCGTACACGTCGCTTAAACAATTTCTGACTCTAAGCTAAAAGTCATGACCTAATCTTAGCTAGGACCAATATACACCAATATACTTTGAGGCCTAAGTAATAACCACAATACATACACAACTATCAATATACATAACAATTTGGATCTTCACAATGACATAAGAATGAAATATAGTTTTGATCTTCAATGGATCTTGAACTAGAGACAACACTTGAATGATGAAAGTATTCTTCTCTTTGCACTTGAGAGGATGAGATGGGAGGAGAAATATTCATTTCTAAACAAGTATAATCAACCAAATAACCAAGGATTTGTGTGATTAAAGAAAGTGGATTCAATTTGATAATTTTTGTATAAAAGAGGTGAAAAGGAAATTTGGATATGGTCCACTATTTATAGGAAAAAGGCCTAATGACTATATCTGTCTGGGGCTCAATAAATAGGTTGACGTCTCAATATCAATATTGAGCCGCAGGCACCTATATTGAACCGCCGGCTCTGGTGAAGTTTTTGTATCCAAAATGGATATTTCTAAACCATATGGAATATGCCAAATTCAAATTTCCATTTTCTATTTTAATAAAACATTTTCTTAAAAATAAAGTTATTAAAAACATTTGTCACTTTTAAATAAAAGTGTGTTTTAAGAAAAATGTAAATCCTTGATCACTTAGTTAGGTTAAGAATTTGTTTATTCATACCTTAAGTGTTTATGGATGAAATAAAAAATACTTCAACTCAAGAATTTGATTTTCGTTGTTTTTGTAAATGCTTGTTTTTATATATTATCGTAATCATAACAAAGCGAGATCGAAAATACAAGTAACGTTTTTAGGCATCATTTCATTAACATTATTCATCATCAACAAACATTGGGAAGAATGCAAGGTTTACGTCTACCAACTTCTTTTTATATTAAGAAGGATTCATTTGACTTTTCATCATCTTCTTAAAATCTTCAGTCATCTCCTCATTAGCCAAATCCTATATCGATGTTATGATAATATATTAAAAAGATTAATCTTTTTTTCTCTAAGACATAAAATTTGCAATAACTAAATACTAAAAGTAATTTGTACCAGTGCATTTGTTTTAAAGTAATGCCTTCTGAATCCCTTTCCACTTGTCCCCTTTGAACTTGTCATGATCCTTTCTTTATAGTTTAACACTGTAACAAAGGTGTCTATCACCTCTTTTGTGATTTTCGAACCTGGTGCAAGAGACTGCATTGATTTTTTGGATCCTTTTGCGTCATCAAAAACAACTTCTCTTTAAAACAAAATTAAAAATGGTTATTTTTTTCTTCCTGAAAATAACATTTATGGAAAGTTTAAATATTAGAGAGTGAGCTTTTTTACATTTCGATTCCTTCCAAACAGAAAATGCTTCTTGTTGCAATAGCTTCAGTTTCTTGCAAATTTGTCTTGTGTTTTGACCATCTTGTTCATGTACGACGACTTCACGTATATTGATGGTTTCGGAATCCTCTTGCCTTTACCCACATCTATACTATCTTGCTCAGTTCCAAACGGTTCTTCTATATTTTTTGGGCTTTCAAAACTTTCGGGTTCATCTGTAGGATCTTCAATTCCTATATATATACTGATATTAGATAACTGATATAGTTCGTGTATAAAATGTAAATGTTTTATAATTTTTTTTACCTTTTTCGTTATCTCATTTTTCAGCTTGTTTCTGCTTCTTAGCTTCTTCCTGCTTTTTCAGTTTTGCTTCTTTAAGTTTGTTAGCTTTATCAAGTTCTTCCCTCTCAACTGCTTCTTTTAGTTCTTTCTCTTTTGTAGCTTTTTCCCTTTCTTCCTTCTCTTTTGTAGCTTTTTTCATTTGTTCCTTCTCAACTGCTTCTTTTTGTTCTTTCTTTTTGCAGCTTTTTCCCTTTCTTCCTTATGTTTTGCAGCTTTTTTAATTTGTTCCTACTCAACTACTTCTTTTTGTTCTTTCTCTTGTGCAGCAGCTTTTTCCCTTTATTCCTTTTCTTTTGCAGCTTTTTCAATTTGTTCCTTCTCAACTGCTTCTTTTTGTTCTTTCTCTTTTGCAGCAGCTTTTTCCCTTTCTTCCTTCTCTTTTGCAGCTTTTTCAATTTGTTCCTTTAATTTTTCTTCTTGATCTCTTTTAATTTTTTTCTTTGTTTTCTTTTTTTGTTGCATCATTCTCCGCTGCTCCTTTTGCTTCATTTCCTTTAGGACTGTTTACCACACCAGTATTTCCTTTCCCACTGGTACCTGCTTTACCATCATTCCTATCAACATCATCTAATCCCTTTTTAAACTCACTCTTGAGCATTTGAACAAATAAATCTAATTTTTCATCATCCCCTTCTGATACACTCTCTATTTTTATCATTTCTTGTAGCAAATACTCCATCTCATCCTTTTGATTTAAAACAGATACAAATTGTTCTTGAATTGTGTCGGTGATTAGTTGTTGTTATATTTATAAAAATTCATATTAGTATTTCAATACATTATCTCTGTTGATAATATACATACAAATCCAATTGCTTTTTTTAGCTTCATAAAAAGAAAACATATTAGCATTTCAATACGTTATCTCTGTTGACAATATACATACAAATCCAAGTGCTTTTTTAAATTCATAAAAAGAAAACCTGTTAGTATTTCAATACATTATCTCTGTTGATAATATACATACAAAACCAACAACGCAAACCATAAATGTTTTTTTTAACTTTTTATCTGTATTGATAATATGCATGTTATTCTTTTAAATAAAAAACAAAGAATGCAAAGTCTTTCGTATTTCAATTAATTATCTCTATTGATAAAGCAAATCCAATTTTTAATCTATTTTATTTGTCAACATTGATATACATTACTAAAACATAATAAATTTTTTGTGTCTAGGAACTGACCTGTCGTTGTATCTGTTTTTCATTTTCTTTTTCATCGATATTCTTCTGATCAACGTATTCTAGTGTTTTAACATTTTCAAAAATTCATTCGTTCACCGTTGATAACTTTCTCAAAACCAACTTGTTTGAAGACCAGTTTCTTATCGCAGGTCATTTCCGTTCAACAATCATATTATTTGTTGTATAATGCAAGTATATCAGCTGCGTTAAAAAAATAAATAGGTCAAATAATGAAAATAGTGTTTCAGTTAACTTTAAATAGGAAAAAGAATGAAAGTTAATTTTACCATTAATACAAGGTTCTACCCATAGAACCAGTTTTGTTTCGTTATAACATCCCAGTTAACCTTGCTTACTTTCATATGATCCCATATGTACGTGCACCAGTCAAGATCCTGTATGTTATCTTCAAGCTATATATTTTTTATCACATAGTATTTTAGCGTTGATGTATTGTCGCAATGGACCATGCAGTTTGAAAGCATCAAGTAATTCATTTTGAACAAGAAATTAGTACTTCTCGATTGTTGAATGACCTTTGATAATTCAGTTGTTGTTACATACTTCTTAAATTCAAACTGTCTATTGAATTTACGCAAGAGATCATCATCATACTCCCTTGGATTTTCATATTCAAGCACTTTATTCTCTATTGGTATTCCAAACACTTCTCTAATCTTTTTTGGAGTAACATTTATCATAGCTCTCATTGGAAGTTTGATTTCCATTTTTCTCTTGTCTAAGTTTTTTTACTGGAAAGTAAGATAACTTACCAGGTATGCTGCTAAACTGAATACTTAAAGACTTGTTTTTTGGTTTGGTATTTTTATTTAATAAAATTGGGGTTTATCTATACTTAACAAATAAAAAAAATTGTTGTGTTTTAACAAACCCAAAAAAAATTTATTTGTTTTATCTCTATTGATAGTATGCATAAAACCACTTAACCCAAAAAGCAAAGAAGCTAAGCTTTTCTGTTTTGTTTTTAACAAACCTACTTTTTTTTATCAGTTTTATCTCTATTGATAATATACTTACAAACCCCTTAACCTAAAAAACAAAAAAGATAAGCTTTTTTGTTATGTTATTAACAAACCCAAAAAAGATTATTTGTTTTATCTCTATTGATAATAAGCATAAAAAATGTGGTTTTGTTTTTAACAAACCCAAAAACATTTTTTATCTGTTTTATCTCTATTGATAAGATGCATAAAAACCTCTTAACCCAAAAAGCAAAGAAGCTAAACTTTTTTGTTTTGTTTTTAACAAACCCAAAAACCTTTTTTATCTGTTTTATCTCTATTGATAATATGCATTCTTAACCTAAAAAGCAAAGAAGCTAAGCTTTTTTGTTTTTGTAACACCCCACTTGGATAAGTGGACCGTTACGTGTATTTATGGTGTGTCATCAAGGCATAAGGTAAATGTCCTAACACATTAACTGACCATAAAGGAAATACCGGTCTCAAACTTCGGCAATCCAAACATAAGCCCAAAAACATGAAAATAAAATACTGAAATGAAAGGACTAAACAATGTCCAGATAAGCAGAATAACGTAAGAACTGCATAAAGTAAGAAGTCTGTATAGCTTCCATCCAAATGCACATGTTCTTAGAATCCTAAGCGTCCTGGTGTACCTGCCGTTAGAACATGAAAGGAACTACGGCTGAGCATAACGCTCAGTGAACGGATATGAAACATGATAAGGAATTACTGAAATGAAGTAGATGATAAATTCTGAAGCTGTAAGACTGATAAGTAAAGTTGCAGCGGAAATCTGTAAAAATCTGTAAAGTCTGATTTGTAAATAATAAAGTTGAATCGTTATCTGATAAATCTGAAAACATGCATTTACTATATTTTAATTGCCAAGAGCTTATATAGGTCATGTGTTGTAACAACTGCTGCATGAATACATAGAGGGGTGACCTCGTCATGCTGTAGAGGGGTGACCTCTAAATAACTGTGCTGGGTGGAGGGATCAGCTCCAATGTGAAGGATGTAGAGCACACACCACATTCACCTGCTAAACTGTAAACTGTAGCCTAGGATGCATCCATACGCCCCACTAATAATACTGATAAAATGGCCAAGCTGAGCTGAGTGGGACGATGCAGGATATCACTCTCCTGCATGTGAATCACGACACCGGTGCCTCTAGTGCCGTGGTTACGGTACCTCCGTAACTAGTACATAAACTAATCATGCTTGTATATAATGCTCAGGCAATTTATTTAATTCTTAACATAATTACTGATGAGTTTAACCATATATTAGGGAAAACATTTGGCTGAAGATGGGGAATCCTAATCATGCATAGAAAGGAAGTCCTTACTGAAAGGACGGAAAATCCGTACGAATCTGACAAATAATTGTAGAGAGATAAGAATATCCGTACCTTGTCGAACTCGGCGCTTAAACAAAATCCAATTTATTTCTCGTCAAATAATCTACATTAATTATAAAAACAATTACTATTAATTAACTCGATTATTTTTTTGGACTAACTTTGAAGGCTATATAAAATGTCATGGGCTAAGTATGTAACTTTAGAATTTGTAATATCAATTGGTAATTAGCTTTAAGATCAGGGATCAAATGTGTAGTTTAGAAAGTGAAACTCCATGCCATAACTGATTAATTCATCTTCTTCATTTACGTTATGCTAAAGTCTATATTGCAAGTTTCTTTGTTTCTTATAAGTTTATAACATAATATCAATTTTATCGTTTGAGGATTACCTCCGAGCCAAAGGAACACAAACAGAACACCAACTCGAGGACGTGTACTAAAACGAACGAGGTATGATCGAACCCACAAGTATACCGACGACCGACCCGAACCGTCTTCCCACCATGAGACTCGA
Organism: Glebionis coronaria; assembly: GCA_025667525.1. Taxonomy (NCBI): domain Eukaryota; kingdom Viridiplantae; phylum Streptophyta; class Magnoliopsida; order Asterales; family Asteraceae; genus Glebionis; species Glebionis coronaria. The sequence goes on from CM046875.1 coordinate 310,636,600, forward strand.
TCAAACTTAACCCGTGCAACCCTCAAACTCGAACACAATCACGAATAGCAACACAACCGTAGCAATCACATGTATACGAAGCCACCCGTAACTGAATCACATGTATACGGATAGATGAACCCAAGTACTCAGCGCACCACAATCTTTAACGCATCAGCGAAACGGAAACCTTAATGCGAGCCGAAACGCGGTACAATCGTCTGGACGTATACTAACAGTGGAATGAAGCCGCAGCCTCATGGTTAACCGAACTATATCGACACCAAAACAAGAACAAGAACGTTGAGATTAACGAGGCATGGTCGAAACGAAAGAACGACATTACATGCTTAGCCACCTGTGTAACAGTCGCGAACTATACTCCTCCAACGAATGATATCACAACGAACTACCAGAACACGAAGCAATAGTCACCATACTGAAACTAAGCCATCGGGAACCCAACTTATTGAGTTTTTTTATTTTCCTATGTTTGTATGCATGGAAGCATAACTTTTAATTCAGAACTTGTGATTTGTTTGAAGACAATAAATGTAGAAAGAGTAAAAGCAAGATGCGATTTATATGGACATCTGCGTACTAGTCAGCGAAAGTTATGTAATTTGAGGATATATGATGGAGCGTTTTCTGAGCTTTAAATGGGTCACTGAATCAAAAGATCACAATGAGTTAATTATGGCTACTATTTTGGTTGACTCGTATATGACAGTTTCAAAAGATGACTAGGTTTAGCATCACAACTTGCAAATGATAAAACTAGTAATGCCATTATAGAGATATTTGCTCAAAATAAACTATATAGATATAGACGTGTAATTATTGTCTTAATGGATTTTTAAAGCGGGTTTTACGCGTAATATCTGAATTTATACTGTTATTTATTATCTGAATAATAGTTACGCAACGTTTAAACTAAAGCTGTGATTGTTCATAATTAGTGTTTGTGGACTTTTAAAGCGGGTTTTACAACTCTTCCCTTCTAAAAAAAATAATTCGTCCTCGAATTAAGGATGCGATTATGCTGTGGTTTTACATTTCTCCCTCTCTAAAAAGAAAATTCGTCCTCGAATTAAAGATAATAAACTAATGAAGTTATAAGAACTGGAAGAACACGTATACTGAGAAGACAAATAAGCTGAAGTATAATTTGTCTTCTAATTAAGACATAATGTTGTTGATAGGTTTAAACCTGACAAGACTTAAATGATCATGTAACGTGACATGGCTGAAGAGAACATGGAACATGACATGACTGAAAGGTCTTAACTGAATTTATTGAAGAAAAGGATGAGAGGTCCGGATGGACTTCTCCGTTTCGAGTAGCTTCCCGCTCGAAACGATTCCTTCAAGGGTCTAAACATAATTAAAATCTTGGTCCTGATAACCATGACCTGATGAATACTGAATAGTTCTTGATTCCATACTTAAGATGGATTTTCTGAATCTGATAGAATGAACAAGCTATAGCATGTGGATACATGAAATGGTACGTATAAATATCCTGAAATATAACATTTACATATCTGAGCAAGCTACTGAAAACATATAAGGGCGACTACGTGAACAATTTCGAACGTACAACGTGAGCAATTGTGAGCGTGGTTCATAATTATATGAGGTACGCTCAGCATGGATTATATCATGAATGTGATACGCGAAACATACTGTGAACGTGGTACTAGAATGTATCATGGACGTATGCTGACTGAGGAAAAATGCCAAACAATACAGCATGAGACGTGAAATGTCTGCCTGAGTATGGAAAAGCTGTGCTAACTCGAGTCTGGTTTCTTAAGCTTTGTGTGACCAACTCCGGTACCAGACCTGGAACGTATCCACGGAGATGGAAACATAAACCTGAACGTGAACAATGTCATGAATGCGAATCGTGAACTTAAATCATGAGATGAACTGAGACAATATCATACTGTGAATAAGACGTGGTCGTAAAAGTGAAAATAACGTGAACGTAAAGTGAACGTAAACATATACGTGATCGTGAAAATATATTATGTCTGATATAATGGTCGTTGGAATACATTGAATTCATACACTTTACTTGAAATTTTTCTGTAGGTCCGTTACTGCGTGATCCTTTCAGATGAAAGAAACGCGCAGGCTGGTTACATGGTTGACGATAACTTAGATAGTCTCATACTTTTCTGTGTCTGTGGTAACTGATAACAATTTCATGGAAATTCGTCTCATTTCTGCTCAGAAATTTCTAAGGATTGTAGTAACTCACTAACATGACGGCGTTCTATCTCAAACCTGCGGTATGTTAGGCATCTAGATATGAACATAGCTGCATCAACGTGTGATACTGTTTCTATCAACATTTTGCCGGGAAATATGGAACATTCTGGTGGAAATCTGATTGAATAGTCATGAAAGAATTTTGAGCCTGGGTAAAACAGATCTCTCCTAGCGTAGGATCTTATGTGATACAAAATTTTAGTGTAGGTCCTCTCCTTTATGCGTAAACTTAGCCATGAAAGGCTGATCGTGAGAATTGTCGGGGATTTCCGCAGTAGTAGTTTTCTGAATTCTAGAAATTTTGTACTTCGTTCACAGGCGTCGGTCGGGACCATCAGGTGATGGCCTTCACCTTCACAGGATTGTCCGAAATTGCTTTCTGCTGAAATAGGGTGGCTCATAATGCAACTTTGTTCATCTGGGATATATGTTAGCAAAACTGCTCATATAATTTTCTCCTATCTAAGAATCTGCATGTCCGTGAGAAGATGATCTCGCGTTCTTCTTTAGGATTTAGTAGATCAGAAAGTGATCAATGAATATACTGACGATTTTGTCTGAGAATTCATGGGAAAAATTTTATTCATAAATTCCATAATATAGTTGGAGCATTAGGGAGCTCAGAAGTATGATTAAAAATTTTAGAGACTATAACGTGTGCAACGGTAGTCTAGAATACCTCATGTTCTTTCTCTCACTACTGATGGTAGCATGATTGGAAATTGTTTTGGAAAATATTTAAGACGTCGTAGCCGATCAGATAAACCTGCTATTCATGGAATGAACATTTATTAAGAATGGTGATCTTGTAAAAAAAATAAAAAAATTTCAGTGGTAGATACATGATTTCATGTTACCGGCCTTATTTCTGATAGACATAACAGGGTGCACCTTCTGGTGGTGCGTTAGGGCGAATAAGCCTCGTTCCTGTAACTCTTGCAGCAATTGCTGTAACTCTTTTAACTTAGCCGAAGTCCTGAAATAACGAGTTTTGAAAATAGGTTCTGTTCTTGAGACTAGTTCGACGTTAAATTCTGTCTCGTGGTTAGGAAGGAATTTCTTGAAAACTTTCTGAAATTACATCTGGAAATTTTAGGATAATCTGCTGATCATGGATTAGAGGAATTTCAGAAGTGAATTTATAACTGGTAGCTAAAAGTCTTCGTAACTATGGACTGATAAGTCACGCGCTTGTAAGGCAGAAATAATTTGTACTGATTTTTCTGGCAGAAGTATGATGAATATATTTGGGATTTAGTAAGACGGATCTCGTCGTTAACTGAAAATAAGACTTTAATAAATATGGTGATACTGTTGAGTCCTTTCTGGCTGAGAGGTAGGTAACTAGCTGATTTAAGATAAAGCTGACATAGGAACACGTGAAGTAAACATGGCTACTTTTCACTAAATGTGTTTGTCTGTAACCTCACAGAATGAACTCTGCGTGTTTGATCTGAATAATACTCTAGTAGTGGTAACTGAGTTTTAATTATCTGATTTAGGCGTGCCATGACAAAAACGATATACTCCCTTGGAGGGTGCCCTAAATTTCTGAGAGCCTGATTTAGCAAACATACAGAGTTACGAGTTCTGACTCGTACTCTGAGAAGATATCCGTATGACGTGTACCATGACTGGTGTCCTGATATGTGTCTTCCAAAATGATACATGAGACCTGTGTCTAAACTGTTGTCTGGACATGTATTTTAATTGTGAGTCTGGATAAGGTTAAGAATTTCTGGTAACTACTAGGATTGGTGAACCGGCTAGACTACTGACCTCTGTATTTATGGTCACGTACGTTCTGGAGTTCTGATGGTTATTGACTGATTATTTTAAGCACGGTGATTGTCACTACTGCTTTGTCTGTCATTTATGATGGTCATTATCATGACCATGATTCATGTAACTATTCTGCTGAGTGGCCGGCTGGGTCCCGGTTCTCACTCTTCTGAATGAACGGTTAGCTGAGTGAAGTGTGACATCTAGCTGAGATGATCAGAGTATGGAATAGAATGGTAGTGTCTAAAGGTTGAAATTTATGCTTGTCAGAAATTTCAAATTTATAGTTTTCGTCCTTGTTCTGCAGAGTCTTCATAGTATTAACTGCATCAGTATCTTGAGAAATTTCCAAAGTATCAGCAGCATCAGCAATTGTGAGGTTTTCAAAGTATTAGCAGCATCAGAATCTGGTAAAATCTTCAACTCACGAGCAGCATTAGCACCTGGTAGAATATCAACAAGTGGAAACGCCTGCGATGATTAAGGAACAATCAGCAATATCCATGGAGTAGGGTACCTAGAGTACACCTGGACTACTGTACATGAAGTATAAAATGAATACTGCACATGGTGCATATCTGAGACACTGTACGTGGAGTACACATGAAGTACTGTATATGGAGTATAATCTAAGACACTGTACATGGGGTACATATGGAATACTGTACATGGCCCTGGTGGAAATTTTATGGGATGATCGATACTGGTGTCGCTCGTCTGACATGATCACAAAAATAAATTGATTTAAACGGTAGTAAACTGATCTGAAATAATAACATGATAGGCTGACAATTCCTGCGTCGACTTACTGCTGGTTGTTTCGAGGCTGAAAAGTATGATAAAATCGAAGTCCCAACAGTGGTCCGCATGAAGCATGATCAATCATGATTTATCATGAAAACGGGTTTTTGTTGAGGTTCTTGTGTATCTTAACATGAAAAACATCATTAACTTGTTGAAAACATAATCCTCGTAAGGAGACATGAAACTGAATCATCATGTAGATGACATCAACGTGAGGGTATAAAAATTTGACTGTTACAAGGAACATAAAAGTCAAATCAACTGAGGTGTAATATCAACTGATGTGGACGGCTATGGTTCAATCTACATAATTTAAAGAAGAAAGCCTGAGACTAAGTAGGGGCTATTCTGGTTTCGATTCATACTGGTCAAACTTTTCTGAGAACTGTCATGTATAGAAATTTATAATCTCGGACTAAATATGGATGGATGTTGTTCAATCCATACTTGTCAAAATTTATGTAATGTCCTGATATGACAAAGGTGAACAACTGTGGATCGGTTCACAAAACATCATTTGACTGAAAAGCATGAAATTCGACTTGAGAAATGGTGAAAGTTTATGGCTGGTTCACCAAGTGATATTTGACTGAAAACATGAATCTGTCATGAGTAAGGGTAAACGCGGTTTACCAATACAAAATCTGAACGGGCAAGGGTGAGCGCCTATGGTCAGCTCACCAAAACGAAAATTCGCTAAAAAGCACATGCAACTAAATATGGCTAGTTATGTACCAACCTTTTACTTAGTCAAAACTTTAAGAAAACTGACTGATAAATGAAGAAAACTGACTGAATAATCCATGAGAAACATGAAAGATAACAACGCCAAAATCTGGGAAGTTCCTGGTGACTACCCACTAGTCACAGGTCAAGTTTTAGAGCCTACAGGTCGAACCTTGCGCTCTGATACCATAATTGTAACACCCCACTTGGATAAGTGGACAGTTACGTGTATTTATGGCGTGTCATCAAAGCATAAGGTAAATGTCCTAACACATTAACTGACCATAAAGGAAATACCGGTCTCAAACTTCGGCAATCCAAACATAAGCCCAAAAACATGAAAATAAAATACTGAAATGAAAGGACTAAACAATGTCCAGATAAGCAGAATAACGTAAGAACTGCATAAAGTAAGAAGTCTGTATAGCTTCCATCCAAATGCACATGTTCTTAGAATCCTAAGCGTCCTGGTGTACCTGCCGTTAGAACATGAAAGGAACTACGGCTGAGCATAACGCTCAGTGAACGGATATGAAACATGATAAGGAATTACTGAAATGAAGTAGATGATAAATTCTGAAGCTGTAAGACTGATAAGTAAAGTTGCAGCGGAAATCTGTAAAAATCTGTAAAGTCTGATTTGTAAATAATAAAGCTGAATCGTTATCTGATAAATCTGAAAACATGCATTTACTGTATTTTAATTGCCAAGAGCTTATATAGGTCATGTGCTGTAACAACTGCTGCATGAATACATAGAGGGGTGACCTCGTCATGCTGTAGAGGGGTGACCTCTAAATAACTGTGCTGGGTGGAGGGATCAGCTCCAATGTGAAGGATGTAGAGCACACACCACATTCACCTGCTAAACTATAAACTGTAGCCTAGGATGCATCCATACGCCCCACTAATAATACTGATAAAATGGCCAAGCTGAGCTGAGTGGGACGATGCAGGATATCACTCTCCTGCATGTGAATCACGACACCGGTGCCTCTAGTGCCGTGGTTACGGTACCTCCGTAACTAGTACATAAACTAATCATGCTTGTATATAATGCTGAGGCAATTTATTTAATTCTTAACATAATTAATGATGAGTTTAACCATATATTGGGGAAAACATTTGGCTGAAGATGGGGAATCCTAATCATGCATAGAAAGGAAGTCCTTACTGAAAGGACGGAAAATCCGTACGAATCTGACAAATAATTGTAGAGAGATAAGAATATCCGTACCTTGTCGATCTCGGTGCTTAAACAAAATCCAATTTATTTCTCGTCAAATAGTCTACATTAATTATAAAAACAATTACTATTAATTAACTCGATTATTTTTTTGGACTAACTTTGAAGGCTATATAAAATGTCATGGGCTAAGTATGTAACTTTAGAATTTGTAATATCAATTGGTAATTAGCTTTAAGATCAGGGATCAAATGTGTAGTTTAGAAAGTGAAACTCCATGCCATAACTGATTAATTCATCTTCTTCATTTACGTTATGCTAAAGTCTATATTGCAAGTTTCTTTGTTTCTTATAAGTTTATAACATAATATCAATTTTATCGTTTGAGGATTACCTCCGAGCCAAAGGAACACAAACAGAACACCAACTCGAGGACGAGTACTAAAACGAACGAGGTATGATCGAACCCGCAAGTATACCGACGACCGACCCGAACCGTCTTCCCACCATGAGACTCGATCAAACTTAACCCGTGCAACCCTCAAACTCGAACACAATCACGAATAGCAACACAACCGTAGCAATCACATGTATACGAAGCCACCCGTAACTGAATCACGTGTATACGGATAGATGAACCCAAGTACTCAGCGCACCACAATCTTTAACGCATCAGCGAAACGGAAACCTTAATGCGAGCCGAAACACGGTACAATCGTCCGGACGTATACTAACAGTGGAATGAAGCTGCAGCCTCACGGTTAACCGAACTATATCGACACCAAAACAAGAACAAGAACGCTGAGATTAACGAGGCATGGTCGAAACGAAAGAACGACATTACATGCTTAGCCACCTGTGTAACAGTCGCGAACTATACTCCTCTAACGAATGAGATCACAACAAACTACCAGAACACGAAGCAATAGTCACCATACTGAAACTAAGCCATCGGGAACCCAACTTATTGAGTTTTTTTTATTTTCCTACGTTTGTATGCATGGAAGCATAACTTTTAATTCAGAACTTGTGATTTGTTTGAAGACAATAAATGTAGAAAGAGTAAAAGCAAGATGCGATTTATATGGACATCTGCGTACTAGTCAGCGAAAGTTATGTAATTTGAGGATATATGATGGAGCGTTTTCTGAGCTTTAAATGGGTCACTGAATCAAAAGATCACAATGAGTTAATTATGGCTACTATTTTGGTTGACTCGTATATGACAGTTTCAAAAGATGACTAGGTTTAGCATCACAACTTGCAAATGATAAAACTAGTAATGCCATTATAGAGATATTTGCTCAAAATAAACTATATAGATATAGACGTGTAATTATTGTCTTAATGGATTTTTAAAGCGGGTTTTACGCGTAATATCTGAATTTATACTGTTATTTATTATCTGAATAATAGTTACGCAACGTTTAAACTAAAGCTGTGATTGTTCATAATTAGTGTTTGTGGACTTTTAAAGCGGGTTTTACAGTTTTGTTTTTAACAAACCCAAAAAAAAAATTATGTGTTTTACATCTATTGATGTGTCGTGGGTTGTATATGTTAATTAAGATACGTTATATGGTAAATTAGAAAATTACCTTTAGGAAAAAAGTAATAGACTAAAATTACCAAAGACGGATTTTAATCAAACACGATTATGAACCAAGTTCGTTGTACACGAAGATCGAGTGAATTTGAGACGTTTTGTTTCGATTTGGACAATTGATTCGAATGAGTTTTTCGGTTTTTAATCTATAATTAATCCTACAAATTAAACCTAAGTGCATGAATCGTTTCCCATTATTTTTATCTAAAGACGATTATTAAAAATTAAATATAAATAAACTATTAATTAAAACTTTTGAACTATTTAAAAATTAAACTATTTAAAATTAATTAAAATCTTAATCTATTTAATAAAATTATTTAAAAGCTAAATTAAAACTAATTTAAAAAACAATTTTAAATCTAAAAATTAATTAAATCTATAAAAATTAATTTTTACTATTAAACTAAACAAAATCTATTTTCTTCTTAAAAATTATTTATTAAAAACTAAATAAATCTAAATCTACTTATTTAAAAAAAACTTATTATTTAAAATTAACTAAATTTCTAAAATTAATAAAACTTTTTATTTTGTTTTTATAAATTTATCTGTAAATTTTATAAAAGAAATTTAAAAATAAAAACTATGTAATTAAATAACTTTTAAAATCTGACAGCGTTCAAGAAGGCTTCATTAATTACCAATTCAGTTACTAAACCAAAAAGACTAGCCAGAAGAGATGGTTAAGGTGTTTGGCCTGTGACCAGGAGGTCACAGGTTCGAATCCCATGAGGGACATTATTTTTGGTTATTATTTTTGTGGACAGAGTAAAAGTAAACCAAGTCACAGGGGTGACTTTTTGAAAGTAAATCTATTGGACTGATAGGAATCAGCTATGAACAATCAGATCAGTAGAATCTGATGGCATTATGAAACTCAGCAAAATATAATATATCAGCTAAACTAAAATCATTTGGTAAAGTTAATTTATCAGTACAATAAACCAGCAATTAAAATATTAAACATATGCAAATTAATAACAGCTAACAAAGTTAAACTACCATTTCTATGTAGCAAATTCAAACTCAATCTTAAAAAAAATGCAGACAATAACCAAATTCAATTTATTCTTTAATCAGTAGACAATATAAAAACTATTCAGTAAAAAAAAATTCCAAACCAAAGAAATCAGAAACCGGTACAATCACAGATTCAAATCACAACATTCCTAAATCGATTCAGCAAGCTTTATCTTCAAGGAATTTAAACATTCTAGCTAAATGAAATAAACAGAATACTCATTTTGGTGCTCAGTTTATAACAGTTACTTAAAATAAATCAAATACCTGCCATCTTAGAAACGTATAAACATACTAAAACAAAGCAAAATTACACCCAGACTTTTCAGTTGAAACATCAGTATAAATCAATTATCCATTTTAATAAACCTAACCACACTATTTGCAAATACTTGAATACACATTCACGCTGCATATAACTCATCTAACAATCTAACAAAGTTGTTAAGCTAGAACAAACAGATTATCAACTAGTAAAAAAACGTTCAAACCTAAATCATCCACAATACAAATCTAATCTGTGTATCATATATCATTTAAACAGATTGAATCTAAAATATAAAATAACATAAAATTTAAACTAGAAACTCACCTAATGTAGAAAACCATTGAGACGAAGATTGCGCTGAGCAATCCTATGAACCTAATTGAAACCACCGTACACCATTGCTTGAATCATCATTATCATCAAACCATGAATCAAAATCGAACTGAGTATCATCTATTTAACCTTTTCCAGTAGGGAAAAGTTGTCCCCAAATTTCACTTAAGTTATTTAATATAAGCTATTAACTAGCTTAATCAATAACTTTCATATAATACCAAACAGATTATAAAGACAATAATTATATTTAAATTTAAACAGTAAATCAACCAATAAAATATTGAAACTCAAATTAACTTTTCATTAATCTCAGAAATTCATTACAAACTTAAAATAAAAATACAATTAATCCTAAATCTATTTTGACATTATAACTAGAAAGTAAAAAATGGGATGATCAAAAATATATTTTGTGGGGGTTTTTATAGGCTAACCCAAACCCTCTTGGGTGAGTTTGTTGAGCAGAACCCTTAATCTTGATCGTCCATTTGGTATCTTTTCTTCTCATTCTTCTCACTCTTTAATCCTACGGATGAAAATTGCCAACTAGCATACGGATCGCCAACGTGGCAATAAGGTGTGCTAGTTGTGCTTCTTGATGGCTGACTGGCCTATTTTGATTGGAGAATCTTTGAAGATGAGGTGTGAGAACCAATCAGATGATGGCTTTTGAGGAGAGAGAGTGACACGTCACCTAGAATGGCCATCTCCTTGCTTCCGATAATCTTGGGAATTAATTCCCATGCGTGTGTATCACGCGCCTTCAATTAAACAAAACCCCCAAATTTATTTTGGGTTTAGGGTTAGATGAATAGTACCTTGGTTTTTTACAGGTTTTGGGAAAAGGAAGGTGAAGGAGATGAGTGGTAACTGGTTATTTGGGAGAGATGTGAGTTTTATCTAGGGAGTATCAAAGAGGTAAAAAGTGTGTGTGTGGTGAGTTTTGTGGTGAGAGTTGAATAATGGTTAAATGGTGTGAGTAAGTTTGACCGAATAATGAAAGTTAATAACTTTTCATTCGGTTTTAAATGGGACAAATTTATCAATCCCTAATGGGTTTTTGGTGGCCCATGTTCATATTTCACCGTCTCATAAACATATGAAAATTTAATTGGGCTTGGGTCCATGGATATTCCATCCGTCCCTTTATGACATGATTTTGGGCTTTGTTTAAGGCTTGATGTAAAAAGAGTAAATATATGTTCCATAAATGAGCTTTTGAGCCCATTAATCCAATTGCGGGGCCCACAAGCCCAAATAACTTCATAAAGTTAAAATCCACTAAAAACGGACTTGTTTTTGGCTTTATTGATCTTTCCATCAAACTCGTGTCGATTTTGCCGGTTTCGCGAACTTTGGTACCTACACACATGAAACAACAAAAACGCATATACAAGGCAATATTTGAACATTTTATGCATTTATTCATTGTTTATTGATATAAATGATATGAGTATTTAAGCTCATATCAAACTCCACCTTGCTAAGTATTTGTCGTGTCCTCACGCAATGATAAAATTAAACTCTAACTACACTTTTATTCAACTTTTGAAACATTATTTTGTAAAGACATAATGTAATACTTTCATTATTTGAAAAATAACTTTTAGGATCATAAAACTCAAATAGATTCATCGTCCTCGACTTTTCACTTTTCCATGCCAAGTGCAAAAACAAGATCATTGCCAATCATAGGCCCCAAATTTAAAACAACTCATACAAGTAATTTGTGTTAAACTCAATCTCCTATTATTCCTAATTGTATCTCTAAATTTTATTTGTCATTCACCCAAAGGATCATTTGACTTTATTTAATATTTATTAGTCCAAAAATGAAGGCAAAAACGGTGTAAACTCAACACTCAAAACCTAACCTCGACTTCAAAAACTGTTGTCACTAAAGAAAGCCCACATCAAGGATAACTTAACACGATTTGAGGGATAAATCCCCGGACCCGAAATTTGGCTAATAGGACTACTTAAAAGCAACAATAAAACCTCTAAAGTCAATTATGACCTTATTAATGGAGTTAGCAACAACTACACCATATCACCTTGTGGCTCTTTAAGATGCAGGTGTGCTCCTTATTTAAAATCCACACCCGAAGGCTCCTTGGATAAAAATAAGGGAATTGACATTCACCATCCCACCTTATGGCTCATGATGATGAAGCAATTTTTATTCAACACGTCCCCTTGCCATACACCCTAAGGCTCTAATGACAAGGTTAGTGCTACATGACTCCCACCCGAAGGCTCCTAGAGAACATGTTTTTATTTATTCTTCTTTATTAATATGATATTTATAGTAACCCAAATTTCCGTAATCCCATGATCAAAATTCCATGACGCTGACACCCTTAATGTGTTCTCACTTTAATTACAAGGGATGAAAAAAAAGGAGTTACGAGTTAAGATATCAAGCCTAAACCGCTAAAAACTTCATTTATTAAGCAATTATTATTCAAGCGTGAAAAATAAATACGAGAAGATTAAATCAAACACAAAAATACTTGCACAAAGAAGAATTAATTTTAGAAACTTATGATTAAACTCTATCATCTCTTGTTCTCCATATTGTAAAATTTCAAAAATGTGAAATCAATGGATACTTAGCCTATTATATCAAAGTTTTGGGTTTTCAAGTCATCTATAGGATCTTGCATCTTCTTATACTTTTTCAAGTTTTAGAATTTGCGTTTTAAAGTTCCCTTGATAAACGACTTTTTAGGATCATTTATAGGAACTTGCGAAAAGTTCTTGTTCTTAACCCGTATGAATTAAGACTTTCGCGTTTTAAAGTTCCCTATATATAAGCCTAGAAAAACTTAATTCAAATACGTTAAGGAAAAGCTAAGGTAAAAACCAAGTCGAGTCAAAAACTATTTTTATTTTCACCAACGGAAATCCTACATTTGTGTCAAAAGCACTTATTTTCTTTATTAAAACTTAAAAATAACACTAAAAATTTAAAAAAAATTTGAAAGACGAGAAAAACGATTACGTTTAGACACGACAAAAGCAATTGCAAGCGATTATATCGATTGACTCTCCCATGCTAAAACCAAACATTGTATAAAGCAAATGGTAATGGTATGGTAAAAGTATCAACAATTGTGGTATCAACTTGCTTGACTTTGTTGACCTTATCACTCTTATAAATGTGAACAAAGAGGTCATGGTACTCAAAATGAGTCGCATGAAAAACGCGCACATTAAGATCAAAGCGAGTGGAAAGGATAATTGGAGTAAAAGTAATTTCTCCCTCCGGGTCAACATTATCATCATCATAAATCGGGTGATCAAACCAAAGATTTTCATCATCGTCATTAGACTCTTCCTAAAATTCTGAAGGAATGTCTATGTAAAGAAACTCATCAACCTCCTTCAAGAGAAGTTCATCATCACAAGGGTTGTCAGATGTAGGAAGTATGATGCTCTCAAAACCTCTTGAAACAATGGATTATTGTTCATTGAAGCTTCAAAGAGAGGATTTGAGTAAGTCACAAAAATTTCATTAATCTTGTCATCACAAGAAATATCCGACAAAGTATCAAGTGTGTCACACTCGGATACAAGATCATCATTCTCATTAGAAGGAAATTCATCGGAGAATCCCTCGAGAATGGTAGGTAAAACATGAGATTCACGCTCGATTTCAAAATTGGTAACGTATTCACTTCCCCGTGGAAGTGGATCAACAAGTTCATCGGTGAACTTGTCGAATGAATAGTCACTAACCTCACTCGGTGTGGAGTTAGGAATCAAAGGCTCTTCAAATGAATATTGTGCCTTAGGGTTATCAATTTGGTCCTTCGAAGAGAGTGAAAATGAGTCCATTTTTAATGATTTTTCAATTAAAGCAATATCTCTCTCGGGATCAAAATTCTCACTATCAAACTCACTAGTATCAAATGGTGCACTAAGGTATTCATCATTTTCCTTTTCAATCTTAGAACTATCATCCTCGTGTGGAGTGAGTGGAGAAGAGATAAGATTACAACATGATTCAACAAAACAAGCATCTTTCTTTGAAATTAACTTTTCTTCATCACAAAATGGGGTTTCCATAATTGGTAAAACAACTTTTTAAAAGAGAGATTTCTCATTATTTTCAATAGCTTTAACAAGTTTCAAACTTTCCACTTTCTTAGAAACAAATCTTGGAATCTTTTCCGGTTTGAAAATAATACTTTTATCCCCATAAAACAATTTAATCTCCTCTTTCCTCATATCAACTTGAACATGAGCCGTGCACAAAAATGGTCGTCCTAAAATAATAGGCACACGAGGATTTGTCTCATAATCAACGATAGCAAAATCGGCTAGGTACAAAAATTTTCCAACTTTAACAATGACATTTTCCGCTATACCAACCGGATGGATGGTGGTACCATTTGCAAGCTCAATGATCATTCGAGTGGTATTAAGTGGTGCATAATCAAGAGTTTTCCAAATGGATAAGGGCATTAAGTTAATGCTAGCTCCTAGATCGGCTAGAGCTTTGCATTCCCCAAGCTCATTGAAAACACAAGGTATCAAGAATTGACCCGGATCTTTATATTTCTCGGGAAAGAAATCAAAGAAAACCGAGGTACTAATCACATTTAAAGTAGCCTTGGTGACATCAAGAAAGGTCTATTTAGGTGGAGGATCAAACTCAATCTGTAACACCCCACTTGGATAAGTGGACCGTTACGTGTATTTATGGCGTGTCATCAAAGCATAAGGTAAATGTGCTAAAACATTAAATGACCATAACGGAAATACCGTAATTAAACCTCGGTAATCCAACCTAAGCTCAAAACATGAAAAATAGAATACTGAAAGAAAGGACTAAACAATGTCCAAACAAGCAGAATAATGTAAGTGCATAAAATAAGAAGTCTGGATAGCTTCCATCCCAAATGCACGTGCTCTTAGAATCCTAAAAGCGTCCTGGTGTACCTGCCGTTAGAACACGAAAGGAACTACGGCTGAGCATAACGCTCAGTGAACGGATATAAAAAATGATAAGAATATACTTAATGAAACAGGCGATAGAATACTGAAGCTGTAAGAATGATATGTAACATGTGTTAGAACTCTGCATAAAATCTGAGAAACTTGGTTCGTATATACTGATACTGAAATATAACTACTAATTCTGAAAACCTGCATTTACTGTATTTTATTTGCCAGAGCTTATATAGGTCACGTGCTGTAACAACCATGTATGAATAACTGGAGGGGTGACCTTATCATGCTATAGAGGGGTGACCTCTAAATAACTGTGCTGGGTGGAGGGATCAGCTCCAATATGAAGGATGTAGAGCACACACCACATTCACCCTGATAACTTGTAACACATATAAGCCTAGGATGCATCCATACGCCCCACTAATAATACTTATAAAATGGCCAAGCTGAGCTGAGTGGGACGATGCAGGATATCACTCTCCTGCATGTGAGTCACGACACCGGTGCCTCTAGTGCCGTGGTTACGGTACCTCCGTAACTAGTACATAAACTGGTCGTGCTTGTATATAATGCTCAGGCAATTTATTTAGTTATTAACATGATTACTGATAAACTTAAACATATACTGGGGACAACATTTGGCTGAAGACGGGGAATCCTAATCATGCATAGAAAGGAAGTCATTACTGAAAGGACGGAAATCCGTACCTCTAGTCCAGTAACTGACTGAATGGAAGACTGAACGAATACTACTCGGGCTTCACGCGTGCTACATGAATAAAGGACGCGAATAAGTTAACTGACATTCGTTTATTTAATTTTACTGATCTTATTGGCTTCTTATTTATTCATTTTATTTTGCTTCTGAAATTTTGTACGCATACCAACTGATAAATCTGAACTTATAATAATTCATTTTAAGGTATTATCATTCTACTATTAGTTACGGTACAACGTATTTCTGACGATATAGTATTACTATAATAAGTATCCCGCTAAATTAGAAAGTTTCTTAATTTAGAAAGTTCTCAAATAATTTAATTCATTTCCTAAAATTATACCCCTTTAAATATTAATGAACTATTTTAATTTAATACATTTAAAATATATTTTAAACATTTATAAAACAATTTAATTAAAAGGTATAATATAAGAATATTTATTTTATTATTTATAATAATGTCCCGAGCTTACCGAGATATCCCATCTCGGTCGCCTTAAACAAATCAACATATACTAATTTAATCCAACTATACAAATCTGTCTATAAGAATTTGTGACAGAATTCTGTGTCACTAAAAACTGTCGCTAAAACTGTCCCTTTAAAAAAAACTGCATATATATAACAGTTTTGCGACAGAAAACTGTCGCTAAAACTGTCGCTAATATTATTCAGCATAACCATTTTAAAGTCCCTTTTTTTCCCACTGGTTTCATATAGTTCCCACTGCTTTTATGTTTTCTGTTTATAAACCCAAACACCCCCTTATTTCACATTAAGGCTGCCAAGACCTCAGTTCTTGGTTTCATTAGCCCAACTGACCCGACCTTTTTGGTCAGTCAAAACAACACCAACCAAACCTTTTTTTTCTAGCTGTGTGCGTGGCTGGGCAAGAAAGGACCACCGAGAGGGTATAACCTCTCGGCTGAACAAACCAACAGCCCACCGAGAGCTTCATGCTCTCGGTTTCCTTTGTACAAAACCAACCCGCATCACCTTGTGAAACTTAATAACATTACCCACTGATTTATTTTGAAACCCCCAAATCGAAACAATAACGTGATAATCAATGAATAAGGAACGAAGTGATTACCTCGAATTGATTTAAACAAAATGAAGGACACGAGGAGAGCTTGGAAGATCACTAGGCTTTTTTTTTTGTGTTCTATCCCGGCGGCCACGTCTCTCCAACCCTAATATTCTTCATTTTTTTTTGTTTACTGCTATACAAAGGGTGGGGATTTTACTCCGGTGTTTTTTTTAAAACAAGGTTGGGCTCCAAGGCCCATTGTTCTTTTTCTTTCTTTTTTTTTTAAACCGGGCCTAACATATGCATATTTAATATATTTATTATTTTTATTTACGTAATTCATATTTGATTTCCGCGTTCTAGTTTTCTGACAACAATATAATATTTTCTGTGATATATTTATATCTAAGTCATATAATAATTATCTTCTGAGTAATTACGTCATAAAACGTGTAATTAAAGTTAAAGCTGACTGCGCGTATTTAATAATCTGAAATTTTTAAATACGGGTTTTACAATTCTTCCCCTCTAAAAAAATAATTCGTCCCCGAATTAAGGGTGCGATAATGCTGTGGTTTTACAATTCTTCCCCTCTAAAAAGGAGAAATTCGTCCGCGAATTAAATGTAATAAGCTGATGAAGTATATGAAAACTGATGGACACCTAAGCTGAAAAGACATATAAGCTGAAGGATAATTCGTCTTCTAATTAAGACATAATGCTGATGATAGGTATAAATATGACATGACTGAAGTGATCATGTAACGTGACATGGCTGATGAGGACATGGAACGTAACCTGACTGAAGGGACTTAACTGGATTTATTGAAGCAAAATGATGAGAGATCCGGATGGACTCCTCCGTTTCGAGTGGCTTCCCGCTCGAAACGATTCCTTCAAAGGTCTAAACATAATGAACAAATCTTGGTCCTGATGACCCTGTCCTGATGATGCTGAATAGTTTCCGGTTCTATACTTAAGATAGATTTTCTGAATCTGAAAGAATAAGCTATAGCATGTAGGATACATGAAGTGGTACGTGTAATTATCCTGAAAGATAAAATTTATATCTCTGAGCAAGCTGCTGAGAATATATATAGGACGAACTACGTGAACAATTGTGAACATGCTAAGTGAGCAATTGTGAACGTGGTTCATACTTATATGAGGAGCGCTGGCATGGAATTAGAATATGATAAGTGAATCGTACCGTGAACGTGATACTAGAACACATCATGAACGTATGCTGACTGAGGAAAGAATGTCGACGATACGGCCTGAGACGTGAAACGTCTGTCTGGTCATGCAAAAAAACATGCTAAACTTGAGTCTGATTTTCTCAAGTTTTCTGGAGTCAAATCCGGTACAAGTCTTGGAACGTATCCACGGAGATGGAACACGAACCTGAACGTGAACAATGTCATGAGTGCGAATCGTGACTTTAAATCATGAGAGATCATAAACATGAACTGAAACAACATCATACTGTGAATAAGATGCAAACGTGAAAGTGAAAGTAAACGTGAACGTAAAGTGAATGTAAACATACACGTGATCGTGAACATGAACGTGAGCGTGATTCGAGTACGTGAAATTTCTATCTGATATACGGCTGATGGAATATCTTGAAATCGTACAATTTACTGCTAAATTTTCTACAGGTCCGCTACTGCGTAATCCTCTCGGATGAAAGGAAAAAGAACACAGGCTGATTACATGGTTGATGATGACTTGAATAGTATTATACTTTTCTAAGCCTGTGGTAAACTGATAACAATTTTCATGGGGTCTTGTCTCCTTTCAATCCAGAATTTCTACTGGTGGTAATAACTTGCTAGCATGATGGCGTTCTATCTTAAACCTGCTGGAATGGCAGGCATTAGATATGAAAATAGCTGCCTCAACGTGTTATACTGTTTCTATCAAAATCCTGCCTGGAATTTTGGTACATTCTGGTGGAAATCTGGTTAAATAGTCATGGAAAATTTTAGTGAGGATTGTCAGCAATTTCTGCGGTACCAGTCAATTGAGTTCTAGATAATTTCGTACTTCGTTCACAGGCGTCGGTCGGGACCATCAGGTGATGGCCTTCACCTGCGCATGATTGTCTGAAATTTCTTTCTGTTGAAATGTGGTGGCTCAGAAATGCCACTTTGTTCAAGTGAGATTTATATCTGGAAAGTTGTGTATAAAAATAACTCCTATTGAAGATTCGGTACAATTGTGAGAATATGAGTCTCGTGTTCTTCTCTAGTATTAGGCATATCAGAATGTGATCAATGAATATACTGATGATATTGCATGGGAGTCATAAAAAAATTTATTCATGATTTCATAATCTAACTGGAGCGTTAGGGAGCTCAGAAATATAAAATCAAAATTTTTAGAGAGACTGTAATATGTGCAACAGCAGTCTGGAAAAGTCATGTTCTTTCTCTCACCACTGATGGTAGCACGATCTCGAATTGTTCTGGAAAATATTTAAGACATCGTAGTAGGTCAGGTAACCTCCTATTCGTGGAATGGGTATCGTTTTATGAATGGTACCGGCCTTCTTTCTGATAGACAAAAACGATACACCTCCTGGTGGTGCGGTAGGGCGAATAAAGCCTCGTTCCGGTAATTCTTGCAGCAATTACTACAACTCTTTTAACTTAGCTGAAGCCCTGTGATCAAGAATTCTGAAAACAAGTTCTGTTCTTGAGACTAGCTCGATGTTTAAATTACTGTCTCATGGTTAGGAAGGAATTTCTTGAAAACTTTCTGAAATTATATCCGGAACTCTGGAATAATCTGCTGATCATGAATTTAAGGAATTTCAGAAGTGAATTTATAACAGGTAGGTAAAAGTCTTCGTAGCTATGGACTGACAAGCTACGTGCTTGTAATGTAGACGTAATTTGTAATGATTTTTCTGACAGAAAGTATAATGAATATATTTGGGATTTAGTAAAAACGGATCTCGTCATTAACTGAAAATAAGGCTTTAATAAATATGGTGATACTGTTGAGTCCTTTCTGGCTGAGAGGTAGGGGACTACCTGATTTAAGATAAAGCTGACATAGGAATACGTGAAGTAACGTGGCGACTTTTCACTGAATGTGTTCGTCTGTAACCTCACAGAGTGAATACTACGTGTTTAACCTGAATCATACTCTAGTGGTGGTGACTCAATTTTTCATATGATCTGATTCCTGCGTGGCATAATAGAATGGGTATACCCCTTTCTGAAGGGTGCCCTAAAATACTGAGGGCATGGTTTAGAAAATATACTAGAGTTATGAGTTCTGACTCGTATTTTGAGAAAAGATTCGTATGACGTGTACCATGACTGGTGTCCTGATATGTGTCTTCCGAAATGATACATAAGACCCGTGTCTTAACTATTGTCTGGACCTGTATTTTAATGGTGAGTCTGAATAAGGTTAAGAATTTCTGGTAACTGCTAGGATTGGCGGACCGGTTAGACTACTGACCTCTTGTATTTCTGGTCACGTCCGTGCCGGAGTTCCGATGGTTACTGGCTGATTAATAATAAGTACGATGGTTGTCACTACTGCTTTGTCTGTCACTTTATGACGGTCATTATCATGACCGTGATTCATGTAAATTGTTGGAAATACGTTTTACGTATTTATGAAGGATCGGTCGCTCCAACGATAATTATGTAATGGGCCCGTGATCTACTTAGTAAACGTATAGTCCTTATAGCCCACATGTAGGGTGGGCTATATATACCCCTCCTAGCATGTTAGGAGGGGTTGGTCATTTACACATTTAATCATTTCAATCTTTACTTTCTCTCTCTACTCTTCTCTTTTCTCTCCTTTCTCTCTCTACATCCTCATCTCCATTCATCTCATCCTTCATATTAATCTATTAATATACCCTCTTTATCAATCTAATCCATCAAATCCATCATGTAGAATAGGCCAAAGATTGCGTAGACCTTCAATTGGTATCAAGAGCCAAGGTTTGATTGGTTTATTCTTGTTTTTTATTTTGTTTGATTTTGATGGGTTTTGATTTAATCAAGCTTTTATCTTAAAAAGTTTGTGTTTTTATGTTTTAAATCATAATTAAATCTTTGATTTACTTATTTTATATAAAAATCACAAATTTTTATTCAAATATCAATTTTTTTTATATAATCAGTTTCCATTTTAATTTTTCTTTTATCAGTTTTTTATAATCAGTTTTTTATATAATTTTTTTATAATTTTTTATATAATTTTTTTTATCATATCTGAGTGTTCGTTTATCAGTTTTTTATAACCTTTTCATTTCTTTTTATAATCAGTTTTTATAAATTGTTTATATATAATCAGTTTCTCTATTTTTATCATTTTTCTGTTTTTTCTGTCCAAATCTTTCTATCCAACATTCATAAAGTTCCAACTCTTTCTGTCCAAATCTTTCTGTCCAAATCTGTCCCAACAAAACTGTTCTTCATTCTAAAAGTTCCGGATGAACAAAAGTTCCGGATGAACAAAACTTCCGGTTGAACAAAACTTCCGGTTGAACAAAACTTCCGGATGAACGAAAGTTCCGGATGAACGAAAGTTCCGGATGAACGAATCTTCCGAATGAACGAAACTTCCGAATGAACGAAACTTCCGAATGAATGAAAACTTCCGAATGAATGGAAACTTCCGAATGAACGAAACTTCCGAATGAATGAAAACTTCCGAATGAATGAAAACTTCCGAATGAATGAAATCTTCCGAGTGAATGAAAACTTCCGAATGAATGAAATCTTCCGAATGAAGAAGAATTCAAACATAACGGGACAGACTCGACTCACGACCTCGACACTCATCAGACAATGACTCAGACACATTCGACTCTTCAATCTTGACTCGACTCTCTCGACCAACAAAACCCACACCAATTTTCGACTCCTCCCTCTCGTCTCTCGACTCTCTAACACACACAACCAAACACACTCTCGGTCTGAAACTTTTCGAACTCACTCCCTCACCCAACCCTCAAACCCTCGACCTTCCCACAAACTCTCGAAAAACTCGACTCATTTTTTTTACAGACCCTCTCACCCCAACATCTCTCACCTCACAAGACCCTCAACACAAACCAACACCTACACTCATCTCTCGTCTCACACAACACTCTCGACACGACACAACATCCTCACGACACAACACCCTCCCTCATTATTAAACCCACAACTCTTGTTTAAAAACAACACCTAGACTTGTGAATCCAAACTCCCTCATTCTAACAACACTCTCGGACTCAAAACCCAACACTTGTCCTCGCCTTAAAACTGACTCAACAAATCAACAATACAGAAAATTATTCAAAGATCTCAGATTCGTTTTGTGACATGCATGTCAAGATTTATTAAGATCTAAACACACAAAAAACTCTATCTTCACTGATCTGTTGTTGGGTATACCCAAGATTATTATTCGAAAAAGAAGAAAAGATTTATAATAAATTTGTTATAATCTTCTCTTGTTTCGATTTGTGTGACAGAAAGACCCTACAGATGATAGAAAGACTCAACAAATCAACATAAAAAATCTACCTGAGACCCCATTTAAGGATCTTGAAGCCGGTTCACTCGTCTTCATAGGGAATAGAAGGGATGGATTTGTTTCTGTAATTGAGAGATAACATAAAAAGGAGACCTTGTTTCGATTTGTTTCTGTGATTTGTTTCTGTGATTTGTTTCTGTGATTGGGTGTTCATCAGATTGGGTGTGCGATTAGAGAGACGGAGGTGTATTATTTGGTTTATGAAGTGAGAGAGAGTTATGAAAGGGGACGGAGGTTGCAACGTTTGTGTTAAGGCCACGTGTTTTATTTAAGACGGAGAGAACGAGGAGAAGTGGAGTGTCGTTTGATTTGACTGCCACGTGTTTTTTTATTTTTGGCATCTTAAGGGGACGTTTTTTCTTATCAATAATACACCTATCAGATTTGTTTTTTTTTTAAATTTAAATTTAAGCTAACATTTTAAATTTAAATATTTTTAAAGTTAATTTTTTTTAGTTAACTTAATTGTGTCTTTTTGTCAATCGTTATTTTTGGGATTGGTACATTGTGTTAAGGCGAGTATTTTAAAAGTATCAAAGTCGTAAAATATTTGACGGGTTGAAAGTTTGTGTAGCCGAATTTGAAAACATAAGTAACGAGTCTAAGTAAAGGGCTTTATTTTTTGCGGCTACGGATTTTCTTAATCGGATATTCTTATTTGTACGTGAAGAAGGTTTTTATCATCAATCGAGGACTTTTCAGATTTATTTACGGATCGTTTCGTTGGTATTCAATGGATTCGTTCAATTCGCCATATCAAAAGGGAAAAGCGCATAATTTGCAAGCCAAAGTTAGTGATAATGGCATCATTTCATTTCAAATGCTTCAGTCTCATCTTGTCACTCTTTCGAGGATTCAAGGAGGGAGCGAATTTGTGACAATCTTTGGTCAAGATCGTCATATATTCATCGACTCAATGTTCACCACTTTGACCCAACTCGCCGAGCAACTCAACCGTGACAAATTTAATCACTCTGCATCGTCACTTGCTTATAAGGCTCTTGTGACACAACTCACGCCTTTCCTCCAATTCAATATCATCAAGTCTGAAAGTTCAGTGATTTGCCAATCGTTTCTTCGAGATACACATACCGAGCTTCGAGTTTTCCGTGATACAATTTTGAAACTCATGTCATCGGTCTCGTCTTCGATTTATGAAAGATCTCGACTTCAGCAAGGGTATGATAATGGAGTGCAAGGCTCCTAGATACAAGAGGAAAATGGTCATACGGTTGAAAACTTGGAGCCTAACGATGGCAAGAGCACGGAATCAGGAGGACAACAAGATACTAATGACACGTCAGGGAATGTTCACGAGATCTCTCTTGATGACACCTTACCCGTTTATGACGAAGAGCCGGCAAACATGGTACAATGTAATGTTGTTTATGATGTATATGTTGATGATATGCCACATATTGAGCATTCTGAACCTAATTATGACAAACATGGGATGGAAAAGAGTGATAGCAATACAACTTCCGATTCGTCCGATGTAAGTCATAATGGGGGAGAGATTGTTCAGAATGCTATAGTACATCATGATAAATGCTTTATAACTGCTTCGTTGACTGCTTCTGATTCCACGATTAGAGAGCTCGAAATGATTGTAGCTCAACAATCAAAAGATCTTGAGGATGCCAAACTTGAATTTTCTAAGAAAACGGACAAATTTGAAACATACTTTGAAAAACTTGAAAAGTCAAACGTTGTTCTTGAAAGAAATTGTTCCAAACAGTTTTAGATTCTAAAGCTGAAAAGGATAATCTTTTGAAACAAATTCAGTTACTAGAGTCTAAATTGGCATCCCAAGATAGAGTGCTTAAAGAGAATGAGACATTAAAGGCTCAAGTACAGGAAAAGGTCGTTGCTATAGCCGCGTTGAAAAACGAGTTAAGGAAAAATAGAGGACCTAGTGTGGACACTAAGCTTGAAAAACCATCAATCTTGGGGAAACCGCCTACACATCAGTTCGTCAGACAACCGATTGTCAGACAACCTACTGCATTTAGATCCGAGCGACCACAATCCTCGAGACCGCAGTTTACCTCCCAAGTTGATTTGGTTCATCTTTCTAGACCAGTCACTCCAGCAACTAGGCCCTATGTGATCACTCCAGCTTTAGCAAGACCAAATCATATGATTGCCTCTAGTTTCCCTGAAAACACCAAGACCACGTCTAGAACTAGTTCAAATGACGTTGGCCATAAATCTGGTCTAAGGGAAGTTATGCAAAAGACACATGTAAGAGATAGCAATGTCAATCCTAGTCACATGCCTTCTAGATTACCCAACACTGCTAACCGTAGCATGTCATCTCCTAGGAGCATCGATCAATCATCTAGGAATTACTCGGACATTAAATATGCTACCTGTAAAACATGTAGAAAATGTGTCTTTAGAGCCAATCATGATTCCTGTATCAAAAAATTACTTGATGAGGTGAACTCCCGTGCTAGAATTAAGTCCCAGTGGATAGCTAAAATCAAACCCTTTGGTAAAGTTTGGCGCCCCACTGGTAGAACTTTCACTCTTGTAGGAAACGAGTGCCCTTTAACTTGGATAGTCTCCGATTCCACTAAGACTACTAGGGAGGAAATTGATAAAGATGATACTTCACTTAAGCCTAAACTTAAGGTTTTCTATAAAAGGAAACGTTTGCCAGCTAAGATAAGTGAATCATCTACTCAGGTCGCCTCTGACACAAGTAAAGCCAACTGTGAACCCCCACGTGCTTCTAAAATTGATATCGCTAACCCATGTCAAAGCAAGCAAATTCCTAATGAGAATGCAGGTACCAAAGTTGATGTTCCAAAAGAACGAAGCGGTCCAATCATTGTATACCGTTCAACTAAGGACACTCTTAGAGTTTGGTTGCTGAAGAAGCAGATATCGAAGAAACAAATGTCTCAGGGGATTCATGGTTAAGCTGCACTCAGGACTTACAGTCACATCACAGACTGTAACTCGTTCATCAAAGAAAGGAAAGTTTATCGCCGATGATATACTTATCCTAACAACGAGAAATTCAATTTTCTCGGGCATGAGCTTATATCAAAAACATTCCAAGTTTTTAAGCTCATGCACTATGGCTCACATTCAAATGACAGTATGTGACCCGAACTTCAGAGAAAGGGAAGTTTATCTCGTCAACGATAACTTACCCTCTTAACGAGAAATTAAGTTTTCTCGGACACGAGCTTATATTAAAACTATTCAACGGTTTTAAGCTCGTGTAAAAGGCTCTTCATTAAATATCAGATGATGACCCGATCTTCAAATAAAGGAAAGTTTATCGCCGATGATAAACTTATCCTTACAACGAGAAATTAATTTTTCTCGGGCATGAGCTAATGTTAAAAACATTCGAAGTTTTTTAAGCTCATGCACAAAGACTTACAGTTAAATGTCAGACTGTAACTCGAACTTAAAATAAAGGAAAGATTATCTTTTATGATAACTTATCCTCTTAACGAGAAATTCACCTTTCTCGGTCATGAGCTTGTATTAAAACATTCGAAGTTTTAAGCTCAGAAAGGAAAGTGTATCTTTTAAATAAGAGAACTTTTCCTCATAACGAGAAATTAACCTTTCTCGGTCATGAGCTTTCCGTTAAAACAGTCAAAGTTTTCAAGCTCATGAAAACGACTTCTAAGTAAATGTCAGCTTAGGACTCGTTCTTCAGATAAAAGGAAAGGTTATCGCCAATGGTAACTTATCCTTACAACGAGAAGTTTACAAATTCTCGGACTTGAGCTTTCCTAAGATATTCCAAATCTTAAGCTCAAGTAACTGTTTTTCAAAACTTTGAACACAATTTTTCAAGAATTTCTCAAAAGGTTTTTCTAAATCTTTCAAAATTGTGTGTTCAAAAATGTTTTGATAAAAAGAGCATGTCTTCTGGAATCGATAATATTTACGAACCTAGAAATGTCATTCAATAATGACACGGGATTGTAAATAAAGTTCGAGCAGAAGTTTAAAAATTTAAAACATGCTCCATTATGGTTTGCTATTATTTCCGATAGTAACCCGCTTTTCACTTTGAAGTCAAGCATTTCACCGGAAAGCTTTGACTTCAGAATCCGAAGTTATCATCTCCACCAACAGTAGCAATTTACAATTGATATCTACATACTCGACGATGCGACTACTCAAACGGTGACTACAGCGCTTTCAATAGAACACGGGTCAACTATTGAGGGGGAGCAATTGTCCAGCATTCAGAATCCTTGATGCCGAGAGTGCCAAGTTCACATATTGGTGTTAAGACAACGATATCAATCATACACATGGAGTCAAGAGATAACTTCAGAAGTTACGAGGAAGACCAACATTCGTGAACAAGAACCATGTGCTTCTTTCATCTGATGTTCTCCATCATTCAGGTGCAACCTCGTAAATTGCTAATATTGTGAATTCATTATCATATATGATCTTTGCACGTGTTAAATACCTTACACTTGTGTTTAAAAGGTATTTAATTTACGTTTCAAGTAGACCCTCATTAACTTGAGGGGGAGCTTGTGTAACTCATGAAGATAATTAGATTCGCATTTTTCTTCCCAAATTTTCTTTAAATGCTATTAAATCAATTGATATTAAAAACATCGATTGGGTTAATATTTTTAATATGGGGGAGAAAATGTGATTTAATATGGGAAATGATTAGTCAAAAATGGTTTGACTTAACGTGCTAGCTCATCCCGACATGTGCGAAATGTTTTCGGATATCGTGGCATATGTTAAGGGGGAGCAAAATGGATTTGCACTTCAAAATGGATTTCATGGTGACATACACTTACCCAAAACATCTCTATTCACGACGGTGAAGATTGTGGTGACATAAGGATGGTAGGATAGGTTAAAGTCCAATGATTCCTCTAGAACCGGAGGAATCTTTCCAAGGACATTCCATAGCTAGAAATAGTAGTCCTTAGGAAAGATGGAGAAAGATTGTGAACGTAGCTGAATGCCGACCAAGTACTTAAGTTAGCACTGGAACAATTACAACAAGGTGCTAGTGATGACGTATTGGTAAGCATTGAAGGGGTTGAAGAATGAAAAAGAATTGTAAAGATAAAGGGTGTAAAGAAAGAAGCCCTCCTTACAACTTTAGGCAGAAACCGGGTCAATTCATATGCTATTGAGATCATTTTTTTAATGATTCTTGATATTGAAGAAAGACATCATGGACCCAGTGATGCAATGCACAACCCTTCCCAGCTAACTCAAATATCTCTCAAAAGGTATTTGTTTTAATCACACGGAGATCAACACATTATCTATTGGTTTATTCACTCCGAATAAATTGGTATTGAAAAGGTGGCACTCCTCTCCAGCCTCCGATCACTAAAAATCCAAAATGCACGATCGAGTCTAGAGCCATTTGAGATCATCAAATATCTCATTAGGACACACTTTCATATTTCCTTGCTTCTTCACACACTGTGAAAAGTAAGAAAGATCTTAAGAGTCCTACGCAAAATCTTCATGATCTTGCCTGAACATCCGAGTAATACGAAAGTATTTACAATGAAGATGGAAATCCTTCTTGAGCGAATATCAAAAAAGCTCATGGTAGGTGACTTGTGCGATTCTTTATGAATCAAACTTGTGATAACTGGAAAGCAACAGTGGTTTAATTCTTAAATGAATTTAAACACGTTCCAGGCCTCTACGCAATATCTTAGTGATCTTGCCAGAACATTTAGAGTAATACTATTAAGTATTTACAGTGACGAATGGAAATCCTTCTAGTGTTAACATCAAACAGCACTTGGTAGGTAACTTGCAAGATTCTATATGAATCAGGCTAGTGACAACTGGAAAGCAACGACGGTGCGGTTCTTAATTGAACTTCACTTGTTCCAGGAACATGAATTGACGGCTTCTAATCATGCGGATAAGATTATCCAAATGATTCACTCTTTACGATCGCAGACAGCTTTGGACGGTCGAGTAAAGAGAACGGGTTTACCCGCGAAATCTTGTCAAGGAGGTTCTTTATTGAAACTACCTGCCACAAGTACGATATTTAATATCGTCCAACGGTCTTCACCGACCGGAGGTAAAATGCTACCGAATTAGAATGAAATGTTCAAGGCCATTTCATCCGTGTATATTGTTTGTTGCTAACTGTCTTATGCAGCGTAACAAGAAGGTGGCATTGCGGTGTACAATCCAGAAGAAGTCGTCACCACATGCTTATACTACATACAATTAGTACTTCAACAAATTCAAGAAAGCCTGAAGGTCAAGTCTTCCGCTGTATCAAACTCTGAAGCTTTCAAGAATTTAAAAGTATAAGTATGTGGAACATGAAGTCACGAAGAGGCAAATATCACAAGTGAAGAATGCACAAGGTCAAGGCAAGGAAACATGCTCAAGACTAAAGTCAAAGATCACATCAAGCATATTCACAAGAACAAGATCGAAGACTCAAGCATAGATGCTAGGTTTAAGATTTTGTAAAAAGATGTGACCTCCCTTAGGGGGAGATTGTTGGAAATACGTTTTTCCCAATAAAGTCTCGGTCACATCTTAGTTAGCATAGATCACGAGATATAGACTATTTAGAACTTTGTTTCTTGGAGCGACCTCCCTTAGGGGGAGATTGTTGGAAATACGTTTTACGTATTTATGAAGGATCGATCGCTCCAACGATAATTATGTAATGGGCTCGTGATCTACTTAGTAAACGTATAGTCCTTATAGCCCACATGTAGGGTGGGCTATATATACCCCTCCTAGCATGTTAGGAGGGGTTGGTCATTTACACATTTAATCATTTCAATCTTTACTTTCTCTCTCTACTCTTCTCTTTTCTCTCCTTTCTCTCTCTACATCCTCATCTCCATTCATCTCATCCTTCATATTAATCTATTAATCTACCCTCTTTATCAATCTAATCCATCAAATCCATCATGTAGAATAGGCCAAAGATCGTTTAGACCTTCATAAATATTCTGCTGAGTGGCCGGCTGAGTTCCGGTTCCCACTCTTCTGAATGAACGGTTGGCTGAGTGAAGTGTGACATCTAACTGAGAAGGTAAAAGTATGGGGTGGAATGGTAGTGTCTGATGGTTGAAATTTATTCTTGTCAGAAATTTCAAATTTATAGTTTTCGTCCTTGTTCTACAGAGTCTTCATTGTATGAACAGAAGCAGCATCTTGGGAAATCTCCAAAGCATCAACATCAGCAACATTAGCATTGGTGAGGTCTTCAAAGTGTTAGCAGCATCAGTATCTGATAAAATCTTCAACTCACGAGCAGCATCAGCATCTGGTAGAATATCGACAAATGGAAACGCCTGAGATAACTGAGGATCGATTAGAAATATCCATAGAGTAGGGTACCTGGAGTACACCTGGACTACTGTACATGAAGTACAAAGTGAATACTGCACATGAAGCATATCTGAGACACTATATGTGGAGTACTCATGGAATAGTGTACATGGAGTATAACTGAGACACTGTACATGGGTACATATGGAATACTGTACATGGAGCTGGTGGAAATTTTATGGGATGATCGATACTGGTGTCACTTGTCTGACATGATCAGAGAAATAATTTGATTTAAACGGTAATAAACAAACCTGAAATAAGTAACATGATAGGCTGACAATTCCTACGTCGACTTACTACTGGTTGTATCTAGGCTGAAAAGTATGATATAATCAAAGTCCCAACAGTGGTCAGCATGAAGCATGCTTAATGAAGGTCAATCATGATTTATCATGAAAACGGGTTTTACTAAAGTTCTTGTGTATCTTAACATGAAAACATCATTACCTTGTTGAAAACATAATCCTCGTAAGGAGACATGAAACTGAATCATCATGTAGATGACATCAACGTGAGGGTATGAAAATTTGACTGTTACAAGGAACATAAAAAGTCAAATCAACTGAGGTGCAATATCAACTGATGTGGACGGCTATGGTTCAATCTACAGAATTTAAAGAAGAAAACCTGAGACTAAGTAGGGGCTATTCTGGTTCGATCCATACTGGTCAAAATTTTCTGAGAACTGTCATGTATAGAAATTTATAATTTCGGACTAAATATGGATGGATGTAGTTCAATCCATACTTGTCAAAATTTATGAAATGTCCTGATATGACAAAGGTGAACAACTGTGGATCGGTTCACAAAACATCATTTGACTAAAAAGCATGAAATTCGACTTGAGAAATGGTGAACGTTTATGGCTGGTTCACCAGGTGATATTTGACTGAAAACATGAATCTGTCATGAGTAAGGGTAAACGCCTATGGTCGGTTTACCAATACAAAATCTGAACGGGCAAGGGTGAACACCTATGGTCAGCTCACCAAAACGAAACTTCGCTAAAAGCACATGCGACTAAATATGGCTAGTTATGTACCAACCTTTTACTTAGTCAAAACTTTAAGAAAACTGACTGATAAATGAAGAAATCTGACTACATAAATGCAAGAGAAACATGAAAGATAACAACGCCAAAATCTGGAAAGTTCCTGGTGACTACCCACTAGTCACAGGTCAAGTTTTAGAGCCTACAGGTCGAACCTGGCTCTGATACCATAATTGTAACACCCCACTTGGATAAGTGGACCGTTACGTGTATTTATGGCGTGTCATCAAAGCATAAGGTAAATGTGCTAAAACATTAAATGACCATAACGGAAATACCGGAATTAAACCTCGGTAATCCAACCTAAGCTCAAAACATGAAAAATAGAATACTGAAAGAAAGGACTAAACAATGTCCAAACAAGCAGAATAATGTAAGTGCATAAAATAAGAAGTCTGGATAGCTTCCATCCCAAATGCACGTGCTCTTAGAATCCTAAAAGCGTCCTGGTGTACCTGCCGTTAGAACACGAAAGGAACTACGGCTGAGAATAACGCTCAGTGAACGGATATAAAACATGATAAGAATATATTGAATGAAACAGGCGATAGAATACTGAAGCTGTAAGAATGATATCTAACATGTGGTAGAACTCTGCATAAAATCTGAGAAACCTGGTTCGTATATACTGATACTGAAATATAACTACTAATTCTGAAAACCTGCATTTACTGTATTTTATTTGCCAGAGCTTATATAGGTCACGTGCTGTAACAACCGTGCATGAATAACTGGAGGGGTGACCTCATCATGCTATAGAGGGGTGACCTCTAAATAACTGTGCTGGGTGGAGGGATCAGCTCCAATGTGAAGGATGTAGAGCACACACCACATTCACCCTGATAACTTGTAACACATATAAGCCTAGGATGCATCCATACGCCCCACTAATAATACTGATAAAATGGCCAAGCTGAGCTGAGTGGGACGATGCAGGATATCACTCTCCTGCATGTGAGTCACGACACCGGTGCCTCTAGTGTCGTGGTTACGGTACCTCCGTAACTAGTACATAAACTGGTCGTGCTTGTATATAATGCTCAGGCAATTTATTTAGTTATGAACATGATTACTGATAAACTTAAACATATACTGGGGACAACATTTGGCTGAAGACGGGGAATCCTAATCATGCATAGAAAGGAAGTCCTTACTGAAAGGACGGAAATCCGTACCTCTAGTCCAGTAACTGACTGAATGGAAGACTGAACGAATACTACTCGGGCTTCACGCGTGCTACATGAATAAAGGACGCGAATAAGTTAACTGACATTCGTTTATTTAATTTTACTGATCTTATTGGCTTCTTATTTATTCATTTTATTTTGCTTCTGAAATTTTGTACGTATACCAACTGATAAATCTGAACTTATAATAATTCATTTTAAGGTATTATCGTTCTACTATTAGTTACGGTACAACGTATTTCTGACGATATAGTATTACTATAATAAGTATCCCGCTAAATTAGAAAGTTTCTTAATTTAGAAAGTTCTCAAATAATTTAATTCATTTCCTAAAATTATACCCTTTAAATATTAAAGAACTATTTTAATTTAATACATTTAAAATATATTTTAAACATTTATAAAATAATTTAATTAAAAGGTATAATATAAGAATATTTATTTTATTATTTATAATAATGTCCCAAGCTTACCGAGATATCCCATCTCGGTCGCCTTAAACAAATCAACATATACTAATTTAATCCAACTATACAAATCTGTCTATAAGAATTTGTGACAGAATTCTGTGTCACTAAAAACTGTCGCTAAAACTGTCCCTTTTAAAAAAACTGCATATATATAACAGTTTTGCGACAGAAAACTGTCGCTAAAACTGTGGCTAATATTATTCAACATAACCATTTTAAAGTCCCTTTTTTTTCCCACTGGTTTCATATAGTTCCCACTGCTTTTATGTTTTCTGTTTATAAACCCAAACACCCCCTTATTTCACATTAAGGCTGCCAAGACCTCAGTTCTTGGTTTCATTAGCCCAACTGACCCGACCTTTTTCGGTCAGTCAAAACAACACCAACCAAACCTTTTTTTTTCTAGCTGTGTGCGTGGCTGGGCAAGAAAGGACCACCGAGAGGGTATAACCTCTCGGCTGAACAAACCAACAGCCCACCGAGAGCTTCATGCTCTCGGTTTCCTTTGTACAAAACCAACCCGCATCACCTTGTGAAACTTAATAACATTACCCACTGATTTATTTTGAAAACCCCAAATCGAAACAATAACGTGATAATCAATGAATAAGGAACGAAGTGATTACCTCGAATTGATTTAAACAAAATGAAGGACACGAGGAGAGCTTGGAAGATCACTAGGCGTTTTTGTTTTTTTTTTGTGTTCTATCCCGGCGGCCACGTCTCTCCAACCCTAATCTTCTTTTTTTTTGTTTACTGCTATACAAAGGGTGGGGATTTTACTCCCGTGTTTTTTTTTTTAAACAAGGTTGGGCTCCAAGGCCCATTGTTCTTTTTCTTTCTTTTTTTTTAAAACCGGGCCTAACATATGCATATTTAAAACCGGGCCTAACATATGCATATTTAATATATTTATTATTTTTATTTACGTAATTCATATTTGATTTCCGCGTTCTAGTTTTCTGACAACAATATAATATTTTCTATGATATATTTATATCTAAGTCATATAATAATTATCTTCTGAGTAATTACGTCATAAAACGTGTAATTAAAGTTAAAGCTGACTGCGCGTATTTAATAATCTGAAATTTTTAAATACGAGTTTTACACAATCACTTCTTCTAAATTATCACAATCATCATAAACGGTGATGGCCTTAAGCTCTCCCTTCGGGTTTGGAATGGTATTACTAGGTAAGCAACCCGAAGAAGAAGATGGTTTGGACATAAATCCCTCAAACATTGAAAGCAATTTATTTTGACCTTGTTCCAAACTTTGTTGCATACGATTTTGACTTTGCTCTAATCTTTGCTCAAAACGGTTTTGGTTTTGTTCAAGTCTTTGTTGATTAAGCTCAATCTTGTTATTTTGCTCTTTAATCGTATTTTGAAACTCATTTTTCAAAGTTGCCATTTGTCCTTGAATATTATTTTGAAAGCCTTCAAATTTGTCTCATTCGTTTTAATGTAGCTTGACAAATCATTTTGGTTATTGTGAAAACCTTGATAGTTTTGATTTGCATTAAACCCATTTCCTTGGTTGTAATTCCCTTTGTTACCACGGTTAAAATTATTCCCATTGTTGTACCTATTTTGAACCGATGGAAAGCCCGGTGGAGCAACATGATTTTGACGAGGAACTTGACCGTTGGAGCCATAAGTTCCCGTCGCGGAAAAAGCACTAGCTTAATCAAACCCCGTGGTTGAACAAGCATAATTAGGATGTGCTCCACCACATGATACACAAAAATTCTCAACCATATTAATCGATCCATGAGGATTCTTCCTAATCTCATTCAACAAAGTCGCAAATCCATTATCAATCTTAAAGTCCAATCTAGCAATATCGGTATTAGATGAATTCACATTGGAAACAACCGGTGTGTTTCGTGAATATTGCACTCTAGACTTATTCTCAATTGTACCCCACGCGTCTCTCAGAGCTTTTCTTAAAAGATTACCACCCGCGGCGGCATTTAAAGAATCTTGTTCAACCATATTAAGTCCATTATAAAAAGTATTGATTTGGTGCAATTCCGAGAAAGCGTGGTGTGGACATTGTCTTAACAAATATTTAAACCTTTCCCAAGCAACCCCAAACGATTCATGCACTTTTTGTTCAAATCTAGTGATCTCGTTCTTAAAGTGTGTTGTTTTGGATGGTGGAAAGAAGTAAATCATGAACTTAGACACTAAATCATCCCATGTTAAAATCAAACCCGGTGGTTCTTTCTCATACCAAATCTTAGCGTTACCCTCGAGCGAGTACGGAAAAAGCATGAGCTTAATCGCGTCATTCGGCACATCTCTAAACTTGAGAGTCGAGGTAATACGAAGGAAATTCCGAATGTGAGAGTACGGGTTATCGGTCTCATTGCCACGAAATTGGTCGGAACGAATGAGCGATAAAAGACCCGTCTTAATCTCAAAATGATCCACCAAAATAGCCGGCACAACGATTGCTTCCCCATACCCTTCGGTGGGTGCACGGAGAAATTCCTCCATTGTTCGGTTATCGGCCATCTCTACAACAATAGGTGGAAGCTCGGGTTCCACTATTCGTTGTTGACGATTTCTATTTCTACAAGGAATATTTTCAAGCCTATTGTAATCAATCAAAAGTTGAGAAGAACGTAATTGCATAAACCAAAGTGACGAGAATTTTAGAGGGTTGAAGAAAACAAATTAGACAAGAAGAAGATTATTTTTGGTATTTTTATTTGGTATTGCTCAATCAAAAAGATTGATAAAAACAAGGAATAAGGATAACTACTATGGAAGTAATCTACCCTCGGTCGACTTTGAAATGATAGGTGAAAACCTAAACGTCTCGAGGTTCAATAAGTAAACAAAAAAAATAAGATTTAATACTACTTGAGTTGGCAAACCAATAATCGGTCGTCCCTCTCAATATACGCACAAGCAAGCGGGGAAACGAGGTGGCACAAAGCACTTAAAAACCTTTTTTCTTAGATGACCTTTTATAGAACGTCGCCTTATACCCACCTTATAGTTTGTATAAATCCAGTTCAAACTTTTTATTAGTATTTATCTATTTTGCCTTTTTTTTCGTTTTGGATTCGAATACAATAGCTAGGTGATGAAATCCCAACTAGGCTCTTATTTGGAAGTAGGTAATTTTATTGTTCTACGTAATACAATATATTAATCACAAAAAACTCGAAAAACGATACATACTATAATACTAGAAAAATAACAAAAATTTCCGAGGACGGAAAGGGTCTTCAAATCAACGATCAACAAATCTCAACAAAAACGAATCGTACACAAGATCCCCGGCAGCGGCGCCAAAATTTTTGATGTGCCGTGGATTGTATATGTTAATTAAGATACGTTATAGGGTAAATTAGAAAATTACCTTTAGGAAAATGTAATCGACTAAAATTACCAAAGACGGATTTTATCGACTAAAATTACCAAAGACGGATTTTAATCAAACACGATTATGAACCAAGTTCGTTGTACACGAAGATCGAGTGAATTTGAGACGTTTTGTTTCGATTTGGACAATTGATTCAAAAAGGTTTTTAATCTAAAATTAATCCTACAAATTAAACCTAAGTGCATGAATCGTTTTCCATTATTTTTATCTAAAGACGATTATTAAAAATTAAATTTAAATAAACTATTAATTAAAACTTTTGAACTATTTAAAAATTAAACTATTTAAAATTAATTAAAATCTTAATCTATTTAATAAAATTATAAAGCTAAATTAAAACTAATTTAAAAAAACAATTTTAAATCTAAAAATGAATTAAATCTATAAAAATTAATTTTTACTATTAAACTAAACAAAATCTATTTTTTTCTTAAAAATTATTTATTAAAAACTAAATAAATTAAATCTACTTATTTAAAAAAAACTTATTATTTAAAATTAACTAAATTTCTAAAATTAATAAAACTTTCTATTTTGTTTTTATAAATTTATCTATA
This sequence comes from Glebionis coronaria, assembly GCA_025667525.1. Lineage (NCBI taxonomy): Eukaryota > Viridiplantae > Streptophyta > Magnoliopsida > Asterales > Asteraceae > Glebionis > Glebionis coronaria. Next base: position 310,672,879 of record CM046875.1, read on the forward strand.
AGTTTTATAAAAGAAATTTAAAAATAAAAACTATGTAATTAAATAACTTTTAAAATCTGACAACGTTCAAAAAGGCTTTATTAATTACCAATTCAGTTACTAAACCAAAAAGACTAGCCAGAAGAGATGGTTAAGGTGTTTGGCCTGTGACCAGGAGGTCATAGGTTCGAATCCCATGAGGGACATTGTTTTTGGTTATTATTTTTGTGGACAAAGTAAAAGTAAACCAAGTCACAGGGCTGACTTTTTGAAAGTAAATCTATTTGACTGATAGGAATCAGCTATGAACAATCAGATCAGTAGAATCTGATGGCATTATGAAACTCAGCAAAATATAATATATCAGCTAAACTGAAATTGTTTGGTAAAGTTAATTTATCAGTACAATAAACCAGGAATTAAAATATTAAACATATGCAAATTAATAACAGCTAACAAAGTTAAACTACCATTTCTATGTAGCAAATTCAAACTCAATCTTAAACAAAAATGCAGACAATAACCGAATTCAATTTATTCCTTAATCAGTAGACAATATAAAAACTATTCAGTAAAAAAAATCCAAACCAAAGAAATAAGAAACCAGTACAATCACATATTCAAATCACAACATTCCTAAATCGATTCAGCAAGCTTTATCTTCAAGGAATTTAAACATTCCAGCTAAATGAAATAAACAGTATACTCATTTTGGTGCTCAGTTTATAACAGTTACTTAGAATAAATCAAATATCTGCCATCTTAGAAACGTATAAACATACTAAAACAAAGCAAAATTACACCTAGACTTTTCAGTTGAAACATCAGTATAAATCAATTACCCCCGGTATTACCCATCCGCCAGGAGAGTTTATAAACAAATAGAGATCTTGGGTATCATCCTCGATATTGAGATATATCATAAGACCAATAAGTTGATTTGAGATCTCACTATCAACCTCTCGACCTAAAAAAAGTAATCTTTCTCGATAAAGTCGGTTGATTAGGGTCAAATTTTATCCCCTCGAAACCGTACAGGCGCCTTTTGACGCATACTGTTACATTATACCATATCACATAATTCATGATCGAAAACCTTCACTCAAACACCTTCATGTTTTTGGATGTACTTGTTACATTATACGAGATGGTGAAAATTTGGATAAGATGAAAGAGAAATGTGATGCATGTATTCTTGTGGGATATGCAGCTCAGTCTAAGGGATATAGAGTTTACAACAAGAGAACAAAATTGATTGTCCAGACTATTCACATCCGATTTGATGAATTACAAGAAATGGCACTTGAACAAAACAGTTTAAGTCCCGATCCACAACGACAAACGACTTCCGTTCACAACCGCACGGAACTCGGAACTCAAGACCACAGCAATGAACCATCAAGTTCAACGTTGGCTCCATAAAATGTTCCTAGAGCTGATATGACAGTCGACACGACAATTGAAGAGTTGGAAATGTTATATGGACCAATGTATGATGAATATTTCACGGGGGAGAAACAAGTTGTATCGAAGTCTTCCGCTGTCACTCATGATAAGAATGATGATACCGATCATCGTCAACAAAAGGATACAACTTCATCTACTTCAACACGGGTTGCTGCAGATTTACCTCCTCAGGATATCACTTCAACAATCGATCCTACAACATCCACAACTACTGTCATTCCTCCAGAGAACACAAATCAAGCAGACAATACATTATCTGACGAAGACGAATTTATCAACCCATTCGGTACACTGGTACACGAAATTGGAGAGTCTTCTACTCGCCATGTTGATCCGTCAAATATGCATACGTTCTATCAACGACATCCTTCAACACATCATTGGACCCGAGATCATCCTTTGGTTCATGTAATTGGAAATCCTTCACAGCCTGTTCGCACAAGACGACAGCTTAACACCGGTGGCGATTTTTGTATGTTCGCACTAGCCGTGAGTTCAGTTGAACCGAAAAACATCAAAGAAGCCATGGCTGATCACGCTTGGATTGAATCGATGACGGATGAACTTCAACAATTTGAAAGACTTAAAGTCTAGGAACTTGTTGACAAACCATACGATGTAATACCATTAAATCTTCGATGGATCTGGAAAAACAAGATGGATGAAGAGAACACGATCATCAAGAATAAATCTAGGCTAGTGGCTAAAGGGTATGGACAGAAAGAGGGTATTGATTTTGAAGAATCATTTGCACCAGTTGCTCGAATGGAAGCGGTCAGGATTTTTCTTGCTTATGCTGCACATAAGGGATTCCTCGTTTATCAAATGGACGTAAAGACGGCATTTCTTAACGGTCCTTTGAAGGAAGAAGTCTATGTCACTCAGTCGGAAGGATTCGTTAATCCTCATTATCCTGACAAGGTGTATCGTCTCCACAAAGCACTTTATGGACTCAAGCAAGCTCCAAGGGCGTGTTACGACGAGCTCTCGAAATTTCTAGTCTCCAAAGGTTTCTCAAAAGGTTCCATTGATCTAACTTTGTTTACTTATAAATATGGGGATGACATTTTGCTTGTGCAGATTTATGTTGATGACATTATTTTCGGGTCTACAAACCCAAAACTTTCAAAATGGTTTGAAAAAGTAATGCACGGCAGATTTGAAATGTCTATGATGGGCGAACTAAAATTCTTTCTAGGAATTCAAGTTCACCAATCCCCAAGTGGTATCTTTATAAACCAAGCTAAGTGTTGTCAAGAGATAATCAAAAAGCATGGTATGACATCATGTGACCCCGTTGGGACACCATTATCAACCACATCCCTAGATGCTTATTTGGAGGGATTACCCATAGATCAAACGAGATATCGTTCTATGATCGGGTCCCTCATGTACTTGACAGCAAGCAGACCTGATATTCATCATGCTACGTGTTATTGTGCACGATATCAAGCACGACCCACTAAAAAGTATCTCAAGGAGGTTAAACGGATCTTTCGGTACCTTAAGAATACCATTCACATGGGACTCTGTTATCCGAGGGAAACCGGTTTCTTTCTAACGGCCTATTCAGATTCTGATCATGCAGGGTGTCTTGATACACGTAAAAGTACTTCTGGTGGTGTACAATTTCTAGGTCAAGATAAGCTTGTGGGATGGTCTTCCAAGAAGCAGGATTGTACGTCACTTTCATCAGCTGAAGCGGAGTATGTGTCTTTATCTGCGTGTTGTGCTCAAGTTCTTTGGATGAGAACACAACTCACGGACTATGGCTTCCACTTTGATAAAGTACCTATGTAATGTGACTCAAAGTCCGCCATAGCCATCTTCTGCAATCTGGTACAGCATTCCCGCACGAAGCACGTTGATGTCAGATATCACTTCATTAAGGAACATGTTGAAAAGGGTATTGTTGAATTATACTTTGTTGGAACTGATTACCAATTTGCTGACTTGTTTACAAAAGCTCTTTCGAAAGAGAGGTTTGCGTATCTAGTTAGGCAAATTGGTATGAGATGTTTGACTCCAGCAGAACTGGAGGTTCTTGCAAAGAATCCTGCTTGATTCATCTATCAAACATCTACTTGTAAATATTAATGAAAAAGCAAAATACAAAATTAAAAAATCTTTGATAATCCAAAAATATTCTTCTCGACATGTCTTTCAGTATCGATAATATGGACGTACCTAGAAATGTCGTTTATTAACGACACGGGTGTGTACATAAAGCTCGAATGAAAGTTGTAAATATTTTTTCAAAACATGTCATTTCTATCTTTTCTAAAGGAAATTGTCTATTTTGGACAATATTTCCAACAACGGGTAGAGCAATCTATCTTGGGTTGAGCTTGTCACAAAACATTCAAAGTTTTGAGCTCAACACAATGGCTTGTAATCACTTTCAGATTGCAACCCGGATATACATTCACGGGGGAGTGTACGATTTCGTGCTCTTACCCTTAGCAAAAGAAGTTAAATCTTCTTACACTTGAGTGGATTCGTCAAGACATTCAAAGTCTATGAACTCAAGTTTATGCTTTAGAAAAACCTTTTCGACAAAAATAATTGATTTTTCAAAAAGCGTTGAACACAATTTTTTAAAGAATTTCTCAATGATATTCAAAATCTTTCAAAAATTGTGTGTTCAACAACTCCTATCCTCAAAAGTTTAATGTGGATCAAATCCTCGTAATGACAATTCCATTGGATCATTTTTTGAGGGGGAGCGTTCCAAAATTCATGCTAAGTTTGACACATCTTTCTCCCGAAGATTTTCAAGACTATTTTTCAAAATATATTTTAATCAAATTTGGTATCTCTAATATCAAAAGATTTTATATATTAGAGATAGGGGAGAAAATGTGATTAAAATGTGATCTAAAGACTCAAACACTCATGGTTATGATCAAATATCCACAACATCTTTAATTCACGACGTTATTGGTGTCAAAAGGGTGGTTAGGTATAAGTCCTATGATCCAACCAGAACCGGAGGGATCTTCCCAGGGACAATCCAATAGATTATTAGAAGTCCTTAGGAAAGATGGAGTAGAACGTGAATGTAGCTGAATGCCGACTAAGTACTGATGCTAGCACTGGAACAATCACAACAAGGTGCTAGTAATGATGTCTTGGTAAGCATTGAAGGGGTTGAAGAATGAAAAAGAAATGTAAGGATAAAGGGTCTAAAGAAAGAAGCCCTCCATACAACTTAGGCAGAAACCGGGTCAACTCATCATGAAGACAAACTCATCATGGACCCAGTGATGAGAAGCACAACCCTTTCCTAGCTACTCAGGCTTCTCTCAAAAGAAGTTTGTTTTATTGTCACGGAGATCTACACGACTTCTATTGACTTTCTCACTCCGAGATAGTTGATATTGAATAGGTGGCATCTGCTCCAGCCTCCGAACACTAAAAGTGCACAAATCGAGTCTAGAGCCAAGAGATCAATCAAATCTCGTTAAGACACACGGATGAAGATCAAGAGAGTCCTACGCTATATCCTTGTGATATTGCTAGAACACTCAGAGTGATACTACTTAGTATTCACAATGATGAGTGGAAATCCTTCCAGTGTTAACGACAAACAGCACTGCGGTAGGTCATATGCAAGATTCTTTATGAATTGAACATGTGTAAAACTGAAAAGCAACAGTGGTTTGATTCGGAATTGATTCAAACTCGTTTCAGGTTTCTACGCAATATCTTTATGGTCTTGCCAGAACATTCGGAGTGATATTCATTAATATTCACAGTGACGAATGGAAATCCTTCTAGCGTCAACATCAAACAGCGCTACAGTAGGTGACTTGTGAGATTCTTATGAATCAAACTTGTGTCAACTGAAAAGCAACAATGGTAAGATTCTTAATGAATCAAACTTGTTCCAGAAATTTGAATTGACGACTTCAATCAAGCGGATATTTATCCAATTGATTCACTCTTTATGTTCGCAGTCTTGCTTTGCGACGGTCGAGTAAAGATAACGGCTAGTAAAGCCACAAAACCCTGTCAAGGAGATTCTTAATTGAATCTACCTAATCACAGGTACGGTATTTAATATCCTATAACGGTCTTCACCGACCGGAGGTAAAACGCTACCGATTTAGGACGAATGTCAAAGCCATTCAATCCGTGTCTATGTTTTGTCTCGAGAAGGTGGCTTCACGGTGTACTCAGCAAAGTCAAAGATTCAAAACCACATATTCATGCCCAAAGACTTATTCAACGATTAATAGTGTGAGCATGTGGATAAAGACACAAGATCACAAGATGGCAAAGACAAGTCAAGAATGATTTAAAGATCTCAAGATAAAAGACTAAGTCGAAAGATAATGACAAAGGCTCAAAGATCACAGCATGAAGGAACACTACTATTACACGTTCAAGACTCATTTATGACGAAATTCATAAATCTCCATTGGACTCCAAATATCGAAGAGGAATGACCTCACATTGGGGGAGACTGTTAGCCTCAAAATATTGAGTCAAACAAGAATGTTCGGTCATAGGTTTCTATTGTAATATTTGTTAGAACGTTGTAATAGATAGTTAAATAGTCATGGTTCACGGGCTTGGATTTAAGCTCCTTAAAGCCCAAAAGACAAGCCCGGTCTAAACAATATAGCCCATTATGGTTACATGTAAGCCCGACTATATAAGGCCCTTCCTAGCATGTTAGGAAGGGTGGATGATCATTTGTAACTCTATTTTTCTCATAATCTAATATTCACCAAGTTAATCATCTCCTTCTCTCTATTTTCTCTCACTACTTTCTCTCTCTAAAATTCATATATTTTCCATCTCATTTCTTAATCTATTATCATATTATTTGGGACAACATAAAAACCTCTTAACCCAAAAAGCAAAGAAGCTATGCTTTTTTGTTGTATTTTTAACAAACTTAAAAAAAATTATCTGTTTTATCTCTATTGATAGTATACTTACAAACACTTTAACCCAAAAAACAAAGAAGATACGCTTTTTTGTCTTGTTTTTAACAAACCCAAAAAAAAAATTTATTTTATCTCTATTGATAATATGCATAAAAAAATTTGTTTTGTTTTTAACAAACCCAAAAACTTTTTTTATTTGTTTTTTCATGCATAAAAACCTCTTAACCCAAAGAGCAAAGAAGCTAAGCTTTTTTGTTTTGTTTTTAACAAACTCAAAAAAAATTTGATCTATTTTATCTCTATTGATAATATGCATAAAAACCTCTTAACCCAAAAAGCAAAGAAGTTAAGCTTTTTTGTTTTGTTTTTAACAAATCCAAAAAAAATTATGTGTTTTATCTCTATTGATAATATACATAAAAACCTCTTAACCCAAAAAGCAAATAATTTAAGCTTTTTTGTTGTGTTTTTAACAAACCCGAAAAAAAAAATTATCTGTTTTATCTCTATTGATAATAAAATAAAAAAATTTGTTTTGTTTTTAAGAAACCTAAAAACTTTTTTTATTTGTTTTATCTATGTTGATAATATGCATAAAAACGTGTTACCCCAAAAAGCAAAGAAGCTAAACTTTTTTGTCTTGTTTTTAACAAACCCCAAAAAAAATTATTTGTTTTATCTTTATTGATAATATACTTACAAACTCTTTAACCAAAGAAGCTAACAAACCACAAAAATTTTTTTTAACTATTTTATTTATATTGATAATACACTTATAAACCTCTTATCAAAAAAAAGCTAAGCTTTTTTTTTGTTTTTTTGCAAACCCCAAAAAACTTTTTGTCCTTGTTTATTTATATTGATACCCAAAAGCAAAAAATGTAAGCTTTTTTTTTTATCAAAACCTATTTTTTTTTATCTCTTTTATCTATGTTGATAATATACATAAAAACCTCTTAAACAAAAACAAAGAATCAACAAAATCAACAAAACCGAAAAAAGATACTTAAATTTACTTAAAAACATAGGCTACTCATATCTAATAGAACTTTTTTCGCCTATCAATAGAGATAATACAAAATCGACAATAAACATAATAAATAAATAAATCACAATAATTTATTTAAATCTAATAAGAACTGATAAATAAGCCTAAAAAACGGTTAGAAAACGGTTACATTATTCATACCATCATTCGAAGCTTTCGATGGTTGTGATTCCGTCAACGGTTTTTTAACGTTTGGGTTCTTAGATCTACCATCTTTGTTCTTGTTTGTTGATTTTGAAGGTTTTGATGATTCTATAATGGTAGATTTGTACGAATTTTAGAGAGATGTAGAGAGGTTTGAAACGTTTAGAGAGGGGGAAAATAGGACTGAAAAGGAAAAAATGGAGTGTGCGGTTACTTTTTGGGTTTTTTCGTATTTTACTTTTTGGTCTCTGAAACATCTTTTTATTTTTGTCATGTTTAGTCTCTTCGTGTTTTTTTTATAAGATTGTCTGAGGAAATCAATGAACAAGATGAGTCCCTCTGGCTGCAACTTTTAACAAGTTTGCAAAATAACTCGACTCGACTCTTGTTTACATTCTTAAAATATCGTGACTATATAACGAACAAGGCACATATGCCCATTAAAAGAGTTCGTCTTGGTAGAGACCTCGAAAACATAAGGTTAACACTCAAACTACAACTCCAAATACACGGACCAGAGTTCCATGTCTTTAATGTCAAAAAGAGGAATTCGCAACACATTAGCTTAAATCCCTAACTGCTAAACAACATCTTGAAGTATTCTTCACACATTTTTAAACCTGAGATCAGGCACATAAGAATGTTGAAAATCTGATGAAATAACACGTGTAGTTTATGAGTATTTCCGCGCTTTATTCTTTCCACCATGCCTCCCCATCGGTGTTTGCATTGATGATGACAAACCACGATCAAGTTCAGCCTTATCCTTTGTAAATGCTCTTTGGACGTCTTCTTTCAGCTCAACATATCGAGTCCTTTTGATTTCTTGCTCTTCCAAGGTACCATTTTCCATGTAAAAAAATTCGTGAAGCTCATCCTCCATGAAATTATCAAGAACTGCTGAACAATGAGGAAAATAACGCCTACCCATCTCCACTGCATCCACACAAAAATGCAACTCAGTAAGAAAGCACTTGGATCAGCCAACTACTTCAATATGTGAAATATGCACTATTAGAACAAAAAGAGAAACGAAAAACTGAAAAAAAGACCGATAGGCCATTTTTCACGCAAAACGTATATACTAAGAATTTAAAGATGACGTACCTGTCCTCGACAGGGCTTCCATTCTTGAAAGCAATCTCTTGTTTTGTACCAAGGGAGTCTCGTTCAAATCCATTTCTCTCAAATTACCATTTGAACCTTTCGATCCCAAGAGACCAGGAAACTCTGAGGTTGTTTCGGCCTGGGCAATTTCCATGGCTAGTTTTGCTTCTGAAGGGAACAGTAGTCGCGCAAACGCAACTGTAGGAACACATAAAAAAATTGAATTATTAGTCATTTGATGCTACCATTTGACCATTGTACTTCATGTTCCACCTATTTAGCGCTTTTCGTTTTATTTCCAGCCTAAACTGAATCAGCAGGCAGTGCTGTTAAAACTTTTAACACATTACAGAAACTTCATCGCAAACTGTACACCAGAGTCACCAATAATTATCTAAATACAGTGGTAACACACTATTTTTCTGCAAAAATCCACATGTTTTTATGAATAAGTTGATGTCAAAACCAATTAGAAGTTAAGAAATATACCTCGGTTTTCTAAGTAGTATAACTTCATCTGTAAATCATCAGCCAGTTCCGATGAACATACGGAAACATCTCCTATCATTGGATGCCTCCTAATCTCTCGCTCCAAAACATCAATACATATACGATCTTTATTTGTTTCTTGACCATGCTCGATTTTTGCATGATAATCCTTTGGCCTTGTTAATCTCCTACATATACTTACTGCAGTATGGCCATCATGAGTAGTATCCGATGCATTCGCTCCTTTGTTCAATAGAGAAACAATAATTGATGGTTCCTTACGCATTGCAGCAACATGGAGCACGGTGTAACCACGAGAATTTCTAAGATTGACATTCGCCCTATTTAGATCAAGAACTTCCTTAGCAACTTTTTGATCACAATATGATACCACATAATGTAGAGCACAAGCTTCATCCAAAGTAATTTTGGATTCATTTAAAATCATATTCAAAAGTTCAACATCATCACAATCCAATGCTTTGTGTATGCTTTTTATTCGTTTTTCAAGTATCGCGTCCTCTGATTCTACCTCTACTGTGTGTTCGTTGTTTTCTTGGGAGTTGTTGCGAAGAGATCTAACATTTTGAGCCACTTCAAATGGAAGTTCTTTCTCAAGAGAAATGGTGTCAAGATCAGAGCGTACTACTTGGTCAATACAACGAGATAAAACTGGTTGCAATTGGCAATGAAAGGCCACCACAAGGATGGGGATCACATCTTCCACAACCGCCTTGTCCACAAAACTGAGAAGACGGCGCTGCAAAATGAAACATATAAGATTCATCGCTCATGAATTTTAATTCACATATGAGTTGCCTTTTTTACTTTGGAATGGGAACATCTTGCATTCACGACAGACAGAAAATGCTCAGAAGAAAAACAAGCAGACATGTATTGTTGAACAACAAATATATACTAAAAAATAGAAAAACAAGCACATAGGTATTGTTTATAAAGTCATACTACATAATAAAGATTTGGTTAATTTTTATCTTTGACATCCAAAGTCAAAGGAAGGAAAATAACAAGAACGAGGTGAATGATATACTAGGCATGGAAAATGATGTATACCTTGCAGCCACTATTAAGCTCGTACTTCATCTAACGCTGTATATGTTGAATCTTCATCTAAGTTACTTTTTTTTACCGATTGCGAATAATTGCAAGAATATTCGGTAGCAGTCATATGATTAGTTAGCTGTAAAGTAAGGTTAATGGAACACAATCTTCTACCACCAACAGACCATCTGAACTGTAAGTGTTTGGCTAACATTATTAATAAAGTATATGGCTCTAGCAAAAAGCCATTTCAAAGGAGCTTTAGCATCAAGCTCTTTTTTGCTCTTTAAAAAACTAATAAGCTCTAAGTTAGAAGTGTGGGCTATGCTTATTGCTTTTAGTAATACAATAAGATGAAAAGCTCCTCCAATAAGATTAGCAAAACACGCCTAGATATAACTTGGGCAAATCTACAACTCTCGTTACATTTAACTAAAATGCAACGAATTAGTGTTTGGTATCTCCCAAACACGAATACTATACACATTCATAGTAATTTTGTGCTAAGCTATTGTGGCAAACAAGAGGTTCCAGCATTTGAGGGACACATGAGAAAACGAATACTATAACATGTGGTATCCAACTGAATTTACTCAAAGAACCCAACGTAAGCAGAATGAATATTTAAATGGGTCAAAAGGCCAAAGTATCTGAAAAAGTGTCAATTTGGGTTGTATTGTATGGCTAATGGGTCAACAAGTACACATAGAAAGTTTAAGCTAAACACGAAAGGGGTTGATTGGACTAAAAGTCACCCATGGCCTACTCAAGCTACACACTCGATAAACCTTTACCTTAATATTAGTTTATATAAGTAATAGGTAACACAATAATTATTTATAAAATTCTTAAAACCATGTTATCCCATTACCCTTTTGCAATCAAGTGAAAACTATCTAATGTATCATTCAAAATGGGATAAAAGGCAAATGCAAATCCAGTTAAAACTTGGAAATCGAACTATACTTTTGATTAATAGCATACAGCGAATAAACATACCTGAAAAACTGAAACCAACTCTGGGACTTGAAAAACTGAAGCTGCATACGTCAATTCAACAGCAAAGCTAATAGCCGGATGACAAGCACCGTGGAGGCACCCATCATCAACACAAGTTGAAACCTCCACAGGAGACGCCTTCACTTTCCCCGTATAAACATAACTTAAAAATACAAGAAAAGCTTCATATCCAACATTCCCATACGGCAACAAATCACTCATGATATATTTAGGCTTTCCATCCTTCTGGACACAACCTTTACTTTTCTTAAACAACTCACTAAAAAACTTGCTTCTAGCAGCTAGAATACACCTATGAATGCCAACAGATATCCCCTCAACAACAACCTCAGCATCACTATAATTGCAATCAGAATCGGACAATAGCTTCTCTAAGTGTGTGCTAAGTTTATTTAAGCTAATTATTTCAAGATTTGAGCGCGGCTCAGCGATCAAAGGGGGATGTACGGTGTAGCTAGTTGAGCCATTGGATAAGTAAGACGAGGAAGTGAAACTTATAGAGGACGATGGTTCGGACAAAATTTCCATGGATAAGTATTCCATAAATGAAAATTACATGAGCATCAGACGTTTGACTTTTCAACAAAAAAAGTCAAACTCATAAACTTCCATAGTCATTCACAAAGAATTTAAAACATAATTAAAGATTTGATAATCATTTGAAATAGCCACTATGAAATAAGATTTGAGAAATGAAAAATAATGGAAAAACTACATGAAAACACTTTAGGGGTTTGACAATGAAACAACACTATAACGAAACACATACAATAAATCAAACAAAACCCTTTACCTACACTACAGAATACAAAGTCAACGGCTAAGTAAAGTCAACTGTCGAAACTACCACAGCTGCACATACCAAAAGATAACATTAAAAGCCAGCCAATCAACATAATAAAATGAATCATTTATGATTCCTAATAAACCGTGTTGTTTTTTAAATACGCAACTCAAAAAACCACTCAATTAAGAAAGAAAAAAAAAACCATACTTAACTTGAAAAAATAGTAAATAAGAAAATAAAAATGTGATATTTGTTAAATTAAAGAAGCTTCAAAGAAGTGGGAAAACGGGAAGGTACAATGAAAGAGTAAAAGGGTACTCTTGTAACTAGTTTAATCTTTTTCGTGAGATAGATAACGTCACAGTGGCTTGCCGCGTTTGGTATACGCAGGACATGACGTCAGCTTTGTTATGTAAACTTTATGAAGTAAGTTTGTCTCTTTTTCTTAGAGCATTAGGTATGGAAAGAGCAAAGTTATTTTGCATAATCCTCACCAAATTTAATATATTAGATAAAAAATATTTAATTATTTCATTTATTTTTAAATTAAATATCTTTTAAGCTGTTAAGTGTTAAACGAAAAAAATATACTATCGCAACGAGTATTTAATTATCTTTTTACAGATATGCAATATAATATATCTTTGAAGAAGAAAAAAATTTGTTTTTGTTTAATTTACGTAAAATATCATATATGATAATAGTGTTTTATCATATATGATATTAGTGTTAGGTTACAAATTATTACAGAATCATATATGATATTGGTTTATATCATATATAATGATAAGTATATCATATATGATACTAGTGTTACTATCATATATGATATTTAGTATCATATATCATAGTTTTCGGTAAAGAAAAAAGGTGAAAAAAACGGAAAAAAAACTTGTCGAAAGTATATCATATAGCATATATGTAGAAAGATAATTAAATGGCCGTCATAATGGTATATTTTTTTCGCATAACGATTAACGGTTTAAAAGATATTAATGTTTGAAAAAAAATGGAAAATGAGTTTTTGGTTTAATCTTATCCATTGGATTAAAATGAAGATCGAGGATGGAGATTAATCCCTTGGTATTCAAAATAAAGTTTAGTATCCAAATGAACTTAAATCGGTGTGGAAATCATGATTTTTGGAAAAAAAAACGGTTTTTAAATAAAAAAAGATGTTATTATACATATTATATTTATTTTAGATATTAAGGACTTATCCTCGTTATTTATTTTTACTCAATTTAATTAATTAGATTAAAAGTATTTAATTAATTTACATATTTTTATAATTTAAATATCTTTTAAAGTGTTAAGTGTTAAACGAAAGAAAATATATCGCCACGACGAGCATTTTATTATTTTTCTATCAAGATACATGATGATATACTTTTAAAGAAAAATATTCGTTTTATTCATGTTGTTAAAATTTATGTAAAATATCATATATGATAATAATATTTCATCATACATGATAACAATGTTAAATCATAAATTATTGTTAAATCATATTGGTTTATATTATATATGATAAGTTATATCATATATGATATTAGAGTTTCATCATATATGATACATGTGTTAAATCATATAAATCATCTATAACATTGGTGTATATCATATATGATAAGTTATATCGTATATGATACTGGTGTTACATCATATATGATATTAGTATCATATATGATAGTTTTCGACAATGAAAAAAACGTGAAAAAAACGAAGAAAAATAATTTGTCAAAAGTGTATCATATAAAACGATAGCAAGTATATGAATGTAAAACCCTAGTTTCTCCCATGGCGGCTGAAAAACTTATTCTCCTTTTTTAATCGCGTATTCTCTTAATCTTTATAATTTGAATTCCATATAATGATTTGTTAGTGTTATGTAATCATTTGATTTTAGTTTCCTAACGTTTTTTATTTGGATGCATAATTATTACTGATTTTGAGATCCGATTATATTAGGGTTAGTTTTTTGCGTCGCTAGGGTTTGATATCTATATACTCAATAATCATTATCTTCGTGTAATTAATGGAGGCTGGTTAGGAAGGAGGTGGTATCGTTTGAAACCCTAAATTTTTAGGGTTTCGTTTGTTTTGTTACTGGTAATTGGGTTTAGGGTTTCTGCGTTGTCTGTGGGTTTTCGAAGATGGAATCAAAGGAAAATTCTTATACTTGTAAGGACGGTCCTCTAGAGTTTAAGGGGTTTTTGTCTTAAGGGGTTCGATCAATGGAGGAAAACCCTAGTTCGACTGCAATGACGGGTGAGAAGCATAATACTGACTGGACAACCAAAGTTAAGGTGCTTAAATCTGTAAAACCTACAGTTTTCAGGTTTTGACTATGACATCATTGTACACGTCACCTAATGATATATATATATATATATATATATATATATATATATATATATATATATATATATATATATATATATATATATATATATATATATATATATATATATATATATATATATATATATATATATATATATATATATATATATATATATATATATATATATATATATATATATATATATATATATATATATATATATTCACCTTTGCATGAAACTTTGTACAATCATATGCATCATACATGAGCATACATCATTTGGATCACTAGAGCTTTGAGCAATTTATCAAATCTGGTAACATTTGAAAATTTTGATCAACAAGAACTTTGAACAATACATTATGATTATGAGTACTCAATCATGGAATCACATGAACAACATGTATGACTACATTTTTATGAGCATGCAGACATACTACATTTCACCGAATATTAAGTATGACTACTTCTTTATGAGCATACAGAACTTACAAACAATCATTTTTTGGGACTATTAAGTCACCTATAAACACATGAGCATCTTCATGCATCATTTTAGTGTTATGAAAACCTAAAACCATGATCACAATTAATAACGTTTATCTAGTATCACATTACTACAAAATATATATATATTATATATATTTTCTATACACTTTAAGTGTTATTACAATTAACAAAAGCTATTGCAACAATATAGTTTTGTACCCAACAAATTATTAACATTTTAATTTGTGTCATACACCTTTACTTAATAAAACTATACATTTATTTATTTATGACTATACTTTCACCGAAAACCCTAGAACCTAACTAAATCGACTTAGACTCGAACCTACACTCACACTACCTTACCTAAACTCCTAGTAACTCTACCAAGTTACTAGACTTGAACCTAAAACTACCCTAGACATCTTATTCTAGCCGAATACTGCATAAATCACACTTACACTAACTTAAAACCTTACAAACTTACAATAGACTTTAAATTAAACATGTACAACACTTCCTCAATAAAACTAACACTATGCTACACATCACTCTTGTTCCCTTGACTTGTGGGCGACGGCTATAGGCAACAAAAGGGGGCAAATGTACTTTTTGGCATTTAAACCTTGTACAAACAAATCTCCTAACTAAGATTTACATAGTACTAACCTAAGATCACCTAGTACTAACTTGGATCACCTAAATCTTACTTATTCCTCTCTCTTTGGACGTGTATACAAGCCGAACCACACACCAATTCTTAAATCTAGATATTAAGCTAACTTACACACACTCTAATCTCACTTCCAAACCTCCATTTTCGGATCACTCTTCCCTCATACACGAAACACATTTACTCCACATTACTATCCCGAATCTTGGTCTCAAAAGCATTTAGTGCAAGTCTTCACTCGAATCTTGGTGGTTAAGGCAAACAAAACTACCCTAAGGTCACGATTAAGGGTATTAGACGCATAGAAACAAGGAGTTTAGCTAGTCTTGTCCATTCATCATCTCTTTCACTAAACAAGTAAGTAAACCACCTCCATGCCTTCATTCATTTCTTTCCTACTCATCATGACATTCGAATCCATGCACTATACGTGTAGAACTATATAAAACACGACTAGGATATCATGCATACGTAAGATCTTGCTAAAACTCGAACCACAAAGACTCCAAGCCCACGGCTTGGATTTATTGTTGTAGAAAACGTGCTTAAATAGTAGATCAAGAAACCATGTAGAACTCGTTTAAACCTAACCTAGAAGGACTAGATAGATGGCCTTGCTTTAGACTTTAGATAAGCTAATAAGCTCAAAATATAAGCCATAGATCTCGGCTTAATTATTAGCCGAGTATGAACATAAGCCCATTAGCTTAAATTAATGAGTAGGGTTAGATGATTTCTTAAAATAAGCTTAGAAAATTAAATAAGCCACGTGTATAAGCACATAAGCCAAAATAAGCCACGAACCCAATAAGCCATAAGCCCATTACGCAACTTATTTATTGGGCCGAGCATTAAGTTAAGCCCAATAGGCCCATATGAATATTTGGTATACTAGGTATGTTTAATAATCTTGCACAAACATTAAACTAGCCTAATAGTAAGCCCATTAAACTTAAAACCTAATCCGGACCCCTAATGGGCCTAACGAGCCCATTTAGCTCCAAAACTACTATTAAGAGACTTTTCGTGCCAAATTTGCCAAAAGGTGAAAGTATTAGTCAAAATAGTAATATTATAAAACATATATATTAAATTCGTGACTTTTATAAAGTCTAGGGACTAAATATGCCAATTTCGAAAGTGTAAGGGTTCATTTTGTTCTAACCAAGACTTTAAACAAACCACAAGGACCATATATGTCATTTCTTAAACTTAAAACAAGCCCTAGTATCCCTTTTGAGCTTTATAATTATTTTCGAGACTAGAGAGACTAGGTTTGCTATTTTACAAACTTTAACCGAGCCCTAGGGACTCGGTTTGCCAATTGCCGAAAGTTATTAAACCCTAGGGACTATATTTGACACTCTTCAAAACTATTGTGAGCCCTAGGGGTGTTTTTTTAAAACAAATGTAATGGACAAGGACTAACGATGCAATACATTTAACAAACGAAACCCTAAGGGTTATTATGGAAACTATGATCTTTACAAGGACTAATATACAATTTATTTAATTAAAACATTAATAATTTTGGTTTGTAAATAGATTAAATAAGGTGGTTTTAATTATTTAAAATTAAATAAACAATAAGAGTTTATTTACGACATTTGTGTAACGAACGAACTATATTAGTGTATTTAAAAGCACTAAGGAAATTTGATGAAACGTATTATTTTCTTACAATCACTTAATTAAATAAAAATCTATTTATTTAATTAATTACACTTTTATCATACGAACAATTTAAATATATTTTTAGAAACTAAAAATATATTATTATCGATAAATCACTATAAGTTTAACGTTTAAACAATAGTAACAACCTATTAATTTGTGATCATGCATTTTCATCAGTTACATTTATTTGTGTATTTTATTGTACATATACTGAGTCATATAAATTACTTAGGTAATTTTACTGCTCCGTGATCATACCATATCAGCATACCCAGTGACATTCTACCACTGCTTTATCATTGAGGTGAGTTCATGGCCCCATCTTTTATTGTTTTACAATTGGGGAAGAAAACATACTCAATTATTGTATATGCAAACACTTACAGACAACAACAGATTACTGCCTATTGTTTGCCCCATTTATTCCCGTGGACTGTAATAGTTAATAGTGTAGCGCAAAATGTTATAAATAGATCTATTTGGGTATTGACAACACCCGGCCTGCGTGACTTGCTATCACGAAACGCTTAGGCCAAGCAACATGTTTATTTCATTTTCGAACTGAGGGTATCACATCAGGATGATCCAGATAGGCACCTAAGAAACATTGTCTAGCATCTATTACAGGGCAATAGGAACTACTATAGTAGGAAGCTTGGTTCTCTACTATCTTCGTGGTGTTTTGCGTATCAGTATATTTACTTTATTAATAAACCTGTGAATTCACCAACTTCGTGTTGACCCCCACATTTTACTTTTTATGTTTTCTCAGGAAAGTAAGCAGGTGCATGCATTGGATTCCAGCATCATAGGAAGCATTCATGTTTATCATCAGGATGGGATATTTCTACAAATAATAATAAATGTGTTTTCAAGACAATTTACTTAATTTTCATAATTAAAGTCATGTGATATGTTTAATGACATTTGATGATCATTGCTCTATATACTGTGTGCTATCGATCCGCCAAAAAGTAACACCCCATGTATTGTTCCGCTGCATTTGACCATTTGGGGGTGTTACTGAAATGGTATCAGAGCGCATAGTTATGGAGAACCAGATCTAAACCTAAAACTTTTAAATACTAAAAATTTATACCTGGACTATAACTGATTTAAAAATCAATTGGTTTACAAAAATTGATTTTTGGGGAACCCTTATAGTTAGGCATACACATATAGAGCATACATATTGTGTGAACTAAATGTGCATTGATATATAGCTTCTGATATATGATCACCTGAGTACCTACGTAATTTTGATTACACTGTCACATGCATACATAAGCATCGCATATGCATCTTATGTAAACTTTTTGAATTGTGTAAGCTAATACTTACTCAACTTTGAAATGCTATTATTTTCAGATTATCATGACGTCACCGACTATCATGACTACCTTTGACGCTCTCATGACTACTGCTACGCCCGTATCACCTACATCAGTATTGCACAGGCATGAGTCCGATGCAGAGTCTGGGGATCACCCGACAGACGGAGTTATCGTACTATCAGATTCTCCCTCTTCATCACCATCGGTTGTACATACTTCCCCACCTAGGGAAGCAAAGCAGGTCGTACCTACTCTACCACCTCTACCACCACTCTCTACACTCCACTGCTACCCCACCAGAGCTTTGCCACCTTGCAATAGGAGGCACACCTCTAGTCCTGTCTCCACATTCGAGATAGGGGAGGGATCAGGAGCCGGCTAGGCAGCACCCGCCACTCTTCAGGCGCAGCTAGATGTGCTGACTGCTAGGCAGACACAAGATATCGTTGTTATCCATGCCTTGGTACACGCTGACCATCAGGGACGCGCGGTACTTCAAGAGAGACTTAACACTATCTACTGGTCAGTTGCTGCTGAGTCACAGGATGCTCAGGATGCATAGACGACTATCTAGAACACCCTGCAGTGGCTAGTTGAGGAGAACTCTTATTTCCGCCATCGCTTATCATCACTTGAGGGTCATCAGTACGAGACCCACACTGTCGTCTTGACCCAGGAGGAGACCTTCAGGATCTTCTTCGACTTGGATGAGGTTCATCATCAGGGGATGACCGCAGAGACAGATTATCTAAGGAGTGCAGATACTGCTCGTCGGATCCAGCTTTTGGAGGCTCTCGGACTCACCAGAAAGACAAGAGACGATATGATCGTATTGCAGGATGCTCAGGCACCTGTACCACTAGCTGCACCAGCCGCACCAGCAGGCAACCACACTAGTGTAGCTTAGATATCTTGTATATCATGCCAAGCACTGAGTTGCATCTCAGCTCGCATGATTTAGGACTTTTGTACTATATCACTTATTTTCATTTGTATCCTTAGCACCTAACCATAATAGGTAGGTTATCTTTTGTTGTACTAAAAAATATCTGTACCACTATTTCAGACATGCATGTTATATCCTGTCTTAGATCGGTTGTACTTGTATGATATTGTTATTTGCCAGAAATGACTTGTACCAACATTACTCTATTATCTCTTGTACTTATATTATTATGAACTCTTGACAGGTTATCTAATTTGTTGTGAATTCTATGCATACATATTTCCATGCAATTTAATATAACCATCATATTGATCAACTAATAAATCTCATCCTTGTGTATTATAGAAAAATGGCACAAAGAGTTACCCGACAGAATCCCGAAGCTGCCCCCACAACAACTATTCCGGAAGCACAACTTAGAGTGCTTATCGGTCAAGGCATAGCTGACGCCCTGGCCGTAAGGGAAACACATCCAAGCGGAAACCAAGGCGACAACCAAAACTCTAATGATAGGAATCGAGTTGCTAGGTGTGGATTTGCTATATATGATCCGGTGGTCTAACATGGTGGTAGATGGTGGTGGTAGCCATTGTTGATAGAGAGAGAGAAGAGAGGTTGTGTGAAAATAGAAAATGTATTGAAAAAGAGAAAAATGACACAAGCAACATCCCTCCTTGGAAGCTAAGGAGGGGTATATATAGTCATACACGACCCTTAAACTATACATTGTACCTAGTCTAGTCTAAGCGTGTGTGACTATGATAACTAATGGGAATTCTTAAATGTCGTCACATAAAGTGAGTTTCCAACAATCTTCCCCCATGGGACGACGTGTAGAATTCCTTATAATATTTTTCCTAACAAGTACATAATGATTAAGAACAAGAGCTTTCATGAAGCGTCCAATGCTGATGATGTCTTTTGAGGCCTTTGACTTCAAAACGACTCATCTTTAAAGTAACTTGTAGAAGAAATACTGTAACGACACGAGCTAAGTAACACATACACTTCTGGTTAAGGAGAAGCTTCTGAATTAACTTCCCCCTAATTCATGCCACATAAACTTGATGTAGAAGCTTTTAAATAGCTTCCCCCTAATCCGACAATACTCGTAAGCAACTTCAAAGCTTTCAATAAAGCTTAGAATGATTAAGCGCACAACGGAATCTAACAAGCAAATCCCATCATATAACATGATAACGTTGCTAAGAGAGATTGAAAGCAAGGGGCACACCAAGTAGATCAACAACTTCTCTTCTCACGCTTAAATAATTCTTCTGAATTTTTCTTCCCCCTGAGAGTTCAAGTTATGCATACCAGAAAGAATCAAGACATTTCTTCCCCCACATAGTTGAAGAAAGTAAATCAATCCCAATTATGAAGCTCAAATACTGAAGTGGACACTTTATCCCATTCATGAAGTTGACATCGTAACACCAGAGTCAATTAAGTCCCGGAAATGCACATATCTTCTTCCGGAGATGCACCAGAGTCAATTAAGTCCCGGGAATGCATATAGGATAATGATGATGTTTAATTGCAACAATCAAGCAATTAAACCTCGAATCATTAGTGTACCATTTAGAGATTGATAACGCCACGAGTTAAAACACTGATTTTCTCTACGGCTATGACAAATGTCATCCCGAAATGTCTTCAAATCAAAAGAAGGTATGAAGTTCATCACGTATACTCGTTGTGCGTTCAATGTGTCTTCTTCTTCCCCCTTGATGGTTTCGAAACTCGGAAATAAATTGTACGCACATGAACCTGAAATCTTGTGAGAATAATAAATAAGCAGAATTATATATTTTGTGAGAATCAGCTGTTGATCGAAAATCTCTTCTCATAAACTCTCCATGGCCATCTTTACCAACCCATTTGAAAGCAATTTGAAGTGACCACTGATTGAATGAGCCAGATACATCAAACGTGAAACTGAATAAAAATCCTTCGATCTTGTGACTTAAGCTTGCACAATTGTTGAATGAGGAACGGTGGAGAAATATCTAAGTACCCAATGCATCACTAAAGAAGTCTATAGGCACAACACCTCTTGAAATTATCCACGTCGACTAAGCGCGTGAAACTGAGTACAACAATGTAACCCCTTTAAGTGATAGTTATCCGAGTCATCAACCATCCACCCCGAACCCGGAAACCAGATAAACAAGTCTTCATTCTAATATGAAGCACGAGCAAGTTATCTTTGAGAGATAAAATAAGTTCACGCCTTCGAAAAATCCGTCTTCAACTTCAAATAATTAATACCCGATCCAGAAAAATCTGTAGTCACTAAAAAATCGCCCATTTTTTCTTGGTCTCGTCTCAAATAAATTCTCGTCACATTTGTCACGTCACTTTGTCACGTCACTGTGTCACGTCACTTTCGTCCTGAAAATATCCAAGGTATATCAAAATACACCAAATTTTATTCAAAATGAATAATTTTAAAAAATTAGTGTATAAGTATACCTTTTGTATATTCAATCATTTTTGGCCCAAAAAAATTCTTATTTTTTCGTCCATTCTAACAGCCCAACTCACAAACCAAATTACCCGGTCCATTTATGTTAACCGACCCATCACATTGGTATATAACACCTAACCCTAATTATACTCATAGAAAATATCCGCCCCCAAACTATTCTCATCACTTCTCTCAGCCACAAACCTCATCTCTCCTAATCTCACATAGTAAACAACGCTCCTCACCAAACTCCATCTCCTCCCACCCCCACCTCGTTTAATCCGTCCCCCTCCATCTCAAAACCTCAATTTTCTCCTTCATCTTAACATCAATCCCATCTACAGAGACAAAGTTCACCAGATTCATACATCACATCCTTTACATCATAAGCAATCAAATCACAAATCCCTTAAACCGAGTAACAAACAAATCTCCC
The DNA here is from genome assembly GCA_025667525.1 of Glebionis coronaria. Lineage (NCBI taxonomy): Eukaryota > Viridiplantae > Streptophyta > Magnoliopsida > Asterales > Asteraceae > Glebionis > Glebionis coronaria. The sequence goes on from CM046875.1 coordinate 310,695,249, forward strand.
AAATACGTTCCTTGTCAGAATCAAGATCCAAAACGTAAAGCATCAAGATCTGAATATGGGTCTCGGGTAGGTTATAACTTGATGCATGTTTGATTTCGTTTGATAAATCGAAACAAAGAAAAGATAATAACAAACTTGTTATAAATCTTTCTTTAATTTCGTAGATGAAGGACAGGTTTATGATGCATGTTCGGTTTTACACTCAAAAAAAATGAGAGATTGTAACAATAAATGTTACGAATCATCTATAATTTTTGTATATAAAAAGATGGGTTATCCCCAAAAAAGATCTATGATGAGTGGTTTCATTCGTGTACCAGATCTTGATAGATCTTGGCATGCAAGTGCAAACACTAAAAAATTAAATCTGAGATCTTTTAAACTGTTTGCTGTTTTTATTTTGAGTTTTGAAAGTTTGTAGATGGGATAGGTGTCGAAGGGAATTAGGATAGATGATTAGTTGGAGTTGTGGAGATAAAAGGTGGTGAGTTAAATTGGTTCAGTGTTGAGTCACCTGAGTCAACGCGGTAATGACCGAGTTGACTCGGCTGAGTTGGTGAAATGTTTTAGTTGAGGTCAAACTAAGGCTGGTATTATTTGCATCAGAATGTTTTTGTGTTTGAGTCAATCGGAATGTCTTACAAATGAGTCAATCGGAATGTCTTACAAATGAGTCCATCGGAATGTTTTTTGTTTTCCATCGGAATAAAACAAACACCCCATCGGAATGGCTATCCGAATAATCATCGGAATGACCATCCGAATAATCATCGGAATAAACATAATTGGAGTCCCCGTCGGAATCCCCATCGGAATCTCCATCTGAATCCCCATCGGAAAAGGGTTTTGACCCTTTTTCATGTAAGGAACAAAAAACGTGTAAAAGATGGACCAAGATTTGATGAAACCGAGAATGAATACTGATTAATAAATGGATACCACAAACACAAAACATCGTGACAAAGATTGAACACTGATTGAAACTGTTTGGACAAAAATAATAAGACGTTACAAAAAAGTTGTGACAAATCGTACCAAAAAAAATGATAGAACGAGACACGAAAAAGAATTAGACCACCAAATCGAATACACGAACACGATCCAAGGATGGAACCGAGGCTCTGATGCCAATTGTGGATTTGCTATATATGATCCGGTGGTCTAACATGGTGGTAGATGGTGGTGGTAGCCATTGTTGATAGAGAGAGAGAAGAGAGGTTGTGTGAAAATTGAAAATGTATTGAAAAAGAGAAAAATGACACAAGCAACACCCCTCCTTGGAAGCTAAGGAGGGGTATATATAGTCACACACGACCCTTAAACTATACATTGTACCTAGTCTAGTCTAAGCGTGTTTGACTATGATAACCAATGGGAGTTCTTATATGTCGTCACATAAAGTGAGTTTCCAACACTAGGGGATGTACTTACCCCAACTTCTTAAAATGAAAGCCCAGTTGCATCAAGGGCAAATAAGGAGTAGTCGAGCTCATGCAATGGTTCGAGAGAACCGAGACTGTGTTCCGTATTATTGACTGTACGGAAGAGAACAAGGTAAAATTTGCTACCTGTACACTACTGGAACATGCTCTTACCTGGTGGAATTCACTAGTTGCTACCCTTGGGTATGATGATGCCTATGGGATGACTTGGACTGCACTAAAAGAAAGGCTGACCGTGAAATATTTTCCTCGCGGTGAGATCAAGAAGCTAGAGATTGAACTATGGAATCTCAAGTGCACCAACTATGACATCATATTCTACAAAAAAAGGTTTCAAAAGTTGAACTTGATGTGTACCAGGATGTTTCCTGAGAGGAAGGACAAGATCGAGAAGTACGTTAGTAGACTTCCAAAATTTGTTCATGATAGTGTGCTAGCATCTCGACCCACTACACTCGAGAGTGCCATCGAGTTTGCCACTGAATTGATGGACAAACGAGGCCGTGATCATGCGATGAGACAGACCGAGCACAAGAGGAAAGCTGATGAGAACTCCTGTAATCATCATCAGACCCAACCAAAGAGACAACTCTCAGGGCAGATTTACAGTACTACTTTCTCAGGGTCGCCTCCATACGTAGGCATCAAGCCGAAATGTTCCAAGTGCAATTTTCCCCACTACAGTGACACATCTTGCCGAAGGCCCGGACAAGGCAATACCTATGTTTCGGCTGATAGAAACAACTCTAGCACCACCTTCAGGCCCAACAACGAGAATGGCCAGAACTTTCGTCAAAATAGAATGCAGGGAAATCGTCCTCCCACAGGTGTAAATGCTGTGAAACGGAAGGAGTTTCATTTCTATGGTTGTGGAGAGACATGACATATCCGACCCGAGTGCCCGACGAAAGAAAGTAAGAGCGGGAATGGTAGAGGAGCACCAGCCAGAGTTTACGTGATAGGAGACACCAGGACCAATTCCAATGTGGTTACCGGTACGTTTCTTTAGAACAATCGACATGCATCCATTTTGTTTGATATCGGAGCTGATAGGAGTTTCATATCTATCGAGTTTAGTAATTTACTAGAAATCATTCCTACCCAGTTAGACAACTGTTACAGAGTCGAATTAGCTGACGGCAAAATCATCGAAACCAATGTTATTTTAAGAGGTTGTACCTTAAACCTTTTGAACCATCCCTTTGATATCAACCTAATCCCATTAAATCTTGGTAGTTTTGACGTTATCATCGGTATGGATTGGTTAGCAAAATATCACGCAACCATTGTGTGTGACGAAAAGTTAGTCCGTATACCGTGGGGAAAGAAAACTTAATTGTACGAGGAGAAGGGAATTTGTACAGGACTGACACTAGACTAAGTGTCATCTCATGCACCAAAGTCCAGAAATACATACTGAAAGGATGTCCTATCTTTTTAGCACATATTTCCTAAGCAGAAAAGGAAGATGAAACCGAGAAGAAACAAATCTAGGACGTACCAATTGTCCGCGATTATCCCGAAGTTTTCCTAGACGACTTACCTGGTTTACCACCAACTCGTCAAGTAGAATTTCATATCGACTTGATACCAGGAGCTGCACCTGTAGCTAAAGCACCCTACCGGTTAGCACCATCCAAGATGAAAGAACTCGCAAAACAACTCCAAGAACTGTCAGACAAAGGTTTTATTTGACCCAGTTCCTCACCTTGGGGAGCTCCAGTACTTTTTGTCAAAAAGAAAGACAGTTCTTTCTGAACGTGTATTGATTACAGAGAACTGAATAAGTTAATAGTGAAAAATCCTTACCCACTTCCTCGAATCGATGACCTATTTGATCAACTACAAGGATCAAGTGTGTACTCCAAGATCGACTTACGATCCGGATACCATCAGTTGAGGATCAGAGAGGAAGACATACCAAAGACAACTTTTAGAACTCATTACGGTCACTACGAATTTCAGGTCATGCCATTTGGATTGACCAACGCACCAGCCATATTTATGGACCTCATGAACCGGGTGTGTAGATCGTATCTGGATAAATTCGTTATCGTGTTCATCAACGACATACTCATTTATTCCAAGAATGAATAGGAGCACGGAGAACATCTAGCTCAGGTACTAAAATTGCTTAAGGAAGAGAAGCTGTACGCCAAGTTCTCTAAATGTGATTTTTGGATTCCTAAGGTACATTTCCTTGGTCACATGATCGATAGCAAGGGAATTCAAGTAGATCCCGCAAAGGTCGAATCCGTAAAGGATTGGGCATCACCTACGTCACCAAAGGATATTCGGTAATTCTTAGGTCTTGCCGGTTACTATCAAAGATTTATAGAAGGATTCTCTAAGATAGCTAAGTCTATGACCAAGCTTACTCCGAAAGGCGTGAAGTTTGAATGGGGAGAAAAGGAGGAATCAGCATTCCAAACAATTAAACAGAAGTTGTGTAGCACACCTATTCTAGCCTTGCAAGAAGGAAACGAAGACTTCGTTGTCTACTATGATGCCTCACACAAAGGCTTAGGTGTTGTACTGATGCAAAGAAAGAAAGTAATTGCCTATGCTTCAAGACAACTGAAGAAGCACGAACATAATTACTCTACTCATGATCTAGAACTTGGATCCGTAGTTTTTGCCTTAAAAATATGGAGGCACTACCTATACGGAATAAAGTGTACTGTGCATACCGACCACAAGAGTTTGCAACACATTCTAGACCAAAAGGAGCTGAACATGAGACAACGTCGTTGGATAGAGCTGCTTAGTGACTACGATTGTGACATCAAATATCACCCAGGTAAAGCCAACGTGGTTGCAGATGCACTGAGCCGAAAGGGAACTGATCCTCCCATGAAAGTTCGAGCTTTAGTTATGACCATTAGCTTGGATCTACCCAAGCAGATATTAGAGGCTCAACTCCAAGCACAAAAGACTGAAAACATTGGGAAAGAAGACATTGGATGAATTCTTAGGACAAATCTAAGAAAGGAGAAATTAGAACCAAGAGCAGACGAAGCGTTATGTCTACATGGAAGAAGTTGGTTACCATGCTACGGTGACTTGAGAAGCGTGATCATGCATGAATCTCATAAGTCTAAGTATTCCATACATCCCGGATCTGAAAAGATGTATCAGGACATGAAGAAGTTGTATTGGTGACCAAACATGAAGGCAGACATTGCAACATACGTAAAGAAATGTCTGACATGTGCCAGAGTGAAGACTGAACATCAGAGACCGTATGGATTACTAGTCCAACCTGAGATACCAAAATGGAAATGGGACAACATCACCATGGACTTCATTACCAAACTTCCTACTTCATCTCACGGTTACGATACAATTTGGGTAAATGTCGACCGACTCACAAAATCTGCTCATTTTCTACTCATAAGAGAAAATGACTCTTTGAGCAAGTTAGCAAAACTATACCAAAAGGAAGTTGTGACTAGACACGGTATACCAGTCTCAATTATTTGTAATCGAGACGGTAGGTTTACGTCAAAATTTTGGAAAGCTTTTCAAAGAGCTTTAGGAACAAATTTGGATATGAGTATCGCTTATCACCCACAGACCGATGGTCAGAGTGAAAGAACAATCCAAACCTTGGAAGACATGCTGAGGGCATGTGTGATCGACTTTGGAAAAAGGATGGGTCGCTCTCCTACAATAATAGCTACCATGCCAACATCAAAGCCGCACCATTTGAGGCTCTATATGGCCGCAAGTGCAGATCACTCATGTGCTGGGTAGAGGTAGAGGAGTTTCATCTTACTGGACCCAAATTAATCCAAGAAACGACTGAGAAGATCACTCTCATAAAACAGAGAATTCAAGCTGCACAAGACCGACAAAAGAGCTATGCATATCACAAACGAAAACCTATGGAATTCGAAATAGGTTACCGTGTTATGCTTAAGGTATCACCTTGGAAGGGCGTTGTATGTTTTGGGAAACGTGGGAAGCTAAACCCACGATACGCAGTACCCTTCAAAGTGATTGCCAGAATTGGTGAAGTCGCTTATCGTCTAGAGTTACCCCAGCAATTAAGCCGCGTACACTATACATTCCATGTTTTGAACCTAAAGAAGTGCTACGCAGATGAGCCGTTAGCCATGCCATTGGAGGGAGTTCATTTTGATGACAAACTCCAATTCACAGAAGAACCCGTAAAAGTCATGGAGAGAGTAGTCATGAAGATGAAGCGCAACCAAATTCCGTTGGTTAAGATACGTTGGAACTCCAGGAGAGGTCTTGAGTTCACTTAGGAACGCGAAGACTCGTTTAGAGCTAAGTACCCACACCTGTTCACCTGAGCAGTAACGTCATCTTAAGCTTTGAGGACAAAGCTAAAATAACGGGATAGTGTTGTAAAACTGGTAGTTTTCAGGTTTTGACTATGACATCATTGTACACGTCACCTCATGATATATATATATATATATATATATATATATATATATATATATATATATATATACATATATATATATATATATATATATATACATATATATATATATATATATATATATATATATATATATATATATATATATATATATATATATATATATATATATATATATATATATATATATATATATATATATATATATATATATATATATATATATATATATATATATATATATATATATATATATATATCTATATTATATATAGGTATAATTATGATTTGAAACCACACTTTTTAATCCAGTCATATCCCAGTCACATCTTTAAACCAATCAGATTTCAGCAATTCCTAAAAAATCTCCATTTTCCCCGTTTTTGGTGTTTTGAAATCGCACTTTTTCAAAATTGCGTTTCGAAAACGTAGTTTCTAATTTGAATGTAGCGTTTTGTAAAAATATTTTTGTTTCTTTCGCTTTTTTTAATAAAAATCAGCCATTTGCAAGATTCGAACATGGGACCTTGGGTTTATGGGTAATCAGTCTTACCAAGTTGCTATGCTAAGATTTTTGTTTAACTATTACTAACCCATATACTTAATCACACTAAAGTAATACCTTAATTTCTTTTTTAATATTTGAAATATCTTTATTTATTTTCCTTTTAAGTTTCGATTTTTTTATTTTTTGAATTTAGAAATTATTTTTTTCCAGTTTTTTATTTTTTATTTTTTATTATTTATTATTTATTTTTAAAGGTTCATCTTTAATTTTATATTGAACTTTTAAAAACACTGCCCCATATCAAACCCGAACCCTAAATACATCCTTCATTTTTCCCTAAACAAGGCGATGTAAACCCTACTCCAGAAAACATAAAAACGAATTGATCTTTTGATCTTTGTTGTTTGATTGGTAACCTTCGAACCTATTTTATGTCTTTACACATGATTGTCACTTCGATCTGCTCTAAGCTGGAATCGTTGCGGTATAAATTTTTTAGAGGCGCAGGCCATAAAACCCCCACAAAACCCTAAAACCACATGCGAATCAGAGATAGCAATAAAACCTAATACCACTCACAATGTGTATTCACAATGGGTAAAATATATTGGAGGCATACGTCCGAGATAGTCCAGGTGGCTAAGGTAATTGGCATTTTTTTTTATTTCATATTTTAGAAACAAGCTGAACACTGTCACCTATAAGTTGTAATAAGTAATCCCAAACACCCCCTTCTGTAACTTCAAATGTTGATACGACAGATTGTTGTTGAATGTTATGTTCATCATTGCGGGGTACCATGTGATGTTCTTTGCACCTAACAGTCTATGTGGTATTCCAGGCGATCTTAAATCTACGATTGATAAAACCCATGAGGTAAGCACCATACCTGTAATGCTATCATGTCGATATTTTCCCATTTAATTAATAAGTTGGATGACCTGGGTATTTTGTATTAAAACAATAGCTTCGAAAGAAGCGAGTAAAATGGGTCGAATGAGTCGTGAGTCGGCCGGAGTGTATTTTTGATGCATAACTATTTTAGCCTGTTTGATATCATATAGGTTATTTTAATCACATTTGACATGCTAATTAATCACAAAGAGTTTAAAGTTGGGGCAAAACATGTTCCAAGAATTACCCGTTAGCCAACACATCCATACCAAGGTCCTTTTTGTTGAATTGATAGTAGTATATGTTTCTTATCTTTTGGCATGTAAAAAAGTCTGTTATACCTGTATCAGTGAACACAGTAGTGTAACACGTGCTTGTGTATCACAGAAAAACTCGGTTCCCAGCAGTTCAGTCACAGTATCTTCACTAGAAACACCAATTGGGTAACGGAGCAAGTGACCAGTCAGATCGTTTGATTATATTTTCATTTAAGGGTGTTTGGTTCAAATAGATATTGGACATTTTCAGGCTGCAAAAATAGGAACTACATATAACGCAAAAAAATACCAGGATCTATAATGAATACCCATTCAGTGGCTCATATGTATCAACACTATTGGTATGTTTCTTATTAATCCCATGATTTTTATTGCTTGGAATGGTGATAAAGACCTGACCTCATCTGTATCAACCTATCACGACTTAAAGAAACAGTGCACCTCATTTTACTTCAGTCCAGAAATTCTGTCGGATGTATTTACTCTAGCATTATAATTTAGATCTTTAAGCCCTTATATTATTGTTGCAGGTTTTATTGTTGTCCGGGCCTTACTACACTGTAATTGTGTTTGAGGTCAATATATGAAGTAATTAGGAATTGTTTTATGTTAAAAATAATATAGCCGCTTTTGATGAGGTAACGCAAAACAGAAGGCTGATTACTTTATGAAAACTTGATATCATTTATTAAATTATACATTGACATACAAAGTAGTAATATATGCTGCACATTTGATTTATCGGCTAAACTGGTATTATCTTATTCTAATTTTGCTGATATTATCTTGTTCTGATTTTAGTGCCAACATTTTCTTCTGAGCCTATGTAAAGAAGTATCTTTGAGTCTACACGGATGTGGAGTAAGCGGATGTACTGTTAGAGAAGGTATATTCGTTTTATTTGGGTTATGATGATTATAATAAACTTAATATGTAGTTTATACAGACACTCATGGAAGTATATATGGGTTGTGGTGACAGTGATAAGCTCGGTCATGTATTAGTTGTGTGTTTTCTTAGGAAATATAAAGGCACAACTGATAACGCAAGTTATAGGTTTTCTATAAAATGTGTTATCTACACTTAAAATTACCTTTTAATAACCAATTATAAATTCAGAAAATCTACTTCTGTTTACCATAAATACGTAGGCATACACATTATTATCGAAACCATGTATGCTTGCACATATTAGAGGAGTTTTACAGTCCGGTTCGTATTTTTCATTTGTATTTATGCACGAATTTACACGAGCCATGTATGCTTGCACATAAACGTGCATAAAATCTATGCGTAGATAATCAATCACTGTGGTTACTCGAATCTGTCTGAAATTTAAACAAATGTAACTAACGGAACAGACCTTAAAGGTGGAAAATTAGACTAAGTATTTTTATGAGATAAATTGTTGAGAATCCATTGCTGGTTCTTTATTCAACATGCCTTGTCCCTCAGCTCGGATGGTGCTTGATACAGATATTTTATTGAACCTGTTTGAACTACAAAACCTTGAAAAGAAGATGAGGTCACCTGAGCTCTCGCTATTCCAGTTTCTTTTCCTTGCTCTCAGAAACTATCTCCTGAGAAGCCCAAGCTTTACAACCCGCTTCATTGACACAGTGGATACTTAGGACGCATATACCCACTTCTGGTAGTTGTGTCTTTATTGTTATACCTGTCATCTAACCCTGAACTGTTGAACGACCCCATGCCCAAATTAAGCCTCCTGCCAGTATTCTCCCGAACACGAAACTTAGTTCGTTGATTTGGACGTCGAGGTCTTCTCTGAAATTCGCTAGACCCTGAGGGCTCATAAGGCTGAAATGATCTTGGACCATATTTTCTCGGCTCACTTCTTCTTGCCACTCGGGATCGAGACTACATCTCTAATATACAGGGTCTCTATTGCTGGTGTAGGAGCAGCTATATCTACCATCGCAGCTGCCACAACAGACGCATCAGCTTCCAGAAAAGAGGAACAAATGGCCAAAACAGACATTATTGTTGCCTCACCTGCCACCTTGGTTGTGGCCCAGTGTGTCGAGGCTGCTAAGTCTATGGGAGCTGAAAGCGAACATCTTATTGCTGCTGTTAATGCTGTTGTTAACAGCAAGTCCCATGGCTATATGACAACTCACACTGCTGCTACAAGTGGTAAACTTTTTTTTCGTCAATTGTTTATAATTATTAATATATCGGCCAAATGTACATGAAACACACGAAAGGCGAGTTTGTCATCTGGCTAAAGCGGGAGGGTTTATGTTTGTTTGAGTTCATATGGTAGTAGCATATTTTGTATACTGTTAGTTATTAATTGACATTTGTTTGATTTATTATGTGACTTAGTTGGCAGTTCTTCCATTCTACAACCGTAAACAAGAAGGTGTACAAAGCACAATCGTTGCAGAGTATGTTGGTGTCGAAATCAAAATGGCTGATAACTTTCAAATGGGTGTTACAATGAAGACTCCTGAGTTTATTAAAATGAACCCTATTGGAAAGGTACAGTTTCTTGGGTTTCTTTAATGAAATATTAACTTCAGGTAACCTTTACAATTAGATTTACCCCTACAAAATATTACATACGCTTCTTTATTTTATATAAAAAACCTGATACTTTTATTCTGCAGGGAGATGGGCTTGCTTTATATGCCCTAATATGGTTTCTTTGCAGACCAGAGGTTTTCTAAAACCCTAACGATGAAAGGTATATAATCTTTTGGTATAATTCTTGATTAATTACCAAATAGTAACTTGTATTTTTTAAACATTTTATAATGTTTAAAATTAGGTGCAAACAATGTTAAAGGCATTACTTGATGCGCCTTCATAAGTAACTGAAGTTATTTACATTGATTTGATTTCATTCTGGTCTTTCTTCAAAGGATGGCATCAATTTATCGCTTGCAGAGTGAGCACGAGAAGGTACTACATGTTTTTATGTATCCATGAGTCAATTGCATTAGCTTTTCAACTTATTCAATAACGTATCATGAACAGTTTCCAAATATCATTAGTAATCATGATTTTTCTGGCGATTTATCGCAAAAAGGTAGTAGATAAGGATGGTGTATAAGCCGAGTCAAATAAGTTCATAGATTGTAAAATAAGCTACAAGAAAAGTATCATGTGTTGTGTTCATAACCTGTGTATAAGCTGTGTTCATGAGCCGCCAAATAAGATGTGTTTATAAGTGTATAAACTGAGTCAGAAAATGTAAGGTTGAGAAAGGCTTTTCTGGTACAGGAGTATGTATTAGTTTTACTCATTCATTTATGAATGGGTTGCTTTGAGTTGAATTTTATATAAGCCAAATGTGTAAAATAGCGAAAATGACTTAGATGTAAATGTTAAATGTGATACGGGTTTTTTCTTTGTACTATGTTTTTTTGTTATAAAGTATTGCCTTTCAAAAAATGTGTCTCGGGTTACAAGAACTGATTAAAGGGTTTACAGTGAACGATGGCATACAGGGACAAAAAAGAATTTCTGGAGTTCACTTTGAGTTATCAGAAAGTTATTTCTGGAACTTTGGACGTGTAGCAGGAAGTTAAAACTTTTTTAATGACCGAATTACATCAGAATCAATCTTATTTATTTTAAGTCCGTAGCAGTTGACATTAGTTTTGAGTCTAATATCAGTTTTATAACAAAATTTTGATAAGTAATCCAAAAACAAATGTTGAGACTATAGCATGGACTTCTTTTTCACTATTGTATTGTTGAACAAACACCAGATCTGAACATTATCACTGAGTATATGATCTGTTATATCTATCCTGGACGTCCCGTTGCAAATATATGCTTTAAAGTATACGAATATATCAGCATGATTCAAGCTTTGACTTTTATACAAGACTTCAAACTCGGCCATTACAAGAAGACCCCGTGAGTTAATGAGCACTACATGATTAGTATTTGAAAGTCAACCAGCTTCTTCAGGTATTAAGTAATTATTTTGCTGATAATTTGTCTTTTGTTATTAGGCGGTGTTTGGGACAGCATGTTAAGTAATCAAAATTAGATAAATAACAACTTTCAAACAAGTGCTCTGATGGTAATGATATAGTGTACTCACTTGAAGACCTTATGATATGAGTCAAAGGGAATTTTTCGAAACTTAGCCCAATCAATCAATACCTGGTCCTGATTCATGGTTCACAGACCTTGAGGCAGGACGAAGTGCTCCTAGATGTATGTGTGTTTTTGTTTAGAAACTGGGTATGCTTAGGGTATGCTTAGAAACTAAGTATGAAATATTAAATAATCATAAATTCGGTTTCTTTTGTTTATGCTCCTCAAAACCATCCTCCGTTGGTTAGAAAAGAAGGCCACAAACCCAAGGTTGGTTTTGAAAAAGGCGTGCACCAAGGCAGCCTTTTCCGGGTTGTGTAGTTAACAATGTGGGGTCTGAACGTTGTCATGTTGGAGATGAGCAACCCTTTTTACTTGCCATTCTTGATATAGTTGTTAATGTTGGTGGGTGCAAATGTATAGTCCTTGAAACTTCAAGTATAGAAGATTGGAAAAAAGTTGACCAGATAAACTCATGTAGGTGAGTTCAACTGTTTTCGTTGGTCAATTTTTTCGTACGCCATGGTTTGTTTGTAGTTGCTAATAATGTTCAAGAATCACTCAATTTATCTCAAAATACCAACTTGGCTCATAGCCTTTTTATGTACTCCGATAAATCTACATTTTGTCTTCCTTTGTATTTCATAGTCATTTTAGTTCTTTATATATTATAGAGACCAAGAAAGTTATGGTTTCTGCAGCTTCTTTACAGATAAAAAGTTGTATTATCATGCCAATGTTCGCAAAATTTTATTCTTTCAAATGCCATGAGAGGATTAGGCCTCACCTGTGGAATTTAAAGCCCCGCCAAATTGGTGATCAAGGGCATCACCTACTGCTTGCTCTTGGATGTCCTTAATCTTCATAAGTAACTCGGACAATGATAATGCATTACCACTGGATGCACCAGCACGCTATTTAATATAAACTACATCACAAGAATCGATAAGTGGAAAAATATACTATGTAGTCAGCATGGGCCACATAATCCATAACAGTCACGGTTATCCATCTGACCAGTCACATAAGGCCGCCATTATTGCGTCGGTTCAACCCAAATGAAGCGTTGTATAACTCCATCTGTACTTAGAATCATTCTAGATACAACGGAATTATTCACAAGCTCATACTTGTAATAAAGTACCTTCTGATTAATCTCAAACCGAAATGTATAAATATCATTGGGTATCAAATTAGGCATCCGACTAAAACGCCTACTTGCGTGTTTATTTAGATTTGAGCTGTATTTTTTTGAATAACTCTGAATAGATTATAGTGTATTTGATATTGGTTTGTTGCGCAGCTGTAACAACTAATTTTGTGATTACTTTTTTAAATAGGATGTATTATATTTTATATAGTTTCATTATTATCGGTCTGTGTGTATGGGATGTTCGATAAAGAATGTATGATAGCTTCTCTTTGTTTGCAGAGCTTATACAACACTTGCGCTGAAGAAGAAACTGCTAGGAAAGAAGTTCTCCCATGAAGTTGCCAATGTTGTGATTTCAGACTTCCAGAGCAGGTACAATTCTTATTTTGATTATCTTTGAAAAGTTTTTGACTTTTTAAGTTTGTTGCACTTAAAGAGGGCTTATTAATGATTATTTGTATGCGGAATCGTTTTCTCTATCATGATGGTCTTCATCGAGTTGGTTGGGGTCCACATAGAATTAAACAAGTAGGTTGTTCTTTCTGCTATTTTATCTACTGAGAATAAGCTATAATGGAAACTAAACTGGTCTGTTCAGCATTATTACATCGCATGAGGGAAGGGGCAGAATGCATGGGAAGGTTGGTTTGGTTTCAAATGGGTGAATTTTAGACTGGGATTAAATAAGTCGGGTTATTATGACCCGACACCACTTTATTTTCTTTTATTTATATATACATATTATCATTAATATAATTACAAGCTTCTTTTTCCCAGCAATATTAATAGGCGGGTCAAGTTGTCACCTGCAAACAATGTAGTAGTAGGGTTGATCAAGTGACGTCTAAGAGTCTATCGACCTGACTCTTCAAGGAATCGAAAGCATGCACTCAACTGTACACAAAATGTGAGAGTCTACCAAGTCGCTACAAGGTGTTTGTGTATGTATTTGCATGGTTAAAACACAGTTGTTGCAAATGAACGCACAAATGGCTCAAGGATTCGAAGAATCGAGAAAGATAGACGAATCAGTGCGGTGTATCGTAACAATGACGTATCTTTCCCAAGCTTCGAGAAATTGCTATGAGAATGATGAGAAACTGATTTACTTTTGAGATTTGATCAATACTAAGATTCATTTGATATGTATGTCTTATGCTATATATTATACAAAATATATAGGCTATATTATTCAACTTTTTAAGTGTCTTTTATATTGTATAAATCTAACCATATGCGTTAAAAACATGCAAGCCAATAATCTATGCATTTTAGAAGATGCAAAATATTATACTATTATGCAACTTCTTTAGTGTGTTTTCTTTTCATTTGAGAATGGGCATAATTATGCTCTGCAAATTGTCGTAATGATTTTCTACGATATGCTATTAAGAGTGCCTTTTATATCATTTTAAAAAGCAAAGTGATTTTAGAATTTATAAATAAATAGTATATAATGCATGGTTAGAAATAGCGTGAAGCGTGGCGTGACGGTATGTCCGAGCTACACGCTTTAGCGTCTAAGGCGAAGCTTTAGCATTTCTAAAGCGTGACTTATGGCGGCACAACATATAAAGATATTTGTTAGTTTTATCATATTTTAATATTATATTTATATTTAGTTAACAATAAGTGTTGTACATTGAAGTTAGAAAACTCTCCTTACATCTAATAATATTCATATTTTTAAGCTAAATTGAAAAAATAATCGCACCTCATGTCATAGCACGCCTCAATCTATAGCGTAGCGTGGAGACCGCGTCTTAAGTTTTAGCGCGCCTTAAGAAAAGCTATAACGGGCTATTTAGAACCATGATATAATGAGTATTTTGCATCAGCATTGAGCTGTTTGCTTTGGAGAGCTACGTCATCTAATCCTTTCAAATTACTAATGATACAATGTATATCCACCCACACTGCCTTATTGCTTACTTAGAGTTCCTAAATTAGTTAAAAATTTCTTAGTTCTTCTATAGAAACTTGCATACTGACCAAGTGTTTGCTTATGCTTAATGAGCCAAGCGTACATAGAAACTTGTGATGCTTTGTGAGTGAGTTCGGCTGTCTATTAGGTCAACGCATCCTTGGGCTACAAAAGTCCAATACTTTAGAGGCAAAAACAGTTTTATCCCAAAATAAAGGATAAATAAAGTACATACTTTGACTTGATAATTGTGTTTAGCCCATATATTATTTTTTAGTTTTAGCCAAAAAAAAAAGAAGAAAAAAAAACATCTTACTACTTTACCATATAATACATCCAAAATTATATAGTTTTTTTTCCTGCTTTTTATGCAAAATAAACAAAATTTCAAAAAAGTTAATTTGTAACATCACACTTAAATTTTTATTATCTTTTTGTTTACACTATGCATTTTTTGTATATTCAAGATATAAAAGTTATAAACATATAAACAAAAACAACATTCGTTTTAAATAAGCTATAGCCTACATGACATCAATTTTTTTATAAAAAAACGTGACTATGATTAACATACAAATGAATAAACATTTTGCCTATTTACACATTACTTTTTGTCTTTGATACTTTAGATCAACATTTCTCGAGGTAATAAGAGACGTTGATGGATATGGTAAAAATGCTTTATAACGATCCTATTATTAATAGTTAACGATATCTAATGTCCAAAAACATTTGTTTAACCCTTTTTTTAAAAGTGATATAAATATAAACCATAACAAACAATAAATAAATGATATATCGGCCCGAGGCAGTACACGCCCACCCCTAAGACATGCACCATGTCCGTCAAACTTGCCATGCAAAACCCAAAAACAACAACTAATTCACGTGAAATAAAACATTGATTTATGTATATTCGTAAATTAAAATTACAAAACGAATTTGTTGGGTGTATCAAGAACTAACATGATCAAAGGTTAATTTACGTAAAACCAAATTAAGAAAAAACAATAATTATAGAAAAAAGATTTACATGGAACAATGTTGTTTAAAAAATTATCTTATTCGGACTTTATATAATTACAAAAATTATGAATTTTTTTATTTAAATAAAATAAAAAAATAAACATAAATTAAACGTTACTTAAGCATAAAATATTGCTAAAAGATAAATTAAAAAACAATAAGCTAAAACCCCGAAAGCAATAAACCTTTTGGAACAACAACAAAAACGACCCCGCCCGTTGGGCGGGTTACGACGCTAGTATATATATATATATATATATATATATATATATATATATATATATATATATATATATATATATATATATATATATATATATATATATACATACATATATATATATATCTATATATATATATATATATATGTATATATATATATATATATATATATATATATATATATATATATATATATACATATATATATATATATATATATATATATATATATATATATATATATATATATATATATATATATATATATATATATATATATATATATATATATATATATATATATATATATATATATATATATATATATATATATTCACCTTTGCATGAAACTTTGTATAATCATATGCATCATACATGAGCATACATCATTTAGATCACTAGAGCTTTGAGCAATTTATCAAATCTCGGAACAGTTAAAACATTTGATCAACAAGACCTTTGAACAATACATTATGATTATGAGTATTCAATCATAGAATCACAGGAACAACATCATTTTTATGAGCATACAGACATACTACATTTCACCGAACATTAAGTATGATTACTTCTTTATGAGCATACAAAACATACAAACAATCATTTTTTGGGACTATTAAGTCACCTATAAACACATGAGCATATTCATGCATCATTTTAGTGTTATGAAAACCTAAAACCATGATCACAACTAATAACATTTATCTAGTATCACATTACTACAAAATATATATATATTCTATATATTTTCTATACACTTTAAGTGTTACTACAATCAACGAAAGCTATTGCAACTATATAATTTTGTACCTAACAAATTATTAACATTTTAATTTATGTCATACACCTTTACTAAATAAAACTATACATTTATTTATTTATGACTATACTTTCACTAAAAACCCTAGAACCTAACCAAATTGACTTAGACTCGAACCTACACTCACACTACTTTACCTAAACTCCTAGTAACTCTACCAAATTACTAAACTTGAACCTAAAACTACCCTAGACATCTTATTCTAGCCGAATACTACATAAATCACACTTACACTAACTTAAAACCTTACAAACTTACAATAGACTTTAAATTAAATATTTACAACACTTCCTCATTAAAACTAACACTATGCTACACATCATCCCTTGACTTGTGGGCGACGGCTATAGGCAACAAAAGGGGGTAAATGTACTTTTTGGCATTTAAAACTTGTACACACAAATCTCCTAACTAAGATTTACATAGTACTAACCTAAGATCACCTAGTACTAACTTGGATCACCTAAATCTTACTCATCACTCTATTTTTGGACGTGTATACAAGCCGAAGCACACACCAACTCCTAAATCTAGATATTAAGCTAACTTGCACACACTCTAATCTCACTTCCAAACCTCTATTTTCGGATCACTCTTCCCTCAGACACGAAACACATTTACTCCACATTACTATCCCGAATCCTGGTCTCAAAAGCATTTAGTGCAATTCCTCACTCGAATCTTGTTGGTTAAGAAAAACAAAACCACCTTAAGGTCACGGTTAAGGGTACTAGACGCAATTGAAACAAAGAGTTTAGCTAGTCTTGTCCATTCATCATCATCTTCACTAAACAAGTAAGTAAACCACCTCTATGCCTTCATTCATTTTTTTCCTACTCATCATGACATTCAAATCCATGCACCATACATGTAGAACTATATAAAACACGACTAGGATATCATGCATACATAAGATCTTGCCAAAACTCGAACCATAAAGACTCCAAGCCCACGGCTTGGATCTATTGTTGTAGAAAACGTGCTTAAATAGTAGATCTAGAAACCATGTAGAACTTGTTTAAACCTAACCTAGAAGGACTAGATAGATGGCCTTGCTTTAGACTTCAGATAAGCTAATAAGCTCAAAATATAATCCACAGATCTTGGCTTAATTATTAGCTGAGTATGAACATAAGCCCATTAGCTTAAAGTAATGAGTAGGGTTAGATGATTTTTTAAAATAAGCTTAGAAGCTTAAATAAGACACATGTATAAGCTCATAAGCCAAAATAAGCCACAAACCCAATAAGCCATAAGCCCATTACACGGCTTATTTATTGGGCCGAGCATTAAGTTAAGCCTAATAGGCCCATATGAATATTTGGTATACTAGGTATGTTTAATAATCTTGCACAAACATTAAACTAGCCCACTAGTAAGCCCATTATACTTAAAACCCGGACCCCTAACGGGATAACGAGCCCATTTAGCTCCAAAACTACTATTAAGAGACTTTTCGTGCCAAATTTGCCAAAAGGTGAAAGTATTAGTTAAAATAGTAATATTATAAAACATATATATTAAATTCGTGACTTTTGTAAAGTCTAGGGACTGAATATGCCAATTTCGAAAGTGTAAGCGTACATTTTGTTCTAACCGAGACTTTAAACAAACCACAAGGACCATATATGTCATTTATTAAACTTAAAACAAGCCCTAGTATCCCTTTTGAGCTTTATAATTATTTTCGAGACTAGAGGGATGATAGGTGTGTAAACACCCATCTTTTCTACCACTTATTTCTTGCAAAAACAAGACCAAAACGCGTATTTAATGTCATTTGTTTGGAATTATGCGTGGTTTGTGTGTTTGTTATGTTTTCAGAGCCAACCGGATAAATATTGGAGAAAACATGGGATTGCACGGGTTTTATAAAGGAAAAAGACCGAAGACGAAGTCTATTGTCCAAGAGATGCAAAAGATTTGAAGTCAATGGGCCTATTTGAAGATTTATCGAAGAAAAGGATCAAAGACGGAAGATTTACATATGTCGAAGAAACTCAAGTCTATTTAACGAAGAAATTAAAAGACGAGTTGAATTTAATCGACGACAAATCCCGAATCAGAATCGAAAACGTCAACTTTTCTGAAAAGACGAGAAGACAAAAAGAAGGGAAGAAAGCCCACTCACCAACCAAGGGAGAAGCCTATAAATACTCCTCCCAATACACACACGAGGCTCTCTCTCTTTTTCCATTTTTTTTTCTTCTTCCTAGTTTTTAGGAACCATCTCCCTTAAGGAGTGGTTTTAATCTTTGTTTGATTTATCTTCCAATCTTGTAAGTTAATCTTTGTTGTTTGAATCTTAATTGATTAATACAATTCATCTTTTAATCTTTCCATAATCTTGTTCTTCATATCTTTTTGATTCTTAGTTCTTGAATTTCATACGTAGGTTTTGATTGTCAAAAGTATGTGGGTTTTGTGATTTTTGTTGTTTGGATTCAAGTTTTCTTTGAGTAAAAGATTAGTGGTAAAATTGGTTAAAGTTTGGATCATTAACTTGGTGACTTTTGGTCTTGATTTCGTGTTCTATAACTTCCCTGTTCTTCGCTGCTCTTTCTGACCTCGCCCAGATTCCGAATAGGGAATCTGGGATTGTGTCCATTCGGAATCTTCCATTTATTCCGAGTAAAGGTTTTGTTTTTCTTCTCTATTCGGAATATTTACTTATTCCGAGTAAGTCTTTATTTCCAGGTTTTCCGAATAGTAATCTGTTTAAAAATATTCCGCATGGCCCAAACTTTCCGAATGGAATTTGTTTTCCGCATAGGACAATTTGTTATTTATTCCGCATAGACCGATTTCTAATTTCTCTATTCGGAATATTTCATATTCCGAATAGTCCATTCTTTCCGCATAGGGTATTTCCAGAGTATTCCGAATAGGATATTTTCCAATTATTCCGAGTAAGAAGATTTTTCCGCATGATCATAACTTTCCGCATAGCCTCTCGTTTTCCGCATAAGAGATCTGTTCAGCATTATTCCGAGTAAGGGAAACATTCCGAATAAGAGAGTTCCAGTTTTATTGAGGTATTTCCTACTGTTTCATTTAAAGCTTCTAGTTTAGTTTTATTATTACCTGCCTTTATCATTTTAGTAGATTTAGACCAAAGCTCCCCCTTTTTAGTCACCAATTACAACTATTCCACTTTTGACTGTGATCGATTCGAGAAGATACCGAGAACGAAACAACGATATATATCAATTCGGTACGAGCAACGCAAAGAGAGATCTTGCAAGCAAAAACCTTTTATTAACCAATAAAAAGTCAGTTATTAAAATGGCGCCGCTGCCGGCTCTTTTCGTAAGGATCAACGGTTTCTTGTGAGAAAAATTGGATTTTGGGATCCGTTCTTTCGGGAACGTTATTTTCAAGCACAAAAATTTTCAAAAATCCATAAAAATATAAAATTTCCAAAAATACAAAAACAATATAAAACCTATAAAAACCAAAAATATTTTCTCTTGCATTTTCTTTTTAGTGTATGCGTACTCGATCCACGTCTTATTCAGAGCCCGAGACTCTCGAACAATTAGACATGGCAGGTGTACACAACAACAACAATAATATTCCACCCCCCCAAAACAATAACAATAATAATAACCCACCCCACCCAAATATGAATAATCCACCCGACTTACGAACCATGGAGGAGCTATGTCAACCCACAATGAACGGACGTGGAGGCCCGATTGCACCGATGCATGTCACGGCTCAGGAGTTTTCGTTGAAACATCACATGATCCAGCAAGTACAAACGAATCCATTTCGCGGAATTCCGGATGATGATGCCAACAAACACCTCGACAAATTCATCACTATTACCCAAAGCATGAAATCTCCCGGTGTTTCTATGGATGACCTTCGCCTCCAACTCTTTCCTCACTCGCTTTCTCACCATGCCGAAAAATGGTTTGACCGTCTTCCTAAGAATTCTATTCATACGTGGAACGACATGACTCAACGTTTTTTATCGCGCTACTTTCCCCCATCCATGGTCACTAGCCTTCGTAACCAAATCAGTGGATTTATGCAAGAGAATGATGAATCGCTTTTTGATGCTTGGGAACGTTACAATGATTTGATCGACCGCTGTCCTAATCACAATATGCTCCCCGTCACTCTTATTGACACCTTCTATAATGGTCTCACCTTTCGTGATCGTGACACGATCAATGCCGCCGCCGGTGGTACTTTTATGAAAAGGAGACCAGAGGAGTGTCGAGAGTTGATTGAAAACATGACTACTCACCACAAGAATTGGGATTCATCCGCATCCTCAAGATCTAACTCGAGAGTCAATGTTTCTTCTACTACCTCCAATCCTGAAATGTCTGAAATTTCTCGACAACTTGCTGAAATGAACAAAAATTTCATGACCATGGCCACAAACCACTTTCAACAAGCTAAAGCCGTTGCTATGTCTTGTGACACATGTGGTGGTCCTCATTCTTATAATGATTGTCCTTCCACTCAAGGCAATTATTCTGAAAACGTTAACGCATCATACGGTACATATCCCACGGGAGGCTATCAAGCTCGCCCTCAAGGAGACTGTAGCTTGCTAAGTTATCGTTCCAACAATTATCTTGCACCTCCCGGTTTCCCTCCTGCAAACCAAACCCAACAACAAAACTATAACCGAAACAACCAATCCCAACCTCGTGCTCAAAACCAATATCCGTCCCAAAGAAATACCTACCAAACTCAAGGAAATTCTCAAGCTTACCAAGTTCCACCTCTCAATCAACCGATGACAGTGAATCCCGACGTCGAGTCGTTCATGAAGACCAATCGTGAGATGGTGACGAATCTTCAGAGTCAGTTTGTCAACTTGAAGAATGACATGGTGAAACAAGGAAGCGATATTCGAGCCGAGCTAAGGAATGATATGGCAAAACATAGCGATGCTATTAATACCAACATGCAAAACTCTTTCAATAATCAAGCTCTTCACCTTCGTGATATGATTGGTTCGCTCATCCAAGGTAATCAACCCTCTTCTTCGGGTACTCTTCCGAGTAATACCGTTGCAAATCCAAGAGGGGAGATGAAAGCAATCACCACTCGTAGTGGAAAAGGTTATATGGAACCCGAGCTTCCTACACCTCCACCCGTGATTGTGAACAAGGAAAAAGAGCAACTTTCTCCACCTCCTTCACCTTCTATCCCCATTTCCCCACCACCCGTGGTTGTGAGTGATCCTATTCCCTTAAAGCCTTCTTCTTCATCCAATATACCTTATCCTTCAAGGTTGAGGAAAGAGAAGCAAAAGAGCAAGGATGATATTCAGGTTTCAAACTTCCTAAAAATGTTTAAACAATTGAATTTTAACATCTCCTTTGCCGAGGCTCTCGCTCACATGCCCAAATATGCTAAGATGTTTAAAGATCTTTTAAGCGATAAAGAAAAGCTTCTTGACATTGCTCAGACCCAACTTAATGAGAACTGCTCCGCAGTGCTCTTAAGGAAATTGCCCACCAAACTTGGTGATCCGGGTCGCTTCTTGATTCCTTGCAACTTCCCGGGAGTAGAGAATTGCATGGCCCTAGCCGATCTAGGTGCCAGTATAAACTTAATGCCTTTAAGTGTTTGGAAGCAATTATCTCTCCCCGAGCTAGTCCCCACACGCATGACTTTGGAATTAGCCAACCGTACGGTTGCTTATCCAGTGGGGATAGCCGAAGATGTCTTTGTTGGCGTTGATAAATTCACCTTCCCGGCTGATTTTGTCGTCGTTGACTACGAGATGGACCCTCGTGTTCCATTAATCGTTGGACGTCCATTCTTGAGGACCGGTCGCACTCTCATTGATGTAGCCGCAGGCGAATTAATCATGAGAGTTGGTGACGATCAAATTGTCTTCAACATGAGTAAGATTTCTCAACAACCTTATTCATATGAGAGTGTTAATGCTATTGATGTTCTCGATGAGGCTTGTGAAGAACATTTTTATGATGCTTGCAAACGTACTCTCTCTTCTCTACCCATTGTTGAGACCGTTGCCTCAATTGCTCCAGCATTTACTCCTTTTGGAGAAAGTGACTTAGATGAGTTCGAAGCTAGCCTGGGTCCTCTCGATATTAAGTATGATAATTCGTCCACCAATTGGGATGAAGATATTCGTACTATTGAGAGACTTCTCAATGAGGACCCATTCTCTCCCCCTGATCCTAAAGAGGTGACTAATGATGATCCATCGTTAGTTTCACCATCTATTCAGGATCCTCCTACTCTCGAGCTTAAGGACCTACCGCCTCATCTTGAGTACGTTTTCCTAGAAGACGACGAGAAGTTACCGGTCATCATCGCAAAGGATCTGAAAGACGACGAAAAAGCCCGACTTGTTGCAGTGTTGAAGAAGCATAAACGCGCTATCGCTTGGAAAATCTCCGACATCCGCGGAATTGATCCTCACTTCTGCACACATAAAATTCTCATGGAGGACGACTTTAAGCCCACTATTCAAAGCCAAAGAAGGGTGAATCCTAAAATCCTTGACGTCATCAAAAAAGAGGTTATCAAACTTCTTGATGCGGGTATGATTTACCCTATTTCGGATTCCCCATGGGTTAGTCCAGTCCATTGTGTGCCTAAGAAAGGCGGAATCACCGTTGTGCCCAATGCAAACAACGAGTTAATTCCTACCCGTCTCGTTACTGGGTGGAGAGTTTGTATAGACTACCGCAAACTCAATGATGCCACGAGAAAGGATCATTTCCCTCTACCTTTTATGGACCAAATGCTTGAACGTCTAGCTGGTAATGAATATTACTGCTTTCTGGATGGTTTCTCGGGTTATTTTCAAATACCCATCGATCCCCAAGATCAAGAGAAGACAACATTCACTTGTCCCTACGGCACATTTGCTTATAAAAGAATGCCTTTTGGCTTATGCAATGCCCCCGGGACTTTCCAAAGGTGCATGTTGGCTATATTCCATGACATGGTTGAGCAAACCATGGAAGTCTTCATGGATGATTTCTCGGTCTTCGGGGACTCCTTCTCTGCTTGCCTTGCCAATTTGGAACGTATGCTTAAGCGGTGCGAAGACACTCGCCTTGTTCTGAATTGGGAAAAATGCCATTTTATGGTAAAATAAGGCATTGTGCTAGGACACAAAATCTCTAAAGCCGGTCTTGAAGTCGACCGTGCTAAAGTTGATGTCATAGCCAAATTACCTCCACCTTCAACCGTGAAGGGTGTGAGAAGTTTTTTGGGTCATGCGGGCTTCTATCGACGATTCATTCAGGATTTCTCTAAAATCGCTCGCCCGATGACCCACCTCTTGGAAAAAGATACTCCTTTTATCTTTTCTAAAGAGTGTCTCGAAGCATTCAATCTTCTCAAGGATAAGTTGACTAAGGCACCGGTCTTGGTTACCCCTAATTGGGAGCTGCCTTTTGAATTGATGTGCGATGCTAGCGACTTTGCTATTGGTGCGGTTCTGGGCCAAAGAGTGAATAAACACTTCCAACCAATCCACTACGCTAGCAAAACAATGACGGGGGCTCAATTGCATTATACGACAACCGAAAAAGAGCTTTTAGCTGTTGTCTATGCTTTTGAGAAATTTCGCCCCTATCTTGTTTTATCCACCACCATCGTATACACGGACCATTCCGCGTTGAAGTACTTGATGACTAAGAATGATTCTAAGCCAAGACTTCTCCGCTGGGTTTTACTCCTTCAAGAATTCAACATTGAAATTCGTGACAAGAAGGGTGCTGAAAACCTGGCCGCGGATCATTTGAGCAGACTTGAGGATCCATATCAAGGGGACCATTCGAACAAAGAGATCAATGACTCTTTTCCCCTTGAAACCTTAATGTCTATCAATCCCAATCTTGATGGCACCCCGTGGTTTGCCGATATTGCAAACTACTTAGCGGGTGGTGTTCTCATCCAAGGGTTAACATCCCAACAAAAGAAGAAGTTCTTGAACGATGTTAAGACTTACTTTTGGGAGGACCCTTTTCTATTCAAACAATGCGCTGACCTGATTATTCGTCGGTGTGTTGACGGACCGGCAGCTTTTGATATTCTCCAAGCGTGCCACAAAGGACCCACCGGTGGTCACTTTGGTCCCAACTACACCGCCAAAAACGTGTTTGACTCGGGATTCTATTGGCCCACCATTTATCGTGATGCTCACGAGATGGTTAAACATTGTGATGCTTGCCAAAAACAAGGCAAGATCACACATAAAGATGAGATGCCTCAAAATTTCATACAAGAATGTGAAATCTTTGATGTATGGGGCATCGACTTTATGGGGCCATTCCCGTCTTCTAAAGGCAACAAATACATCCTTGTCGCTGTCGACTACGTTTCTAAATGGGTTGAAGCAAAAGCTTTACCCACTAACGACGCGAGGGTGGTTTGTAATTTCTTGAAACAACTGTTTGCTCGTTTCGGTGTTCCTCGTGCTATTATCAGTGACCGCGGGACTCATTTTTGCAACGATCAATATTCAAGAGTCATGGCAAAGTATGGTGTCAATCACCGTCTTTCCACCGCTTATCATCCTCAAACCAACGGTCAAGCCGAGATATCCAACCGTGGATTGAAGAGAATTTTGGAACGTACTGTGGGAGAGCATCGTGCCTCGTGGGCCGATAAACTTGATGATGCTCTGTGGGCTTTCCGTACCGCCTATAAGACGCCAATTGGTTGTACACCTTATCGTCTTGTGTACGGGAAAGCCTGCCACCTCCCCATCGAGCTGGAACATAAGGCATACTGGGCCTTGAAGTGGGCTAACTTCGACATCAACAAAGCCGGTGATTTTCGGAAGATTCAACTCAACGAGCTTCAAGAATTGAGGAATCAAGCTTACGAGAACTCATTGATTTACAAGGAGAAGACCAAGATTATCCACGATGCTAAAATCAAGAACCGAGAGTTCAACGTTGGTGATCAAGTCTTACTCTTTAACTCTCGGTTGAAGATCTTCTCAGGCAAGTTAAAGAGCCGCTGGTCTGGTCCATTCACCATCGCCAATGTCTTTCCCTATGGTACCATTGAGCTTTCTCAGCCAAATGGGCCCAACTTCAAGGTGAATGGCCAGCGTTTGAAGTTGTACGTTGGTGAGGACATCTCTAAGGAGATGATTCCATCCCTCACCACGTTTCCCTTGAATTAGTTCGGGACCGAGTCAGGCTCGCGACTCGGTAAACAAAAACAAGCGCTCCTCGGGAGGCAACCCGAGTATCTATCCCCCTTTCCCGTTTTTCATCATAAGTGTAGGGGGAGCTATATAGGTTGCTTGTTTTTGGATGGTGATGTGATTACAGGGATTATTGCACTCTTGGAATCTTTGAAGAACCGTGATCCCATGTTATCCGAAATCTGGTTCTATCTCTCAACTATCGTGATTCAATTTTCTTCATACTCACATTTGAAATTGATCACTTTCGTCGTCTTTTCCTTAACTTGAGTTAACCAACGTGCACAATGTCATAAGTGTAGGGGAGACCCTTCCCACATGCTTAAACATTGAGGACAATGTTTATCTTAAGTGTAGGGGAGACTTCTATCGAAGTTTTAAGTGGACTTTTCCATGAAAATGCCTTCATTTAACCGGAAAATCATACTTTTCAACATTTTTCAAATTTTTAATCAACTTTGGCCATTTTGTCGTAAATTTTAAATTTTTATCGTTGCTTTCATATGTATATATCCCGCAATAAAGTCAAAAATATTAATAAAGTGATGTAGCTAGTTTTGAAATCTTGAACATATTAGGCCCGTTGCGTTTATTTTGACTCAACCCGAATAGACTTATTCTAGTTTATTCTAGCTAGTATCCTTAACCATGTAGACCTTAATTGGTTTATTTAGGCTAAGTGTCCACGAGTCTCATTACTTGAGATTTTAAATTGTGGAGGACGAGAAATGATAGAGTCAATTATAAGTCGGTATTCTTGCACAAGCTCACTTGGTGTAATTATTTGCCTATTCTCCCATCACTTGCTAATAATTTATCTGCAATAAGTAAGGTCGTACGATTTGAAAGGTTACTTAGCTTCTAGCCCAAGATCGTTTAAAAGTTGCTCGGTAATGACGAGAGTTCATAGCCAAGGCATAACTTATGAAGCGGGGCGCGAAGATTGGCGAGTCCGAAAAGGCCCTAACAAGGCATGAGGATTCAATTTTATTGCTGAAAATCCAAAAGTGATGTGAAAAGCATTATCTCCAAAATCAATATGAAGGATCAAGACTCACGACGAAAAGCAATCAACTTCCACAAAGATGATGGAGAAGTCTATCCGAAAAGACCCTAACAAGGTATGAGGATAAATAGATCCAAGTCCGAAAAGGAGGCGAATCGTTGTATCTCAAAATCCCAATTAGAGATTGAAGAAATAATCATGAAGTCGTGGTCAACAAAGTGGAGTACTCCTCAAAAGTCTCCAAAGAGAAGAAACTCTATTATGATGAGAAGACCATTATCTCAAGAACGTCTCTCGAAGATATGAAGTATGAAGTACATGCCAAATATCGGCCCGAGAGAGGTCTCAAATCGTGAACCAAGTTATGCCAAGATATGAACTTTCTGATATCCCGAGAAGCAGTTTTAAGAGATTTTGTCCTTTAGCTAACTATTGATCAAATCGTCCTACTTTGCTTTCAGCCAAAATAAACTATCGAAATAAGTCCAAAAATGCATCTTGATGATCATTCTAAGACAAAAATAAAATATAAGAGATACACCTAGGAGTAAGGGAGTCTAAGCATTTAATTAAGCCATGTGTGTAAATGTTTGAATTGCTAACTTATAATAACAATGATCTCGTTTTTAAGCTTAGTTTGGGGAACGTGAAACTTGAGGGTGATAAATCTTCGCAGCACCAAAAGCCCTAATGTAAGTCCTCGATCTCTTTACGAGTTATTTCCACATAGTTATGTTCTGTCCTTTTGTTTGCTTTAAATTTCTTTTAGTGCTTTAATTTTTGTTTAGTAGTATTTGAATAAGGCCAAGGTTAATTAATTATGAGAAAAGTGTAATGTTGCTTTATCACTAAGCATTGCATGAGGGCATGGCAATGGTTAAGTGTAGGGGATTTGATAGGTGTGTAAACACCCATCTTTTCTACCACTTATTTCTTGCAAAAACAAGACCAAAACGCGTATTTAATGTCATTTGTTTGGAATTATGCGTGGTTTGTGTGTTTGTTATGTTTTCAGAGCCAACCGGATAAATATTGGAGAAAACATGGGATTGCACGGGTTTTATAAAGGAAAAAGACCGAAGACGAAGTCTATTGTCCAAGAGATGCAAAAGATTTGAAGTCAATGGGCCTATTTGAAGATTTATCGAAGAAAAGGATCAAAGACGGAAGATTTACATATGTCGAAGAAACTCAAGTCTATTTAACGAAGAAATTAAAAGACGAGTTGAATTTAATCGACGACAAATCCCGAATCAGAATCGAAAACGTCAACTTTTCTGAAAAGACGAGAAGACAAAAAGAAGGGAAGAAAGCCCACTCACCAACCAAGGGAGAAGCCTATAAATACTCCTCCTAATACACACACGAGGCTCTCTCTCTTTTTCCATTTTTTTTTCTTCTTCCTAGTTTTTAGGAACCATCTCCCTTAAGGAGTGGTTTTAATCTTTGTTTGATTTATCTTCCAATCTTGTAAGTTAATCTTTGTTGTTTGAATCTTAATTGATTAATACAATTCATCTTTTAATCTTTCCATAATCTTGTTCTTCATATCTTTTTGATTCTTAGTTCTTGAATTTCATACGTAGGTTTTGATTGTCAAAAGTATGTGGGTTTTGTGATTTTTGTTGTTTGGATTCAAGTTTTCTTTGAGTAAAAGATTAGTGGTAAAATTGGTTAAAGTTTGGATCATTAACTTGGTGAGTTTTGGTCTTGATTTCGTGTTCTATAACTTCCCTGTTCTTCGCTGCTCTTTCTGACCTCGCCCAGATTCCGAATAGGGAATCTGGGATTGTGTCCATTCGGAATCTTCCATTTATTCCGAGTAAAGGTTTTGTTTTTCTTCTCTATTCGGAATATTTACTTATTCCGAGTAAGTCTTTATTTCCAGGTTTTCCGAATAGTAATCTGTTTAAAAATATTCCGCATGGCCCAAACTTTCCGACTGGAATTTGTTTTCCGCATAGGACAATTTGTTATTTATTCCGCATAGACCGATTTCTAATTTCTCTATTCGGAATATTTCATATTCCGAATAGTCCATTCTTTCCGCATAGGGTATTTCCAGAGTATTCCGAATAGGATATTTTCCAATTATTCCGAGTAAGAAGATTTTTCCGCATGATCATAACTTTCCGCATAGCCTCTCGTTTTCCGCATAAGAGATCTGTTCAGCATTATTCCGAGTAAGGGAAACATTCCTAATAAGAGAGTTCCAGTTTTATTGAGGTATTTCCTACTGTTTCATTTAAAGCTTCTGGTTTAGTTTTATTATTACATGCCTTTATCATTTTAGTAGATTTAGACCAAAGCTCCCCCTTTTTAGTCACCAATTACAACTATTCCACTTTTGACTGTGATCGATTCGAGAAGATACCGAGAACGAAACAACGATATATATCAATTGGGTACGAGCAACGCAAAGAGAGATCTTGCAAGCAAAAACCTTTTATTAACCAATAAAAAGTCAGTTATTAAGGGACTAGGTTTGCCATTTTACAAACTGTAACCGAGCCCTAGGGACTCGGTTTGCCAATTTCCGAAAGTTATTAAACCCTAGGGACTATATTGGAAAATATTTGAAACTATTGTGAGCCCTAGGGGTGTTTTTGAAAACAAATGTAACGGACAAGGACTAACGATGCAATACATTTAACAAACGAAACCTTAGGGGTTATTTTGGAAACGATGATCTTTACAAGGACTAATATACAATTTATTTAATTAAAACCTTAATAATATTGTTTTGTAAATAGATGAAATTAAGTGGTTTTAATTATTTAAAATTAAATAAACAATAAGAGTTTATTTACGACATTTGTGTAACGAATGAACTATATTAGTGTATTTAAAAGCACTAAGGAAATTTGGTGAAACGTATTATTTTCTTACAATCACTTAATTAAATAAAAATCTATTTATTTAATTAATTTCACTTTTATCGTACGAACAATTTAAATATATTTTTAGGAACTAAAAATATATTTTTATCGATTAATCACTATAAGTTTAACGTTTAAACAATAGTAATAACCTATTAATTTGTGATCATTCATTTTCATCAGTTACATTTATTTGTGCATTTTATTGTACATATATACTGAGTCACATAATTAATTATTGTATATGCAAACACTTACAGACAACAACAGATTATTGCCTATTGTTTGCCCCATTTATTCTCGTGGACTGTAATAGTTAATAGTGTAGCGCGAAATGTTATAAATAGATCTATTTGGGTATTGACAACACCCGGCCTGCGTGACTTGCTATCACGAAACGCTTAGGCCAAGCAACAGGTTTATTTCATTGTCGGAATGAGGGACTCACATCAGGATGATCCAGATAGGCACCTGAGAAACATTGTCTAGCATCTATTACAGGGCAATAGGAACTACTATAGTAGGAAGCTTGGTGCTCTACTATCTTCGTGGTGTTTTGCATATCAGTATATTTACTATATAACTAAACCTGTGAATTCACCAACTTCGTGTTGACCCCCACATTTTACTTTTTATGTTTTCATAGGAAAGTAAGCAGGTGCATGCATTGGATTCCAACAGCATAGGAAGCATTCATGTTTACCATCGGGCTGGGATATTTCTACAAATAATAATAAATATGTTTTCAAGACAATTTACTTAATTTGAACAATTAAATTCATATGATATGTTTTAATGACATTTGATGATCATTGCTCTATATACCGTCTGCTATCGTTTCGCCAAAAAGTAACACCCCACTTACTGTTCCGCTGCATTTGACCATTTGAGGGTGTTACAGAAATGGTATCAGAGCGCATAGTTATAGAGAACCAGATCTTAACCTAAAATTTTTAAATACTAAAAATTTATAACTGGACTATAACTGAATCTAAAAATCAATTGGTTTACAAAAATTGATTTTTGCGGAACCCTTATAGTTAGGCATACACATATAGAGCATACATATTGTGTGAACTAACTGTTCATTGATATATAGCTTCTGCTATATGATCACCTAAGTACCTACGTAATTTTGATTACACTCTCACATGCATACATAAGCATCGCATATGCATCTTTTGAAAACTTTTTGAATTATGTAAGCTAATACTTACTCAACTTTGAAATGCTATTATTTTCAGATTATCATGACGTCCCCGACTATCGTGACTACCTTTGACGCTCTCATGACTACTACTACGCTCGTATCACCTACATTAGTATTGCACAGGCATGAGTCCGATGCAGAGTCTGGGGATCACCCGACAGACGGAGTTATCGTACTATCAGATTCTCCCTCTTCATCACCACCGGTTGTACCTACTTCTCCACCTAGGGAAGCAGAGCAGGTCGTACCTACTCTACCACCTCTACCACCTCTACCACCACTCTCTGCACTCTACTACTACCCCACAAGATCTTTGCCACCTCGCAAGAGGAGGCACACCTCTACTTCTGTCTCCACATTCAAGATGGGGGAGGGATTAGGAGCCAGCCAGGCAGCACCCGACACTGTTCAGGCGCAGCTAGATGCGCTCACTTCTAGGCAGGCACAGGATACCGCTGTTATCCCACAACAACTATTTCGGAAGCACAACTTAGAGTGCTTATCGGTCAAGGCATAGCTGACGCCCTAGCAGCCAGGGAAACACATCCTAGTGGAAACCAAGGCGACAACCAAAAATCCAGTGCTAGGAACCGAGTTGTTAGGGGATGTACTTACCCCGACTTCTTAAAATGCAAGCCTAGTTACTTCAAGGGAAAAGAAGGAGTATGTTGATCCCAAACTTAGATCGATTTAGCTTGTGTAAACGAGATTAGATCAAGTTATACACATAGAGAAACTTTTTTTATGTATGAAACAATTTAAGTGTTATGCGTAATTAACACTTAAACAAGAACACACAAACAGTTGTAAAACAAACTTTTACTTGATTGATAATAACGAACTTGCTTACAATGAAAGTGTTAAACGTATGAAAAACTTATATGAAACATAACCTAAAGGTCTTCTTTTATAGACACAAGAAGCCTTGTACAAGAGTCTACGTATCAGCTATTCTAGGTAAAGATAATTATAGAAAATACATTGTTGATCCTATCTTTACTAGAAACAAACTAGAAACAAAATACGCGTAGACCATATCTTTCTATCAGTGCTTGTCTTCAACCTATCAACGCTTGACTTCTTCCTGTCAACGCTTGATCTGTCAGCGTTTGTTTTCTTCTTATCAACGCTTGTTTTCTTCTTGTCAGCGTTCAAGTGTACTGGCTACATTTTATTCCCAACAATCCTCCCCTAAACTTGATATCTACTCTAGTAATCAAGTTTCTGAATAAAAATTAAGAACTAGGAGGAATCTTACAAATCTTATCATATTGGTAATAAATATGCCTAATCAAATCTTTGGCCACGTCACTTGAATAGTCAATCTCCAGCTGTGTTGTCTTCATCTAGTCCAAAACTTCTTTGGACATGGGATACTGAGCATCTACAAGAAGATACTCAACAAACTTTGTAGAGCTCAAATAATACACCCCAGCAGCTGAATACAAACGCCATTGAAGACCACTGATATCATCCTCAAGATCCTTCCAAACAGGATCTTCTTCTTCTGGTGCACACATTCTCTTGAATGTGGACCAAAGTTTTATTCCATTAACTGAAGTAGGAGCTTCAGTCTCATACTTGGCCATCAACAACCTCCAAAGGTCTGCCAAGTCTTCCCTATCCATACTTGCAAAGAGAGACATAAGGGTAGTAAATGTGTGTACCTCTTTCCCATATCTGCCAATCTTCCAAAACCCACTTGCATCTTCCTCATAGCTAATAATAGGGTTTCTGGCATCAAGAGGTAACACTTGAACCATATCTGAATCTTCCATGGGTGAGAGCTTAATGCTCCTTCTAAGAACAACTTTACTGGGAACCACTTTATTTAGATCTTTAGGAAACTCAAGTGGAACTCCCTTCTTCAAAGGCCTTGGAACAATCATTGCCTTCTGAATCTCTATCTCTTCTGCAAGTTCTTCTTTCCTTTCATCTGAAAGAAGTCTTAGAGAGTTCATTTCCTGCACTTTTGCCCAAATAGGATAAGCCTTGTACTCCAATTCTTGAAAAGATAATCCCTGGAATTTCTTGAAGGTCCATCTAGTTCCATGACATCTGAGTAACATGTAGTAAAGCTCTATTCTATCCCTCTTCAGCAGTGAGAAAACATTGCTAGCCTTATGTTTTAGAATGACCTTGCAGTCTCTTTGAACTCTTAGGAGAATCTCCAATCCCCAAATTTGGTCTGAAATAGTCAAATCTGGAGTCTTCATTATCCTATTCTCCCAAGCATGGTACATCTGAACTACTTCTGGCATATCAAAGTCTACTTGCAATTTTAACTCTCTAAGCTTCTCCCTTGCCAAGTCATCACCATATTCAAGTCTTTCTGGTTGTTCAATTATTATCACACTTGAATCTGAACTTTCTTCATCACTTTCTTCTTGTTCCTCAGAAGTGACAACAAATGGTGATTCACCAACCTTCTTCCTTTCTTGTTCCATGAGTTGTGCAGCCAACCTTGAATCAAACTCTACTTGTGCTGCATCCTTTGGAACTTCTACTTCTACCATAATTCTTTTACCCTTATCTAATGGATCAATGATGGGTAAGGATGATGGTAATACCTGTGAAGACACTTCTTTGATGATAGCTGATGACTGGAATACATCAACCATATCTGCAGGTCTGTCAACGCTCAAATTCCTTGTGTCAGCGCCCAATTTACTCATGTCAGCGCTTGGTATGCCAGCGTTCAAATTTTTCTTATCAACGCCCAACTTACTTGTCTCAGCGTCTCTTTTAAATTGCTCCAACATAGCTGTAAAAGACAAGTTTAAATTTGTTGGAGTAACCAGAGATGTGTCAAAACCTGGTTGCTTCTTCAATGCAGTGAGGGCTTCAGCAACACCCAAAGATTTTCCATCATGTGAGCCTTTATCAAAATCATTAATCTTCTCATCCTCCCGTTTGGAAGATTCCTCCATCTCACGCCTAGTGCTAGCATTCTCCAAAATGACAATCCTCTCCCTCAATTGCTTGAGTTCAAGGCCTTGTGTACTGACTGTTTGTACCAAGTCTGCATTTTGCTTTTGCAAGCTAATGCAGACAGCCGACAATTCCATCAATGTGTATGGTTCCAATCTGCCCTCCTCTAGAATGGGTATTTGACCTCCAAAGGTAGAGTCATGGGGGCATGGATGAGGTCTTAAAGATGTTAAGACTATCTTGGCCTGCATCTAAGCCAGTACCAATAGTCCCAGCCTCATCCATAGCACCAACCATACTTGTGGTGGTGGTTCTCTCTGCTACATGGCTAGGACCACTAGAGGAGAACACTCCAGTAGTCCTTGGGCGTTTTTGCAACCTATATTCAGGTGGGGTAGAAGATGATGTGGATTGGGTGGTAGATTGAAGGTTAAGGGGTGTTTGGGTCTGTGAAGGAAAGGTGTCAACGTTTGGATTACTTGTGTCAACACCAACATTTAAGGTGTCAGCGTTGAAGGGTTCTTGGTCAACTTCCATGTGTTGAGGTGAAGGCAAAGGTTCTGGTATTGGGGCAAGTTATGGTTGTGGGTCTGGTTGGGGTTGTGCTGCTGCAATAACAGCAAGCATAGCTTGGATGAGGGGTAATTCACGGTGAGGGGTGAGTTCATCTTGGTAAAAATAGCTTTCTTTTGCACAAGGATCTCATAAAAATCATCATGATCCCTTGTGCAGTAATTTTGCACATCAAAAACCATTTTCAAAAATCTGGGATAAGCCAAAGTCATCTTATTCCCTTTGTTTTTACACATGCCATCAAAAATCAGTTTTGAAAAATTAAACTTTTGCCCATTTGCAATGCACACAATTGCACTAGCAATTGATCTATTAATTTCATTGTGTGCAGTACATTTGGGACTCAAACATTGTAGGATGATATGTATGAGGTACTTCCAGGCTGGGGGAACTCTTGTTTATGATATTTGTTTAAAGTGCCCTCATCAGGAAAAGGATACCCCAAAGCCCGAAGTCATTGTTCTATTTCCTTAATGGGGAGGGTGGTTATACCATCTGCATCATCAAGATGCAAAGCCTGGCGAACCAAGGCTTCAGTAACAACCCATGTACGCCCATGAACAATAGCTGATAATATAGTCACATTATTAATTGTTGAGGAACTGACAGTGTTCCAAAACTGCTTATTATGAGTGACAGGGATGAGAGGAGCATGAGAAAGTGCATACCTAATTGGAGATGCATTCAAATACATCACCATCTGAGTGTATTGTGGAAACAAGGTATCATCAGCCTCCAAATAAGCAATCATGTTGTGCTGACTCCTGAATTCCAATACCAAGTCACTTGGTTTAAACTTTGGTGCCATTGTTGAAGAAAGCTGTTTGTGAATTATTGAGAAAGATGAATTATAGGAGAAAGTTGTTAGACAAGAATATGAGGTACCCTGTTTAAAAATAGGAGCCAAATATATAGGAGAGATAGGCACATGTGATTGGTAAAAAATTAGGCAACTATTTTCAAAATATAATGATGAAAATATTGAAAAGAAAATAAGTTATCTTGTGCATTAATTAAAAGTTATCTGCTCCGAAAATTACGGCCCCAAAATTCGTCAAAAATAACAACTGGGTAGGCCCCAATGAGTGTCAACGGTCAAAAATAACCCATCAACGCCCAACGGCTATATTCTTGTCAACGTTTGCCAAAGCCATGTCAGCGTCGAAATTGGTCATAACAACGCTTGGAAAAATACTTGTCAGCGTCCAAAAATAAAAGTAATAAAAATGAAAAAGGACCTTAACAAAGTAATTTATCCTAGTGAAGATAACCTATAAATTGATAATTATTATAGGGCGGCAAGCACTGTCCAGTTATGCACACTTGCTTATGCAAGATAGACATAACAGTCCTCTAGTGTCCCTTGCTAACCAAAATTCTTAACAATTAAGTTATCTCATAAAATCCCTTGTAACTCCCAGGTAAACCCATTGTAAATCATTCCCAAGTCTCCCAACAGACCACATCCAATTCTAGGCCAGAAACGTCTTGGCAGCATGCATAGTATATCAACTTTGCATGCTACAGTGCCTCATGATTTAGTAAACTAGCTCATACTCACCTGTGGACACAATCTAGAATTATGATAAGAGTATTATAAGAATACCCAAAAGTCCTAAAGGTTCCTAAAACCTCCCCTTAAACTGTGATACATATGTTGCCCAATAATATGCATGAATATAAAAATTTATGTCAAGATAGGAATATTAATATTCCAACCATCATCCATAAATTGAAACATGCTCCAATTGATTCTCCAATGATCCATAAGCAACTCTGTATCCAATGGTACAATGCTAACACCACCTGCACATTTAGATCAAAAACCACAAAACTAACATGTTGCTGACAACGTCACGATAACACTTAGCAGCGTTAAGATAACCTTTGTCAGCGTTAGACAAATATAGTGGAAAATCTAACTTCAAAAGACCAATAACAATGCATATCCTGTACATACTTTTACAAAAATACCCCAAAACACATATTAAGTGAGATTGATCATTCCAATACTTGTTACCAAGTATTGGAACCTTCCAATATCAAAAGGTTTAGTTAGTAAATCAGACACATTTTTTCTGTGTCAACCCTATCTGGTTGTATTAAACCCTTTTCAAAACAATCTCTTATAATGTGATGTCTAATTTCTATGTGTTTTGTTTTAGAATGATGTACATGATTTTTAATAATGCATAAAGTACTGTTATTGTCTACAAAAATCTTGGTATGCATGAAATTATACCCATAATCCAACAGCTGGTTCTGAATCCATAAGACTTGTCCACAACAAGTAGCTGCTGCAACATACTCTGCTTCAGATGTAGAATTGGCCACCACTGTTTGTTTCTTGCATTGCCAAGATATCAACCTACTCCCAAGAAACTGACATCCACCAGCTGTGGATTTTCTATCAAATTTATCACCACCATAGTCACTGTCTGAATATGCAATAAGCTCCAATGGTGAATCTTTTGGATACGATAATCCAAGGTCTGGATAACATCTAAGGTACCTAAATATTCTCTTGACAGCATGAAGGTGACACTCTTTGGGAGTCACTTAATGGCATGCACATGCACACACAACAAACATAATGTCAGGTCTTGAGGCTGTGAGATACATCAAACTTCTTCAAGGGTGTTCTCTATCCATAGGAGTACTAGCCCGCTTTTCATGTGGAGAAAAGCCAAACTTCTTCAAGATTTCTGCCACATATTTATCCTGAGAGATGAAGATACCATCTTCTTTCTGCTGAACTTGTAACCCTAGAAAGAAGTTTATCTCCCCTATTGCACTCATCTTGAATTTGTCTGTCATAAGCTTGGAAAAGTCTTCACTCATCTTTAGATTTGTGGAGCCAAAGATGATATCATCCACATAAACCTGAACAAGTAAGACATCCTTACCAGTCTTCTTTGTAAATAAAGTCTGGTCTATGGTGCCCCTTTTGAATCCATTTTCCACCAGATAGGTGGACAATGTGCCATACCATGCTCTTGGGCTTGATGAAGTCCATACATAGCTTTCTTGACTCTATACACCTTGTCTGGATGCTCTGGATCTTCAAAACCAGGAGGCTGCATAACATATACCTCCTCAACAATTGTGCCATAAAGAAAAGCACTCTTCACATCCATTTGATCGATAGTAAAGCCCATGCTGGAAGCATAGGCTAGGAATATCCTTATAGCCTCAATCCTTGCAACTAGTGCAAAGACCTCCTCATAGTCTATCCTTTCCTCTTGTGTATATCCTTGAGCCACTAAACGTGACTTGTTTCTGACCACAATGCCTCTTTCATCTTTCTTGTTTCTAAGAACCCATCTTGTCCCAATATGGCTGACATATCTAGGACAATCAACCAACTCCCACACATCCTGAATAGCAAATTGGTGAAGCTCATCCTGCATTGCTTCCACCCAACTTGGTTCTTTGAGAGCATCAAAAAATTTCTTGGGTTCCTGTTGTAACAGAAAACAGGCAAACAAACATGCTTGAACAAGATGGGTATCAACCTTCTTGTGTATATTGGCAATAAATCCTCCAAGATTCTGATGAGATCTTCTAGTCTGAACAGGAGACATGACATCTCCAATAATTTGAGAAGAGGGGTGATTCTTCATTGTAGAAGTAAGAAATCCTCCCTCAAAAAGTATGTTGTCAACAATCTCATCATCCAAGTTACCAATATCTTATTCAGACTCTCTTCCATCAATATCTGTATGAACTTCTCCATTTCTGCTTGAAGGTTCACCTTGTTCAAAATTGGAAGAGAAAATATGCTCAAAAGAATTGTCAACGCCTGAACCAAGGTTGTCAGCGTTGGATTCATCAACGCTTGAAATGGTGTTGTCAACGTTTGAGCCATCAACACCTGAATTTGTCTTGTCAGCGCCAAATTTTCCTTTGTCAGCGCCTGAAAGACCATGCATGTTGTTAACTGGTGATACTTGGGGACCGCCATTTTCTTTTCCAGCAGCAGCAGCAGCAAAAGCATCTGTCCATATGGGAATAGTCACATACTCAAGTATGGGAGATGACTTGTCTGCTTGTGATCCAACCTCTTCATTAACCTGTGTACCTGAAACATCAACAACTGGTTCTTCCACAACACTTGAAGTTACCTTCACAATGTCTGGATTAGTAACAGGCATATAATTCAAAGTCCCAAATAGAGGTTCCAAGTCAAACAACCAATTTGGACCACTTTCAGGATCACTAGGTTTATTCTCTAAGAACCTAACATGTACCTTTTCAAGTATACGTTTTTCCTTCTTAAGGTAAACCCTATATCCCTTACTCTGCACTGAATAACCCATGAAGTAGCCTTCATCACCTTTAGCACTGAATTTACCTAAGGCATCACTAGTATCTAATACAACTACATGACAACCAAAAGGTTTAAGAAAACCAATATTAGGTTTCCTTCCCCAAAGTAACTCATAAGGTGTTTTGTTATGTATCTTGTTGACTAATGCTCTACTCTGGACATAACAAGCTGTATTCGCAGCCTCAGCCCAAAAAGCAATGGGAAAGTGAGCATCAGCCAACATAGTCCTGGCTGCTTCAATTAGGGTTCTATTATTTCTCTCAGCAACCCTATTTTGCTATGGGGTTCTGGCAACACTAAACTGTCTAGTAATCCCTTTCTTGGCACAAAAATCATCCAACAGTTTATTTCTAAACTTACCACCATTATCACTTCTAAGCATTTTAACTTCATTACCAGTTTTCTTTTCAATTTGGTTAATAAAGTTAATTAAAGTATCAGCAGTGTCACTTTTCATAACTAAAAAGAAAGTCTAAGTAAACCTAGAAAAGTCATCTGTGATGACAAAGCAGTATGATTTACCATTCAAACTCTCTATATTAGTTGGACCAAACAGGTCCATATGCAGCAAGTAAAGTGGTTTAGAACTAGAGTGCACCTGTTTAGACTTAAATGAGACCTTGTGTTGTTTGCCTTTAAGGCATGCAACACAAGAGTGGTCATTGTAGAAAGCCTTTTCAGGCAAACTATCAACCAAGCCATGTCTCACAAGTTTGTTTATATTTTTAAAGTTAATGTGCCCTAGTCTCCTGTGCCATAGATTACTCTCATCAACTGAAGCTTTAGCATAAAAACATGACATATTATTGTTTATCCTAATACCATTAAGATTCACATTATAAATGTCCGTATGCCTAGGTGTTCTATAATCAATAAATTTCTCACCTGGAATTTTAAAATCCTTGCTTAAAACCAAGCATTCAGTATCAGTAAAAAGAACCTTATTTTTGTTATCACAAACTTGTGATACACTAAAAAGATTATAATCAAGTTCTTTTACCAGAAACACATTTTCAAAACGCAAATTGTTAATGAGAAGAGCTCCTTTGCCTGTGATAGTTCCATATCCGCCTCCAAAGTAAACTTTATCACCATCCTTAATGGGAGTGAAGTTTGTGAGATAATCTTCCTTCCCAGTCATGTGCCTAGAGCATCCACTATCCCAATAGCCATAATCATTTACCTGTTTTTGAATGCCCTGCACATAAAGAAAACAAATTAGTTTTCTTTGGGAACCCAAGCCTGAGCAGACTTGGATTCATCTGGTTGTTCAACAAGAACAAACTTAGTTCTCATAACAACCCCTTGTTCATCCCTTTTTGGATGAAACACCCAGTTAACCCCAATTGGTTTTGTGATGACCTTTGAAATATAATTAAATCTGTTATAGGTCATAGAAATCCCATTAGAATTAGGGTTTTGATCTTGATTAGGTCTCTATGTCAAGCTAGAAGAAGCTCTAGACCCCTTTCCCTATGGTTGCAAATATTTACCATTATTTGGTCTGGCAACGTTTCTGTCAGCGTTTGATTTGGTCTTGTCAACGCTGAAATTACCCTTATAAGCGTTGAACCTAGGGTTTGCTACAGGAACCCATTTCCTATTAGACCATGTATTGGTCTTCTGAAAAGGTCTTTGTCCATAAGTGTTAGACCCTTTAGTGAAGAATGAGGCTGGTCTAACAACTTGTGGACTTTTCTCCACAAAAGTTTTGGGTCTGACAGCGTTTGATCTTTTGTCAGCGTTGACACACTTATAGGCTAAATGTGAAAAGCTCCCACAAGTATAACAGGCTTTTCTAGACACAACTCTAGGTCTAGAAGAAAAGAAACCTGTTCCATTATCAAGGTTTCCACAATTTGTATCACTAACTTGCCTTTTTGGTGACCTAGTATTTCTATACATTTCTGCATACTTAATGCTAGGTTTTCTAACAGTGTTTGAGCCAAGGTCAACAGTCTTGCCAGTGATTGGGTTTGTTACTTTGATAGGGGTCGACTCATTTGGACTATCACAAAGCATGCCACCCTTGACAAACAAGGTAGGGTTGGCTTTCTTCCATTCATTCAAATCAGTCAACTTTTGCCTATATTCCTCTACTGGGGTAAGGACTCTTGGTGGAGGAATAAATTCCTCTTCTTGGAGTTCTGGTAAACCAGTCCAAGATAAGTCCTTTCCTTGGACACCATAGAAGTCCCTAGCTGGTGGTGGAACACCAGCATACTCTTTCATCCCAATCCCAGTCATGTCCCTAGAGTCGCTTTGTTTACTAACACATTCTCCTAGGGTTTGTGAGGCCTTATCAAATCTCTGAATTTTAAGGTCTACATTATCCTTATTCTTAATATCCTCATCTAACTTAGCCTGTAATTCAGCATTGACACTTTCTATGATGTTTCTAATATCATTACTAGCATTTAAATCATGTTTTAAGATATTTATTTTATCTTTTAGGTCAAACTCCATTTTCTTATACTCAGCTATAGTCTTTTCAGTTTGAGTAAGAGCAAGTTGATAGTTAGACAACTTGCATCTCTCAGTAATCACATCTCCTAACAATCTTAAAACATCTTTGTTAAGTCTTTTAGTATTTAAACGACAACCCTTACTACAAAAAGCATCATCATATACCTCATTGTCTGATGAAGATGAGGAGTGTGCCATGAGAGCATATTGAACATGCTCTTCTTCTTCTATCTCAGCAACCAAAGCTTTATCCTCTTCCTCATCCTTAGCCAAATAGCTCCAGTCCCATCCAATACCATCAATTTCTTGCACTGCCACCATGGCCTTAGGATCCCGAGCCTTAACAATTTGGCTTGAGGGTTTTCCAGCATCAGATCTTCTTGGAGATCTGCATTCTCTCATAAAGTGCCCCATACGATGACAATTGTAACACTCAACCTTGGATTTATCAAATCCAGCAGTGTCCTTAGCATTAAAAGTCATCTTCTTCTTGAATCTTCTATTCCATCTGTTTGCTCTTATACTTGCAAGAGCCATGTTCCACTTTATATCCATCTCCTCCAAGTGCCCATCACTTATTTGCTCAAGGTACTCATAAGTAATCACTGAACCATTGGGTAATGAAGCAGTGTATGCACACACAGTATCCAGATCCATACCAGCAGGTTTAACTCTTGGTGAATCAATTTTGTATGTGTCAGCGTCTGAATGTGAGGCGTTGACAGGATATGATCCAGCGTTGACACAGGTTGATCCAGTAACTGGATGCATGTATGAATCCTTCTGATCAAATTGACCTTCACTATGTGAGAAGAAGGCCATGTTTCCATTGGTAGTCTTACTTCCATGCTCCAAAAGAGTTTCATTCTCCAACAGCCTCAGTTTGTTGTAAACATCATCAAAAGTAGAACTTTTGTGAGTGTTGTTGGCAATTATAGATCTTGCCTCAATCTTCCAGGCATCACCAAGGCTTTTAAGAAAAGTGGCAATAATGTCAACATCACCAATTACTGTCCCCATGAAGGATAGCTTGCTTGTAATGTCAAGAAGTCTGCTTCTCACACTACTTAGCTTCTCATTAGGTTGAGCTTTAAAAACAACATACTCATGTAAGAGTTGCTTCTTTTTCTCTTCCACAGTATCAACATTACCACCATAGGCAACTTCAAGGGCTGCCCAAAGGTCTTTTGCAAACTCATAACCTCTGTATTTGTGCTGATTTTCCTGTCCCAACGAGAGTTTCAGAATGCTTAGGGTTTTCATATCAACCCTTCTCTTTGCTATGTCCTCAACAGACACAGCTCTACCATCTTTAGGTTTTTCTTTCTTATCTGCTTCAGAGCATCCTTGAACATCTGATCTTGTAGCAATGACATCTGCAATCTTTTGAGCTTTATTGAATGTGTTTTCATATTCAATAATCTCCCAGAGTGTGTAATCATGGATTTGTAGATATTGCTTAAAGTTGAACTTCCATAGCTCAAAATTGTCTGGATCTAGCATGGGAATCTTGATGTTGTGGTTTGAGGAGGAGGAGGTTACTTTTGGAGTAGACATGATGTTTTTAGGGTTTTGTGAAAATTAGGGTTTTGGTGATTTAGGGTTCTTGTGTTCTTTTAGATCAAAGTTTCTCAACAAGCTCTGATACCACTTGTTGATCCCAAACTTAGATCGATTTAGCTTG
Source organism: Glebionis coronaria (assembly GCA_025667525.1). Lineage (NCBI taxonomy): Eukaryota > Viridiplantae > Streptophyta > Magnoliopsida > Asterales > Asteraceae > Glebionis > Glebionis coronaria. The sequence continues at coordinate 310,738,258 of CM046875.1, forward strand.
TGTAAACGAGATTAGATCAAGTTATACACGTAGAGAAACTTTGTTTATGTATGAAACAATTTAAGTGTTATGCGGAATTAACACTCAAACAAGAACACACAAACAGTTGTAAAACAAACTTTCACTTGATTGATAATAACGAACTTGCTTACAATGAAAGTGTTAAACATTTGAAAAACTTATATGAAACATAACCTAAAGGTCTTCTTTTATAGACACAAGAAGCCTTGTACAAGAGTCTACGTATCAGCTATTCTAGGTAAACATAATTATAGAAAATACATTGTTGATCCTATCTTTACTAGAAACAAACTAGAAACAAAATACGCGTAGATCATATCTTTCTATCAGCGCTTGTCTTCAACCTATCAACGCTTGACTTCTTCCTGTCAACGCTTGATCTGTCAGCGTTTGTTTTCTTCTTATCAACGCTTGTTTTCTTCTTGTCAGCGTTCAAGTGTACTGGCTACATTTTATTCCCAACAGAGTAGTCGAGATCATGCAATGGTTCAAGAGAACCGAGACTATGTTCCGTATTAGTGACTGTACGGAAGAGAACAAGGTAAAATTTGCTACCTGTACACTAGTGAAACATGCTCTTACTTGGTGGAATTCACTAGTTGCTACCCTTGGGCATGATGATGCCTATGGGATGACTTGGACTGCATTGAAAGAAAGGCTGACCGTGAAATATAGTCCTCGCGGTGAAATCAAGAAGCTAGAGATTGAACTATGGAATCTTAAGTGCACCAACTATGACATCACAACCTACAACCAAAGGTTTCAAGAGTTGACCTTGATGTGTACTAGGATGTTTCCTGAGAGGAAGGACAAGATCGAGAAGTACGTTAGTGGACTTCCGGAATCTGTTCATGACAGTGTACTAGCACCTCGACCTACTACAGACGAGAGTGCCATCGAGTTTGCCACTGAACTGATGGACAAACGAGGTCGTGATCATGCGATGAGACAGACCGAGCACAAGAGGAAAGCTGATGAGAACTCCCGTAATAATCATCAGACCCAACCAAAGAGACAGAACCCAGGGCAGATTTATAGTACTACTTTCTCAGGGTCGTCTCCATACGTAGGCATCAAGCCGAAATGTCCCAAGTGCAATTTTCACCACTACATTGACAAATCTTGCCGAAGGCCCGGAAAAGGCAATACCTATGTTTCGGCTGATAGAAACAACTCTAGTACCACCTTCAGGTCTAATAACCGGAATGGCCAGAACTTCTGTAGAAATAGACAGCAGGGAAATCGTCCTCCCACAGGTGGAAATGATGTGAAACGGAAGGAGGTTCGTTGCTATGGTTGTGGAGAGACAAGACATATCCGACCCGAGTGCCCAAAGAAAGCAAGTAATAGCGGGAATGGTGGAGGAGCACCAGCCAGAGTTTACGTGATAGGAGACACCAGGACCGACTCCAATCTGGTTACCAGTACGTTTCTTTTGAACAATCGACATGCATCCATTTTGTTTGATACCAGAGCTGATAGGAGTTTCATATCTACCGAGTTTAGTAATTTACTAGACATCATTCCTACCCAGTTAGACAACTGTTACAGAGTCGAATTAGCTGACGGCAAAATCATCGAAACCAATGCTATTTTAAGAGGTTGTACCCTAAACCTTTTGAACCATCCCATTGATATCAACCTAATTCCAGTAAGTCTTGGTAGTTTTGACGTTCTCATCGGTATGGATTGGTTAGCAAAATATCACACAACCATTGTGTGTGACGAAAAGCTAGTCCGTATACCGTGGGGGAAAGAAAACTTAATTGTACGAGGAGAAGGGAATTTGGACAGGACTGACACTAGACTAAGTGTCATCTCATGCACCAAAGTCCAGAAATACACACTGAAAGGATGTCCTATCTTTTTAGCACATATTTCCCAAGCAGACAAGGAAGATGAACCCAAGAAGAAACAAATCTAGGACGTACCAATTGTCCGCGATTATCCCGAAGTTTTCCCAGACGAATTACCTGGTTTACCACCAACTCGTCAAGTAGAATTTCAAATCGACTAGATACCAGGAGCTGCACCTGTAGCTAAAGCACCCTACCGGTTATCACCAACCGAGATGAAAGAACTCGCAAAACAACTCTAAGAACTGTCAGACAAAGGTTTTATTCGACCCAGTTCCTCACCTCGGGGAGCTCCAGTACTTCTTGTCAAAAAGAAAGACGGTTCTTTCCGAATTTGTATTGATTATAGAGAACTGAATAAGTTAACTGTGAAAAATCGCTACCCACTTCCTCGAATCGATGACCTATTTGATCAACTACAAGGATCAAGTGTGTACTCCAAGATCAACTTACGATCCGAATACCATCAGTTGAGGGTCAAAGAGGAAGACATACCAAAGACAGCTTTCAGAACTCGTGACGGTCACTACGAATTTCAGGTAATGCCATTTGGATTGACCAACGCACCAGCCATATTTATGGACCTCATGAACCGGGTGTGCAGACCGTATCTGGATAAATTCGTTATCATGTTCATCGACGACATACTCATTTATTCCAAGAATGAGCAGGAGCACGGAGAACATCTAGCTGATGTACTGAAATTGCTTAAGGAAGAGAAGCTATACGCCAAGTTCTCAAAATGTGAATTTTGGATTCCTAAGGTACATTTCCTTGGTCACATGATCGATAGCAAGGGAATTCAAGTAGATCCAACAAAGTTCGAATTCGTAAAGGATTGGGCATCACCTACGTCACCAAAGGAGATTCGTCAATTCTAAGGTCTTGCTGTTACTATCATAGATTTATAAAAAGATTCTCTAAGATAGCTAAGTCTATGACGAAGCTTACTAAGAAAGGCGTGAAGTTTGAATTGGGAGAAAAAGAGGAATCAGCATTCCAAACCATCAAACAAAAGTTGTGTAGCGCACCTTGTCTACTGTGATGCCTCACATAAAGGCTTAGGTGCTGTACTGATGCAAAGAAAGAAAGTAATTCCGTATGCTTCAAGACAACTGAAGAAGCACGAATAAAATTACTTTACTCATGATCTTGAACTTGGATCCGTAGTTTTTGCCTTTAAAATCTGGAGGCATTACCTATATGGAATAAATTGTACATTGCATACTGACCACAGGAGCTTGCAACACATGCTATACCAAAAGGAGCTGAACATGAGACAACGTCGTTGGATAGAGCTTCTTAGTGACTACGATTGTGACATCAAATACCACCCAGGTAAAGCCAACGTGGTTGCAGATGCACTGAGCCGCAAGGGAACAGATTTTCCCATGAGAGTTAGAGCCTTAGTTATGACCATTAGCTTGGATCTACCCAAGAAGATATTAGAGGCTCAACTCCAAGCACAAAAGCCTGAAAACATTGGGAAAGACGACATAGGATGAATGCTTAGGACAGATCTAAGCAAGGAGAAATTAGAACCAAGAGTAGACAGAACGTTATGTCTACATGGAAGAAGTTGGTTACCATGCTACAGAGACTTGAAAAGCGTGATCATGCACGAATATCATAAGTCTAAGTATTCCATACATCCGGATTTGAAAAGATGTATCAGGACATGAAGAAGTTGTATTGGTGGCCAAACATGAAGGCAGACATTGCAACATACGTAAAGAAATGTCTAACATGTGCCAGAGTGAAGACTGAACAACAGAGACCATCAGGATTACTTGTCTAACCTGAGATACCAAAATGTAAATGGGACAACATCACTGATAGTAGTAAATCATACATGTTTTAGGAAAAACGCGTATGAGCGGCAAGTATTAAGTCATACGCTTTAGGAAAAAACGTAAAACCGAATAAGTGCGAATTCGTTCTCGGCAGAGGTGTATGATTATGAGCGCCAATATGTAAAATCAAAGTTTGGATTAGCGTCGTTTTTGGTTTAGAAGAGAGAAAATAAAGACTAGCTACGACTACGATTACACTACGACGTATTGACGTAAAACGATGACGTAATTACGTAAAACGCGACAAAATTAAAAATTAAAGCTAAAAATTAATTAAAAATGAAAACTAAGTCTAAAATAATATAAATAAGAATAAAAATTCAATAAATAAAGTTTAAAACCTTTTATTAATTAAATATTCAATTTTAAATGCTAATTAAAGCCCTAAAATTAAATATAATTAAGAAAAAGCCCAAAATATTATTTTATTGAACCAATAACTCACTTATATTATTTAAAGACTAAAAAGTATTTTTCCTAAATTTTAAAGACTACTTTTCTATTTTTTAAATGCTTAAACCAATTTTTAAGCTAAAATAATGGTTAAAAATAATAAAATAATGCTAAAAATAAACTTACTATTTGAAAAATCCTATTTTATATAACTAAACAATAGAAAAATTTAAAAAGTTGAAAGAGTAAAATTTTATCACTGAAAGACAAAAAAGATTTGATTTAAAACTATTTAAACTAAGATTAAATCTAAAAAATAGAGAAAAGGAGTGAATAGTAAAACTTTTTAAACTAAAAATCTTAAAATATTTTTCTGAATCTAAGAAAACTTTTAAGACTGAAAAATGTTGAAATTTTGCACTAAAAGAAAAAAACAGAATAGTTAAAACTAATAAAAACTGATTTTAATCTAAAAAATAATAAATGAACAGTGAAATGAAAATAAACTCAATGAAAAATCATAAAATAAATAAACAAAATGAGGAAAAATGAAAAATTTGGAAAAAGCTTAAAATAACCCACTAAAGACAAAATCTATCTAACTGATGTTGACTGTTGGAATAGTTTTGTCCTTTAGTGCCAGCAGTGGGAAAGAAACAACTAGCAGTGGGAAACTTCTTCCCGCTGCTCTAAGCAGAAAACAGGTTTGGTGATGTTTTAGCTTGTGGAATCTTTGTTACTTGGTTTCAATTGGAAACAAGGGCACCCCTACACTTAGTGGAGTGTAGGGAGTCAAATTAAGCAATAAAAAACACAAGTCTAACACATAAATCACACACAGATGGGCAATTTAAGTTGCTGATGTACTAAGTATGGGTCTCGTTCTATGGAACTAATGCAATTGGCCACAAAGTGAATTTCGAAGGCTCAATTCTCACTCAAATAACCACTAAACAATAACCAATCACTTCCACACTCTAGATTAACTGAAACTCTAACAAATTCCAAAATATGAATTCACAAATCAATAAAACAGACTGGTTGAAGACCTACTGATGAACTTAACTGATTTCACCATTTTTTCACATGTAAATCCCATTAAACTCTACAAAACTGAAACTAATAGATAATTTAACCTAACTCTAACCAGTGGAGATTGTTTGAACTATTTTCAAGCCAAATGGATGTCAGCTACTCGTCCTAACAAACAAACCCAAACACCCCTATAATTTTTGAAAATGAAATTTAATAAAGACTTTATACTCAATACTACTTAAAACTGCTAGAATCTTAAACTAACATACAGAAGACACATAAATAAGCATAAACAGACAATTAGCACATCCAAAAATCATAAAATCCACAAGGCATAAAATTTGAGATAAAAGGCAGTTAAAAGGGGTTCAAGGTTTTACCCGATGCCACCAGCTCTTGCAGCTATTCCTCAACTATGAGGCTTGTGGAGTGTGGTGCAAGGACCCCGTTGTTGGAATCTACAAAGAGACCCAACGGTGCACTGATATAGGAAAAGAAAAATTATGGAATGGAAATGAGGTCATGATATCAACACATGTACCTGCACATTAACCATAAACAAACTGCAAGCCTCTATAATCTCCTATGCAAGCTGATTTGTCAATTCAGCTTGCATAGGGGCTTATGAAACAGTGAAGAGAACAAATTTGTAAAAAGGTTTGAAAAACCTCTTGAAAAACCAATTCAGTAAACACTTTTGAAATACACTTTTGGTGATCAAAACAGACTGGAAAGTAACACCAATCTAGATTCCACAATCAAGAATCAGTTGTCACTTCAACTTGATTGTTGGAGTCTAAATTTGTGGTTCTCAAAGACCATTTGAAAAATGCCTTTAACAAAGACCTTTGATAAAGTTCTAACTAAATTTGCAATGGAACATAAAGATTTTTACACTACAAAAACAGTAAAGCCGGAACACAAATTATGCAAAATTTATAAATAACACTTTAGATATTTATTAACTAAAAAAATTACATAAAGTTGGAACAAAGAAAATAAAGGGTACAGGCACCCTTTATATACTAAACATTAGAATTATCTAGAAGAACTAACACCCTAAACATGAAAAATCCGAATTTGCCCTTAGTCTTCTTGTTCAAACTTGGTCAATGGTTGGACATGTGATGCCTTGTTGTTTCCAGCTTGGAATGACTTCATCTTGGGCGTTGGTTTAGTCCTTAGGGACCAAGAAATTGGTGACATCCGTTGATTCTCTGTTGAGATTCGTACTTTACTCAAAATAGGGGAGCATGAGAACATTGGGGGACCCTCATGTGGTCACGGGGTGATGTTTGTGAGATGGGGTTTAGGTGAGGGTGAGTAATATTAAGGATATGGAAGGTTAGAGGGGAAAACCCCTTGGTTTGATTGGGTTATTAGATTAGGGTTTCATGGGATGAAGAACATAAATAGTAGGCTTAGATCTAGTTTAGGGATTAATTAGTTTTGAAAACTTGTTTCCCACACAAATTAATAACTGATTAATAATCAGTTTTATATAAAACTAGTGGAAGGGTGACGTGTGGGATTGGGAGGTCGTGATTGGTGAGTCAACCAGTCAAGATAACGTGGCGTGTTGTGAGTGGGTGTTGAAGGTTTCTTTGTTTCCCAAGAATGGCCCCCAATGTTTCATTCTTTGTTCATATAAAGTTTTCAGCTGCCAACTTCAATTCCTTTTGTTATAAAACTTCGTTTTTTATACTTTTGCCACAAAAGTTTTATCAAAATTGTTCCAAGGGCATTTTATGCAATGTTTGCATTCTTCAAGGGCCATAATGGTATAATCTTGAAACTTGAGGACCAATCTTGTAAAAATTGAGATTTACAAGGGTCAAAAGTGACACGTCTTCAAAAGTTGAGGGACCATTCTTGCCAAATCTTCAAACTTCAAGGACTTCAAAGGAAATTCATGATTCGGGTCCGGTTCTTTGTGCGGCTTCGTTTCGCGTGTTCGTTTTTACTTGAATCTTGTGATCTTTTGTTGATTTCACGATATCTGTACCAAAAATACACAATGAACAAACACAAGCATATTTTTGGGTATTTTGATGATATTTTAAGCGTTTTATGCCCGATTTAGACGATGAGACTATGTATAAAAGCAGTCTCATCACTCCCCCATAGTAAACCATTGTCGTGCCCTCACGCAATGCTAGAATTAAGTATCATAGAACTTCCAAAATTCATTTTATGATGACATTTATTGAAGACATAAACTTAAATAAACTACTACACGTGTTTTAGACATAATGTAATGTTTTCATCACGATCAAGTGACTTTTAGGGTCAAAGAATAAGAACACGTGAATGCCTCATAGAGATAAGTTCGTCATCCTCGATTTTTACTCGATTCCATGCTAAGCGTGTAACGAGATCATTGTCATTATAAGTTAGCAACACAATCATATCTCATGAGTGTTAATTACACACCTAAACTCCCTTATTCCTAATTGGTATCTCTTATATTTTATTTTTGTCTTAATGATCATGAGGATACATCTTTGACTTATGCGTGAATAGAAATTAGGTCCAAAAATAGAGCATTAACGGTGTAACCAAAATCATCGAATTAATAATTCACCCTAATAAACAACGATGTCAAAAAATTAAGTCAACAAGAAGGATCGATAAACACGGTATTAAAACGGTTTTGAACATGAGACTTATTACCATGACTTTTATTATCCGCCATCATCCGTGGTTTTATTATCATGGTTTACCTCCATCTTTTATTCAACTCCGCCATGGAGCTTTTATTATGACTTCGGTCTTGCCCTTGTCTTTTTTTATCCGCCATCATCGGTGGTTTTATTATGACTTGACGTATATCCTCACGCTTCGAATTTTGGATCTTTAAAGCTTCAAAGATTAAGTCTTGATTCACTTTCAATTTGGGCATAGATTTTTTGTCCTTGTGAGCTTCAAATTTTTGCTTAATTTAGGTGAGCACTTGAAATCTTATTATCGGGTGAAGCTTTCGATTATTCTGGTTGCCAATACTTCAAAACCGTGACACTGGCGATACCTTAATGTTTTACCAATTTAATTACATGGAAGCTACTAAAACAAATTAGAAACCAACAATAGTGACTAAACCACTAAATCAATATTTATTAACAATTTATTATTATAAAAGTGTGGGGAGAATAAGCTAATAATTACTACATATGAGATCATGAACGATTACGAGACTTATAAATAACTCTATAATTTCTCATCCTAATTTAAGAGACTTAGCCTAAAAAGTTAAAGAATCGAAGCTAAGTGCTCAACACGCACGGTCGAGTAAAAAATTACTCTTATTCTCACCATCGGAAAACCTACATTAGTGTCTTAAACACTTATGAAAAATTTTAAAATTTGGCCATTTTTAGCCTTATTTTGCAACAAAACGATAACAAAAAGATGAATTATGGATTGCGTGGTGACGTAAGCATGGTGGAGTATCTACTCACCCCCATACTAAAACTAAACATTGTCCTCAATGTTTCGAGCCTAGGGGTGAAAACACCCCCATACTAGAGACGTTGTCGAATGCTTAATATCGAGCATGGAAAGGGTAAAACGAATAACCAAAAAGACGTTTATGAATTGTGCTAATAAGATAAACGTTAGAACATAAAAGGATATCATCGGATATCGGAATCTCCAAAGGCAACGATCGAAGCTCGAGTGATCCGTAAAACGAACACGAGAGGCTTCCATGATGACGATGAACCTAATGAATCACAATCACAAACAACCACAAAACAAAGGTTGGAAGAGCACAAGTCCCCTCGCTACACTATTAGAAAACGATAATATTTACAAGGATAAGCATGAGAATCCCCCACGAGGCACCTTGTTTTTGATAACCGAGTCAAAAGCTCGACTTGAATCTCCATAAATGTGATCATTTAGGGATAATCATGTATGGTTATTTTTGGTGGGGCTTACATGATAAACAATGCCCAAAAGTACATGGAGTACTATAAAAACCTGATATACGTATACCGGGATCGAAGATGGCGTCCTCGTTTTCATAGGATAAACGAATCAACGCCACTTCAATACGTGCCAAAACCCCAAAGGGGTAGAAGAAAAGAGATGAGAAATAGAAGGGTGGAACAATGGGTAAGGCATAACTATGAGCTACTCGAGGTAGACTCATACCAAGCAAACGAAAAGATTTTCCATTTACTGCATCGGTGGAAGACCGAGATTTCCCTTTATAAGCAATTTCGGGATCGTAAATCTCAACCTCGGTGCAGAAATGTGAGGGAACATAAGGGGCTTCCCCAACACTAGATCCACACCAACCGTCGTCAAAAGGAGTAGACGAGCTGGTAGCACTCATAAAACGCGGTGATGACGGAGTTAAACATGTAGAAAATATTTTAAATCCATTTTAAAATCTTTTCCTTTTTCATCATTTTTAAACTCTTTATGAAAACCCGATTTGATTATGTCGAAAATATATGGCGTGTCAAATTCAAAATTAGTCGCGCTAAAAATCCTCACATTTAAGTTGCGGTGAGGGGGTGGTGGATTGTATAAGTTCTCAAAACGTCGATCAACAAAGAACACCGCCCCATCGGGGTCTACATACTCGTCATCCTCATGAACATCGATCTCATCGATTTCTTCATCAAAGATAGGCTTGTCAAACCAAGGTTCGTCATTCCCCTCCTTGAGAATCTTAGAAACTCTCTCGAAAAGATGACGATCAAGCACGAAACCATCATTCATTTATGGGGATTGTTGATAAGTTAAATCCTCACGAATGTGGTAAACGTAATTCTCATTTGAGGAGTGTTGATTAGGTAACTCCTCGAGAATTGGATTTTTGGTGGTCACATGAGTTGGTTCGTCATCGAAAATAAGACGTTCCAACTCATTTAGTTCATCCTCGATTTGGGAAAGATCGGCCTCACTTGTAGGTGGAAGTAGAGGCATAAGAGCTAGCTCTCGTTCAATGATTTCCTCAATCTCGGGATCAAACTCATAATCATCGTACTTCACATGTGAAGAGGTCTTTTTGGGAGAATCCTCAAAAATGGCATGTGGATTTCGAAGTACGTGATTTATCTCGGCAAAATCGCCATCGTCATCATCAAAGAAAGAGTCGTTGTGAGCACTCACAACCATGGTCTTACAAGTCGAATGACTATGCTTAGGTGAATTTTCTAAAACGAGAGGATCGATGTCGATAAAACCTTTAGCCTCAACGGGTGTTGGGCTAGGAAAAGGAGGTACTTTGATGGAGTTAGAAGTTGAAGCCTTAAAGACGTGGTCCTTCGAAGGTGGTGAAGACGAGTCCATTTTTGTCATTCTCGTGATGGCACTAACGTCGCCCTTCGGAATTGGTCGTTCACTTGTTTCACCGAATACATCCCAAAGTGATTTTTCATCCATAAAGTTACGCATACCCTTTTGAATTAGGTACACGTATTCTTTATCATTAAAATCATCATCTTTAAAACGGTTCTTCAAAATTCTTTCAAAACATGCATTAAGCCTCATATTTTCCGCTAAAGTTAACATTTTGAAATCATTAGAATCTGAAACATTAGGTTTTGAAACCTTGGTTTTTCATGATCATTAGACACTTGGGATTTACTTGTGAAAAAGTCCATTATATCCTCCCCATATCTCATAGTAAGTCTTCCCTCGTGAACGTCGATTACGGTTCGAGCCGTCGATAAAAATGGTCGGCCTAAAATGATGGGATATTTAGGGTCACACTCGTAATCGGATATGATGAAATCCGCGGGAAAAACAAACTTTCCAACTTTGACATAGACATCCTCGGCTATTCCAATTGGTATTAATGATGTACAATTTCCAAGCTCGATAGCATGTTCGTGGGGGTAAGTGAAGGCAATCTTATCAGTTTCCAAAGAGAATGAGGCATGAGATTGATGCTAGCACCTAAATCGGCAAGGGCTAAACATCCCTCAATCTCGGAAAAATCACAAGGTAATAGAAATTGGTCCAGATCCTCTTCCTTTCTCGGCATATGCCTTTTGGGTTTTTTAAGAAGGATCGATGCACAAGTTTCTTCAAGGGTTACTTGGGTTAGGTCGATAAAGCTCTCTTTTTGAAACGTGGATGGACTTTGAGGTACACGAGGGTGTGCAATCTTTTCCTTGGTCGCCACGTTCACCCCATCGACTTTAGAACAAGAAGGCGTCTTAGAAGTCGAGGGTTGAGAAGAAGTGTAACACCCCATTTTGATAATGGAATGTCACGCGTAATTATGGCGTGTCATCAAAGCATGCAAGGTAATATATACTAAAACATACATGACCATAGTGATAACCGGAATCAAACATCGGTTCCCAAACATTAGCCCCAAAACATAATAAAGCAAAAGAAATGAATGAAAGACTAAACAAGCATAAGTATATGAATGCAAAAAGGAAAAGAAGTCTCTAGCAGCCTCCATCCTATGCACGTCCTCCAAATGCTCGAGTCTTTCCTAGGGTACCTACCGTTTTAGGACATGGAAAGGAAAGTAACGGCTGAGCAAAACGCTCAGTGCACGGATATAGACATAGTATAAATGACTAAAACATAATAAAGACTTAATAGCAGCGGAAATGTATAAGTCCTGGAAAACCTGGAACATTTTCATAAACTGGTTTTATAGTTTGAAAAGCCTTATGTTTATCTTATGAAAACAGTTTAACATATTTTACCATTAGCCAATATAGGTCATGAAAATCCATCGTGCATGAATACTTGGAGGGGTGACCTCATCATGCAAATTAGAGGGGTTGCCTCTAATTTAATATACTGGTTTAGGTAGGAGGGATCAGCTCCTTGTGAAGGATGCAAGGCACACACACATTCACACTGAGTCTGCTGAAAAACATATAACTAGGATGCACCCATACGCCCCACATGATAAATATAATAATATGGCCAAAAGCTGAAGGGACGCCACGAGCAATCACTCCGCCGTGGTGAAGTCATAACATCAGTGCCTCTAATGTTATGGTTATGGTACCTCCATAACTAGGTGAAACTGGTCATGCATGTATATGGCTATAGGTATTCTAAATTAAACATAAGCAATTCAAACATATAAACTTATACTACGGGAAAACAGTTGGCCGCATACGGGGAATCCTAATAAGGAAAGAATGTCCATACTGAAAGGACGTGAATCCTTACCTTATGTCCAGTGAACGAAGAAGACGAACTGAGGAGAGTCCTACTTCGGTATCACTAATGCTACATAAATACATACGTGTATAAGTATCTGATTACTAAATACGTAACTGGTTTTATGTCATGTCTTAGCTTATTTTATACGTTCATGTCATGTTTTACTGTTTGAAGCTTTATAATGTATTTATCTTACATTTTGTCTATTCTGATTAAGTATTACTTGTATTTCATGTATTATTATACTTACTGTGTCATAATAAGTAACTTTCTAAAAATAGCAGGTTTCCTAAAATAGGAAGTTTCCAAAAATAGAAAGTTACCAAATAGAAAGTTTCCAAAAATAGAAAGTTTTCAAAAATAGAAAGTTTCCAAAAATAGAAAGTTTCCAAAAATAGAAAGTTTCCAAAAATAGAAAGTTATCAAAAATAGAAAGTTTCCAAAAATAGGAAGTTTCCAAAAATAGAATTACTGCTTAAAATAGATCACTTTCTAAAAATAGAAAGTTTCCATAAATAGATTAGCTACCTTAATTAAATAAGTTTCTAAAAATAGAAACTTTCCATAAATAGATTAGCTGCCTTAACTAAATAAGTTAAGTATATAAGCTTAAGTGTTTTCTGATTATTTTTCTAAGTCATATTGATATAAGGTATAGTTTATTAATTATTACATGTAATTTAAATAAACTATAGGTTAAAAGTATTTAATTAAATATATCATGTTTTTAATTAAATAAAGTTAAATACTTAGGTTAAAACATGTACTATTAATTATTAATAATATAACCTAAGTCATGTTAATTAATTAATTATAGCCATGGTTTTTAATAATTAATTAATTACAAAGTCTAGAAAAATATAAATACTTAGGTTAAAATTCCATGATCTAATAATTAAATTATAACCTAAGTCATGTTTTATTAAATTAATCATGTGATATTTTATTAATTTAATTTAACATATGATTATTAAAACATAACCTTAACATAAACCATGAACCTGATCGTGACTAGAAACCATGAACCGGACCCGTAATCAACACCATACCCTGAACCACCTCGGGGTTCTCCCCTGTTTGCTGCTGCCGTGGGACCCACACCACCAAACCGAGACCTTGAGGTCTTGGTGGTGGTCCATATGCCAAGCCGAGACCCCTTAGGGGTTCGGTTTAGGCGTCGGCTAGACAAACACCCCTAAAAACCCTTGTTTTGATCTACCCCATAATCATAGACATGTTTAATAAATGTTTTTAATTAGTGTTTAAAAACATCATGATCTTATGTAATTTATTAAATTAAAACATAAAAGAAAAAGGTTAAAAAGGTTATACCGAATGCGTGGATCAATCAAGGGCGAACACACACGAATGCTTGCACAAATTCCAAGATAAAAAATCAACCGACACCCCTTTTTGATGATTATAGGTGGCGGCCAAAAGGGAGCAAGAAGAAAGGAGAAGAAGTTTTTAGGGTTTTGTTATTTTTCTTGTTTTGTAAAAATGACACAAGATTTCTCCTTTTTCTTGTTTAGTAAAAATTGATGGGCGAAGCCCTTTTCCCTCCTAATTTCCTGGTATATGGGGCCCACATGGGGTAACCCGATCATTTTCCGTGTCTAATTAATAAGTGTGTTCTCGTGTTCGTGTTTTACGTGTTTTAATTATTTTTCGATCGTGACTTAATATATTTATTCGTGTTCGTAATAAATATATATACATATGTAATATTAGTTCGTGATTAATTTACGTTCATGATTTCATGTTCGTATGCTCGTGATTATAATTATTATTGGAATAATGATCACGTGTTCATACGTAATAAATACTTATCGTGTTCTAACACGTACATAATACTTAAAATTATTATACGTGAATGTAAACATGCTATAAAAGGACATATGTAATTGATAAGAGAAAAATGGATAAGAAGTCCGGATGAACTTGTCCGTTTCCAAGTGGCCTCCCTCATGGAACGGTTCCTTCACAAGATCTTGACGCGAATGAGAAATCTTGGTCCTCCTGACTTTGATTTGACGTACGAAGAAGTTCTTGGTTATCAACGTACGGTAGACCCCTAAAGTTGATCGAGGGCATAAGAATTTACGTGTAAGGCAACTGAAACGTTATTGTGCAAAACACTCTAACTTAACTGATAATTAGCAACGATGCGCGAGACACAAAGAAACATAGTACGTGAAAAATTTTGAACGTGACACGCGAAAAATTTTGAACGTGATACGTTGAGATATGATGAGTGTAGTATGAGTAAACATATCGTGACCGTGATACGTGTAACATATCTTGATCATGATATGAGGAACGTGGAATGAACATGAAATGTGAAACATATCGTGAACATAGAATATAATGGCGGTGACACCAAATGCTACAAGGTGAGACATAGAATATGACGAGAAACGTCTATCTGAGGATAGGGAGTTATACTAAACTTGGGTCTGGTCTCTCAAGTTCTTGCAAAACTTCCCAGAATGAGAAAAAGGAACATAAAATCTTAAGTCGAGATGCCATCATGAACGTGAATAGTGTCTGACCTGATAACTGAGGGATTTCCATGTGATCGGATGAGCCTTGGCTGGAACATGTCCGATCAATCTGTTGGTTCTGAAATCCTTGCGGATGTAAGGATTCTGCAGACTTGATCAAACTGTTTGCAATAACCAGATAGCATCATGCTTCTTCTGA
Organism: Glebionis coronaria; assembly: GCA_025667525.1. Lineage (NCBI taxonomy): Eukaryota > Viridiplantae > Streptophyta > Magnoliopsida > Asterales > Asteraceae > Glebionis > Glebionis coronaria. The sequence continues at coordinate 310,753,274 of CM046875.1, forward strand.
GTTTGCATTAAACTGGTAACCAAAATCTGTGGAGATCTTGTCCCATTTCAATTCACAATTTCAGATGATGAAAACATCCCAGTTTGTTGGTGTCCTATCTTAACCTGTTGGTATGTCAGGTACCTAGATATGAATGTAACTGTATCTTGCTTCGTAGAACTTGATACATAGGAGTTTGCGAAACTCTGAGTCTCTGAATCTAGACTTCTCCTAGCGTAGGATTTTCTAGAACACCTAATGTAGTGTAGGGTTCTCTCCTTTACGCATAAGCTGAGTCATGGTAAGATTAACCGTAGAAAGCCATGTGATTGAGCGTGTCACTGTAATCAAACAGAATTGATATTGGAAAAAATTTCCAGGGTAAAATTTCGATTGTCATAGAATTTGAAACATAGTGCAGATATGGTCTTCCTGTTCTTCTCTAGGCTTAAAGGGAAGTCAGGTTATCCTCAATTAAAACACTGATGAGTTTGCTTAAGAGTTCATGGAAACTCATTTGCTGCTGGAGCATTAATGGGACAAAAATCAAAATCATAAATTTAGCATGACTGAGTCATGTACGAATAGCAGTCATGGACATGTCCTTCTCTTTCACTCGTCACTGTTGGCAGCATGATCATGATTTCATTCTTGGAAAAGTGATTAACACTATAAAGTCGATTGGACATGTTGTTAATACGTGGAGGAGAATAACGGTCATGAATGGTGATTTGTTTAAGTCAACGGTAGTCGACACATAATCTCATGGTACCGTCCTTCTCCTTGTAGGTTCTTTTGGAATGTATGGGAAGATTTTGGAATAATCAACTGGCTATGCGTAAAAGGACCTAAGTGGTCGTGTCTTACTGACAGCTAGGAAATTTTAGCGACCATGGCTAACAACGCACATGCTTGTAAGCATAGATAATTTGTACAGATTTTCCTGATGGAAAATCAAGCTGAATGTATTCAGGAGCCTGAACATTACTGTACATAATTATGAATCGTAGCATGGTGTGCTGTTCATAGTCCATAATTAGGATAAAATTCATCTCGTGTCTGTCCAAGGAAATGTGTTAGCAGCTTGGATCTCATCATTAAGCTGAAGGAAAACCTTCTTATATGTGGGAATACGAAAGGCGTCCTTCAAGGTCATGAATATATGAAATATGGTAAAAGAAATGAAAGTGACATCGGCAACGTGACAGTTCTCACTGAAGCGCCGGTAATGGTATTGAAATTCTTGTGGCCTGATTAATACATGGCATAACAAAATGGATATACCCTTGGAGGGTACCCTGAATTTCTTAGAAATGTTCCATAGTTGGACGTGAGTCACGTGTCTTGATTCGTGTCTTGGAACTATAAGCATGACATATGTCTTGACTGGTGTCTTGACATGTGTCTTCAGAAAGTATACATGAGACATGTGTCTTGACTGATGTCTTGACATGTGTCTTCAGAAAGTATACGTGAGACATGTTTCTTGACTGATGTCTTGACGTGTGTCTCGAGACGTAAAACAATAGAACTACAATATTAGGTTATTATGCCAGACTTAGCGGATCGGTTGGACTACTGATCCTTTGTGTGTCTGATCACGTCTGTGGCCGGAGCCTCGGTTGCGATTTCTAGGATAGTTTTCGTCATAGTAGTGGTTACTATCATCATGTCTGTCAGTTCCATGACGATCATTCTCATGAGCTTGATTCATGTAACTATTCAGCTGAGTGACCGGCTGGTACCGGTTTGCACTCATATTGCTGAAATGACAGCCGAATGACGTGTGACATGTAACTAAGAATTAGGGACAATGATTGATGGAAATCGTCTGATGGTGAAGCATCTTCTCGTCCAATTGCTTTGCTCTGACGCCTTTGTCTTCGTCTTGTAGGATCTCCAGGTTGTGAACAGCATCCGCATCTCGTAGCATCTCCGAACGTCAGCAGCGTTAACCTTTAGTAACATCTCCAAGTTATGAGCAGCATCGGCAATCTTGTAGAATATCAGCAAGTGAACATACGCCTGAGATGATTTAGAATCAACTAGCGAATACTCATGAAGTATTACAAGTGAAATACACATGGATTTAGGTACGTGTAATACACATGGAATACGGTACATAGAGTACACATGGAATGCACATGAAATGATCGGTATTGGGGTCGATCAATTTTCATGATTTAAGGAAAGTATATCGGTTAAACGGTTATGAAAACTATCATGATAACCTGGCAGTATTAGCATAGACATCATTCTGGTTGTATCGAAAAACGTTAAAGTGTGGTTACACAAAATTCAACGATGATTTGCCTGACAGTATGATCAGTGAAAACCAACCATGACTATCATGAAAGCAGGGTTCAATGAAATTCAACAATTCCTTGCATGAAAGCATAAATAACAAAAGAGGCGTAAGACGTAATCAACATGAAGACGGAATTATCATGAAGAAACATGAAACCATCTATCATGAAGGAGTGTATAACATAATCAGCAAGAAACTGGAGTTAACCATGACAGTATGAAAACATACTTGACATAAAAACATATTAACTTATGAGGGGACATGAAAAAAATTATGCCAGTAAATCATGAGAAAAATTTTATGCATGAAAAACAGTGCATGAATGCGTAATGTAGCTTAAAAAAACCTTTATATGTGCGAGGGGACGCCTATGGGTCGGTCCCAAAACAAAAGACATGGCGAGGGGACGCCTATGGGTTGATCCCAAAGTTAAAAGTTTCGATAAAAGCACATGCGACTAAATAGGGCCACTCCTGTACCAACCATTACTTAGTCATAACTCCTACAACAATGATACATGAAACATAAATAAATGAAACTCATTTGTCAAAACTTATCAGAAAATTTTTTATGTGACTAATTATGAACTACTGGTGTTCAGTCCACATAGCCACAGTTCACGAGGAACATTATGCATGAAACAATGACACATAACTCAATATGAATGACGGTTGTCCATCCATATTAGTAAAACAATATCGATGAAAACATCAAGGTTAAAACCTCAAGGTGCTGAAAATATCATGGTTAAAACAACAATGCGCTGAAAACATCAATACGTGGAATAACAAACGTTGGCTTAGGAAGCTCCTGGTGACTACCCACTAGTCACAGGTCGAGTTTTAGAGCCTACAGGTCCAAACCTGGCTCTGATACCATAATTGTAACACCCCATTTTGATAATGGAATGTCACGTGAAATTATGGCGTGTCATCAAAGCATGCAAGGTAATATGTACTAAAACATACATGACCATAGGGATAACCGGAAATCAAACATCGGTTCCCAAACATAAGCCCCAAAACATAATAAAGCAAAAGAAATGAATGAAAGACTAAACAAGCATAATTATATGAAGGCAAAAAGGAAAAGAAGTCTCTAGCAGCCTCCATCCTATGCACGTCCTCCAAATGCTCGAGTCTTTCCTAGGGTACCTGCCGTTTTAGGACATGGAAAGGAAAGTAACGGCTGAGAAAAACGCTCAGTGCACGGATATAGACATAGTATAAATGACTAAAACATAATAAAGACTTAATAGCAGCGGAAATGTATAAGTCCTGGAAAACCTGGAACATGTTCATAAAACTGGTTTTATAGTTTGAAAGCCTTATGTTTATCTTATGAAAACTGTTTAACATATTTTACCATTAGCCAATATAGGTCATGAAAATCCACCGTGCATGAATACTTGGAGGGGTGACCTCATCATGCAAATTAGAGGGGCTGCCTCTAATTTAATATACTGGTTTGGGTAGGAGGGATCAGCTCCTTGTGAAGGATGCAAGGCACACACACATTCACACTGAGTAATCTGCTGAAAAACATGTAACTAGTATGCACCCATACGCCCCACATTATAAATATAATAATATCGCCAAAAGCTAAAGGGATGCCACGAGCAATCACTCCGCCGTGGTGAAGTCATAACATCAGTGCCTCTAATGTTATGGTTATGGTACCTCCATAACTTGGTGAAACTGGTCATGCATGTATATGTCTATCGGTATTCTAAATTAAACATAAGCAATTCAAACATATAAACTTATACTACGGGAAAACAGTTGGCTGCATACGGGGAATCTTAATAAGGAAAGAATGTCCATACTGAAAGGACGGGAATCCGTACCTTATGTCCAGTGAACGAAGAAGACGAACTGAGGAGAGTCCTACTTCGGTATCACTAATGCTACATAAATACATACATGTATAAGTATCTGATTACTAAATAAGTAACTGGTTTTATGTCATGTCTTAGCTTATTTTATACGTTCATGTCATGTTTTACTGTTTGAAGCTTTATACTGTATTTATCTTACATTCTGTCTATTCTGATTAAGTATTACTTGTATTTCATGTATTATTATACTTACTGTGTAATAATAAGTAACTTTCTAAAAATAGCAGGTATCCTAAAATAGAAAGTTTCCAAAAATAGAAAGTTACCAAAAATAGAAAGTTTCCAAAAATAGAAAGTTTCCAAAAATAGAAAGTTTCCAAAAATAGAAAGTTTCCAAAAATAGAAAGTTTCCAAAAATAGATAAGTTTCTAAAAATAGAAAGTTTCCATAAATAGATTAGCTGCCTTAATTAAATAAGTTTCTAAAAATAGAAAGTTTCCATAAATAGATTAGCGGCCTTAATTAAATAAGTTAAGTATATAAGCTTAAGTGTTTTCTGATTATTTTTCTAAGTCATATTGATATAAGGTATAGTTTATTAATTATTACATGTAATTTAAATAAACTATAGGTTAAAAGTATTTAATTAAATATATCATGTTTTTAATTAAAAAAAGTTAAATACTTAGGTTAAAACATGTACTATTAATTGTTAATAATATAACCTAACTCATGTTAATTAATTAATTATAGCCATGGTTTTTAATAATTAATTAATTATAAAGTCTCGAAAAATATAAATACTTTGGTTAAAATTCCATGATCTAATAATTAAATTATAACCTAAGTCATGTTTTATTAAATTGATCATGTCATATTTTATTAATTTAATTTAACATATGATTATTAAAACATAACCTTAACATAAACCATGAACCGGATCGTGACTAGAAACCATGAACCAGACCCGTAATCAACACCATAACCCGAACCACCTCGGGGTTCTCCCCTGTTTGCTGCTGCCGTGGGACCCACACCACCAAACCGAGACCTTGAGGTCTCGGTGGTGGTCCATATGCCAAGCCGAGACCCCTTAGGGGTTCGGTTTAGGCGTCGGCTAGACAAACACCCCTAAAATCCCTTGTTTTGATCTACGCCATAATCATAGACATGTTTAATAAATGTTTTTAATTAGTTTTTAAAAACATCATGATCTTATGTAATTTATTAAATCAAAACATAAAAGAAAAAGGTTAAAAAGGTTATACGGAATGCGTGGATCAATCAAGGACGAACACACGAATGCTTGCACAAATTCCAAGATCAAAAATCAATGGAACACCCCTTTTTGATGATTATAGGTGGCGGCCAAAAGGGAGCAAGAAGAAAGGAGAAGAACTTTTTAGGGTTTTTGTTATTTTTCTTGTTTTGTAAAAATGACACAAGATTTCTCCTTTTTCTTGTTTAGTAAAAATTGATGGGCTAAGCCCTTTTCCCTCCTAATTTCATGGTATATGGGGCCCACATGGGGTGACCCGATCATTTTCCGTGTCTAATTAATAAGTGTGTTCTCGTGTTCGTGTTTTACGTGTTTTAATTAATTTTCGATCGTGACTTAATATATTTATTCGTGTTCGCAATAAATATATATACATATGTAATATTAGTTCGTGATTAATTTACGTTCATGATTTCATGTTCGTATGCTCGTGATTATAATTATTATTGGAATAAATATCGTGTGTTCATACGTAATAAATACTTTTCGTGTTCTAACACGTACGTAATACTTAAAATTCTTATACGTGAACGTAAACATGATATAAAAGGAAAGTTTTAATCTTGTACGTACGATCTAAAGAGTACTACTCATGGTAAAAGTATGCGGGTTTTACAAGAAGGAACAACTCGAAATCCATCAAGGTAAGGGGTAATCACACGACTTTTTCCACGAGACGAGGCGGCTTTACATTGTTCCTTCAGATTTGCAACGGTGTCACTAGGTAACGAACTCGATGAAGCACCCGAGCCTTTGTTCATAATTGCCGAAAACATCTTTTTAATATTAATTTTTCCTTGCTCAATCTTCGTGTTTTGCCTTTTCAAAGTATTAGAAAAGTTGTTTTTCGAAGTACCAATTTCTCCATGTAATCGTCTCATATTAGCCCCATTAGTTTTCATGTAATTTTGAAAATCCTTTGACGAACTATTTTGATTTGAATTAAAGTTCCCTTGGTTTTGATTGTTTCTTTGAAAATTGTTTTGATTACCACTTGAAAAATTGTTTCCTTGATTGTTGTTGTTTTGAAAACTCGAGTTTTGATTGTTGTTGTTATCTTGGTTTTTCCAATTCAAATTACGACCTTGATTATAACCTTGGTTTTGAAAATTCCCTTGTTGATTGTTTCCTTGAAAATTGTTACGATTTTGATTATAATTTCCTTGTTGAGATTGACCGGCGTTATTTTGATTTTGATTAGAAAATTTTTTGTTTAACGCACTCACATTCGACGTTTGGCCATCCGTAGCCGCACACTCGTAATAATTCTGAGGTCCACCACAAAACGTACACGAAGTCTCAACCGCTTTCACCGTAGCGGGAGCGTCTTTCTTTTGCATTTCGATGAGAAAAGACGTAAACACATTCGTTAGCTTGTCGACTTTCGCATCAACTCTCTCAATGTCGCGATTAGAATTACTAACATTTGCGACATTGGCAACACTCGGTGTGTTGCGGAGTTGGTAAACCTTGGATCGATTTTCGATAATCATCAAAGCATCTTTCGGAGTCTTACACAAAAAGTTTCCACCGGCGGCGGAATTCAACGAATCTTGTTCTTGAAAACTAAGACCGTTGAAAACGTATCGATTTGGTGCAACTCGGAAAATCCATGGTGAGGACATTGCCTAAGCAATTCCTTAAAACGATCCCACGCGTCTCTAAAAGATTCACTCGGTTTTTGCTCAAATCTCGTAATCTCGTTTTTGAAAAACGTCGTCTTAGACGGTGGGAAAAAATGATTAACGAATTTGGAAACGAGATCCTTCCACGTAATTATCGAATTAGGTGGCTCTTTCTCGTACCAATCCTTGGCGGCACCATCGAGCGAGTACAGAAAAAGCATAAGCTTGACGACATCGGTGTCGACATTCTTAAACTTGCTCGTGGCTAAAAGACGATCAAATGGCTAAAAGACGATCAAAATTTCGAATGTGGTCGTGAGGATTATCGGCTTCACGACCTCGAAACTTCGTAGCTTGTATCAATGAAAGCATTCCGCTCTTAATCTCAAAATTCTCCGCTTCGATAGCGGGAATTACGATCGCGTCTCCATAACCCTCGATGGGCGCTTGGAGCAATTCCATCATCGAACGATTGTCGGCCATCTCGTCTACGGTCTCTTCAACAACGATATTAGGAACGTCGGTTTCTAAATCTCGTCTACGTCGTCGATTCCTTCGATTACAATTGCGTCGATTCGAAGTGTCGCTAGAATTAGAATAATCCTTCGATCGAGTGCGCATGCACTAAGCATAGAAGGGGGGGGGGGGTAGCAGAGAAGATTCTTTTTTGCGGTTTTTCGATTTTTCAATTTTTTTGGTTTTTGATTGTTTTTTATTTTTTTTGTTTTTGTGTATTACGTAGACTCAAATCTACAAACCTCTCCTCGAATCGATTTCTCGATTAAAGAAGCCTCAAAGAATGAAAACGATCACGTGGAGTGAACGCCTTCAATGACTTTAGAACGTTGGTGGAACACCAAAATGTTCAAGAGGGTTTAATCTTGAAAACACAAGCAATTATAGTATACGAAGATAATACTTCGGTTGGCAAACCCTTGATTAGCCCTCTTTCTCAAAACACGCACAAGCAAGCGGGGGAAACGAGGCGGCGCTAAGCACTTAAGAGCCTTTTTCCCTTAGGTCGTGAAATACAACCGCCTTACACCCACCTTATAATTTGTGTTAATCAAAATTAAGCCTCACGAAAGTATTTATCTATTTTGCCTTTTTGATTTTTGCTTTAGATTCGAATACAATAATTGAGTGATGAAATCCCAATTAAGGTTGCGTTTTCACGCTTTTGGAAATATTGTATATTTGTTGTGATACATAAATACAATATATTAATAATATTCACAAAGAAAACGAAAATCAATATATCTACAATATATTAAAAGATTGTTGTGTGTTTAATTTAGGAAAATTAAACACGATTTATTTGGATATTATAGTATAATAGAGAAAAATAACAAAAATGAGTATGTATGTTATTTACGCTTTCCAACAAAGAAAAGTAAAAACGTACTACTCACACAAACACGATAATAATAATGGCAACTCAAAACACCTCCCCGGTAGCGATGCCAAAATGATAGTAGTAAATCGTACACGTTTTAGGAAAAACGCGTATGAGCGGCAAGTATTAAGTCTTACGCTTTAGGAAAAACGAAAAACCGAATAAGTGCGAGTTCGTTCTCGGCGGAGGTGTATGATTATGAGTGCCAATATGTAGAATCAAAGTTTGGATTAGTGTCGTTTTTGGTTTAAAAGAGAGAAAATAAAAGACGAGCTACGACTACGATTACACTACGACGTATTGACGTAAAACGATGACGTAATTACGCGACAAAATTAAAAGTTAAAGCTAAAAATTAATTAAAAATGAAAACTAAGTCTAAAATAATATAAATAAGAAAAAGATTTCAATAAATAAATTTTAAAACCTTTTATTAATTAGATATTCAATTTTAAATGCTAATTAAATCCCTAAAAATAAATATAATTAAGAAAAATCCCAAAATATTATTTTAATGAACTAATAACTCACTTATATTATTTAAAGACTAAAAGTATTTTTCCTAAATTTTAAAGACTACTTTTCTATTTTTTAAATGCTAAAAACAATTTTTAAAATAAAATAATGGTTAAAAATAATAAAATAATGCTAAAAATAAACTTAATATTTGAAAAATCCTATTTTATATAACTAAACAGAAGAAAAATTTATAAAGTTGAAAAAGTAAATTTTTATCACTAAAAGACAAAACATATTTGATTTAAAACTATTTAAACTAAGATTAAATCTAAAAAATAGAGAAAAGGAGTGAACAATAAAACTTTTTAAACTAAAAATCTTAAAATATTTTTCTGAATCTAAGAAAATTTTTAAAACTGAAAAATGTTGAAATTTAATAATTGTTTTTCAATAAGAAAAATTGTTCTTCTTTTCTAATCGAATTGATCCCCGGTTTAACGTGTGACTCAGTCGTTCTTGGTGAATAAAAAGAAAATGTCGTTATCTATATCTACTTAAAAAGTAAATGCGAAAAATATTAAAAATAACTAAAGACAAATGACTAATAATAAAGAAACAAGACAAATATTAATACGAAAATTAAAACGAAACAATTAATAAAATATAAAAGTGACAAGAAAAATAAATTTTCGAAGTAACAATAAAATTTACTTAATGAAAACGAAGGAAATTGGACTATGTGACTACTTTAAAAAGAAGTGATACAAATTTTAAAGCGGGTACTAAATAAAAGTTAAAACTTAAACTTTTCGATAAAATACTAATACTAAAATTTGACGAAAAATATAACTAAAAATAACTGACTTTCAGAATAAAAATTAAAACGAATTTCGGAATAATTATGAAGAGAAGTGACTTAAAAAGCACTTCAGAATAATTTCGGAATAAAAATTAATAACTAATAACTGACTACAAGATAACTTCGGAATAAATTGTGCAGAACTTCGGAATTAAAAAGCAGACCAATATTCCAAAGTGACTTAGCAAAATACCAATATTGAGAAGTGACTTAGCAAAATACCAATATTGAGAAGTGACTTAGCAAAATACCAATATTGAGAAGTGACTTAGCAAAATACCAATATTGAGAAGTGACTTAGCAAAATACCAACATTGAGAAGTGACTTAGCAAAATACCAATATTGAGAAGTGACTTAGCAAAATACCAATACTGAGAAGTGACTTAGCAAAATACCAATATTGAGAAGTGACTTGGCAAAATACCAATATTGAGAAGTGACTTAGCAAAATACCAATATTCAGAAGTGACTTAGCAAAATACCAATATTGAGAAGTGACTTAGCAAAATACCACCATTAAGAAGTGACTTAGCAAAATACCAATATTGAGAAGTAACTTAGCAAAATACCAACATTGAGAAGTGACTTAGCAAAATACCAATATTGAGAAGTGACTTAGCAAAATACCAATATTCAGAAGTGACTTAGCAAAATACCAATATTCTAAAGTGACTTCGGAAACAATGAACTTCGGAATTTTGGAAATTATTTAACTTCGGAATAATTTTTAAAGCTAACTTCGGAATAAACAAAAACCCTCGGGACAACTTCTCAATAATCACAAGAATTCCTAAACCCGATCCTAAATTCTAGGAAACCAAAAATAAGCCAAATAATCTAAGAAATAAGCTAATTAAAACACCAAATAAGATCTAACAAACACTAAATCAACCAAATCAATCAACTTTATTCGAATCAAATCATAAAAACTATAAAACCCACTTAATTAATTAAAACCAAATCAACCAAAACTATCAAATAAGCAATAATCCAATAAGCAAACAAGCATAAAGATTAACCAAACAAGAAAGGTAGAATGAGAATAATGAAAAGCTTGATTAAAAATAAAGATTCAACAACACAAATTAAAGACTTACTTGAATTAACTTGAAAAGTAAATGACAAGTATTAAAATGAAAATATGAAAATGGAGAACTAATTTGTCAAATTAGCTAACACCTCTCAAATGAGGTTAAGGATTCTATTTATAGGGGAGAGGAGTGTTGTGCTTCTTTCTTTCCTTCTTCCTCTTGTCTTTTCGTCTTTCGTCGTTGACAATAAACTCGTCATTCTCGACTTTGTCTCGGGATTTGTCGATAAACAAAATGAACTCGTCTTCTATTTTCTTCATTAATTAGACTTGGTCCTTCGACTTCATTAAACTTCCGTCTTTAGACTTTTTCATCGATAAATCTTCAGAATAGGCCTTGGACTTCCGTTCTTTTTGCACTCTTGATCTTTTGACTTCGTCTTTTGTCTTTTTTCTTCGATAAAAGCTCGTGAAAGCCCATGTTTTCTTCCCTTTTCAATTTTGGTCCTAAAACACAATAAAAACACAAACCACGCATAATTTCAGACATTTACGATACCAAATACACGTTTTGGCTTGGTTATTATTGTAATTAAGTGGTAAAAGGATAAGTGTTTTCACACTTATTAAATCCCCTACACTTGACCATTGCAATGCCCTCATGCAATGCATTAATTTACAAAGCAAGACTTAGATTTTCCATCGTAATTAACCCACCTTGGACTTTATTAAATACAAGACATTAAGGAAACGTAAAAAGATAGAAGATAACAAAATATTTGAAGGAAGAAAACAAGTAAAGAGATCGAAGACTTACATTAGGGCTTTGGATTGTCATGAATGTTTATCACCCTCAAGTTTCACGTTCCCCAAACCAAGCTTAAAAATGAGATCATTGTTATTATAAGTTAGCAAACTAACACAAACTCATGTGGCCCAATTATTCACTTAGACTCCTTTATTCCTAGGTGTATCTCTTATATTTTATTATTGTCTTGAATGATCACGAGATGCATTGTTGACTTATTTCGATAATTTATTAGGGCTGAAACTAAAGTAGGACGATTTAATCAATAGTTAGCTAAAGGACAAAATCTTTTAAAGCTGCTTCTCGGGACCTCATAAATTTCATATCTTGGCATAACTCGCTTCACGATTTGAGACCTTTCTCGGACCGATATTTGGCAGCGACTTCATACTTCAAATCTTAAGAGACGTTCTTGAAATAATGGTCTTCTCTTTGTAATAGGAATTTCTTCACTTGAAGTTTTTGAGAGATTCTTCATACTTGGACCACGACTTCTTAATTTTTCTTCAATCTTTATGGGTTTGCTATATAAAATCCGGTGGTCTTGGTGGGTGGTGGTAAGTGGTGGCTGCCATGGTGGAGAGAGTGATAGAGGGTTGTGTGTGAAAAGAAAGAAAAATGTATTAAACACAAATGAAAACACAAGCAACACCCCTCCTTGGAAGCCTTGGAGGGGTATATATAGTCACACACCACACCTAATCTATACAACGTTTCCTAGTCTAGTCTATGCGTGTGTGACTATGATAACTAATGGGAATTCTTAAATGTCGTCACATAAAGTGAATTTCCAACAATCTTCCCCCATGGGACGACGTGTAGAATTCCTTACAATATTTTTCCTAACAAGTACATAATGATTAAGAACAAAAGCTTTCATGAAGCATCCAATGCTGATGATGTCTTCTGAGGCCTTTGACTTCAAGTCTTCACTTCAAAACGACTCATCTTTAAAGTAACTTGTAGTAGAAATACTGTAACGGTACGAGCTAATTAATCCATATACTTCTGGTTAAGGAGAAGCTTCTAAATTAACTTCCCCCTAACTCATGCCACATAAACTTGATGTAGAAGCTTTTAAATAGCTTCCCCCCAAACCGACAATCCCCATAAGTAACTTCAAAGCTTTCAATAAAGCTTAGAATGATTAAGCGCACAGCGGAATTTAACAAGCAAACCCCATCATATAACATGATAATGTTGCTATGAGGGATTAAAAGTTTGGGGCACACCAAGTAGATCAACAACTTCTCTTCTCACGCTTGAATAATTCTTCTGAATTATTCTTCCCCCTAAGGGTTCAAGTTATGCATACTAAAAAGAATAAAGACATTTCTTCCCCCACATAGTTGAAGAAAATAAACCAATCCCAAGTATGAAGCTCAAGTACTAAAGTAGACACTTTATCCTATTCATGAAGTTGACATCGTAACACCAGAGTCAATTAAGTCCCGGAAATGCACATATGCACCAGAGTCAATTAAGTCCCGGAAGTGCATATCTCTCCATATAGGATAATGATGATGAATAATTGCAACATCAAAACAATTAAACATCAAACAATAATGTACCGTTTAGATATTGATAATCCCACGAGTTAAAACACTGATTTTCTCTGTGGTTATGACACATGGCTTCTCGGAATGTCTTCAAATCAAAAGAAGGTATGAAGTTCATCACGTGTACTCGTTGTGCGTTTAATGTGTCTTCTTCTTCCCCCTTGATGGTTTCAAAACCTTGGAACCAGCAATAAATCGTACGCATATGTACCTGAAATCTCGTGAGAATAATAAATAAGATGAATTACATATTTTGTGAGAGTCAGCTGCTGATCGAAATTCTCTACTCATAAACTCTCCATGGCCATCTTTACCAACCCCCTTGTAGGCAATTTGAAGTGACCACTGATAGAATGAACCGGATATACCAAACATGAAACTGAATAAGAATCCCTCGATCTTGTGACTTAAGCTAGCACAATTGTTGAATAAAGAACAGTGGAGAAATCTCTAAGTACCCAATACATCACTGAAGAAGTATATAAGCACAACACCTCTTGAAATTATCCACGTCGACTAAGCGCGTGACACTGAGTACAACAATGTAGCTCCTTTAAGTGATAGTTATCCAATTCATCAACCAACCACCCCGAACCCGGAAACTAGATAAACAAGTCTTCATTCTAAGATTAAGCACGAGCAAGTTATCTTTCAAAGATAAAATAAATACATGCCTTCGAAAAATCCATCTCCAACTTCAAATTATAATAATACCCGATCACAAAATCCGTAGTCACTAAAAATATCGCCAAATTTTTCTTGGTCTCGTCAAAATAAATCTTGGTCACTTGGTCTCGTCACATTGTCTTTTTGTCATCAAAGTTTGTTATATCATATAATATTCTAAAACTAAACCATTACTCGTCCCATTACCAAAAGTGTGACACGTATGGTCCAACTTGGTTAAAAAATGTGTGACCCAATGTCTCATTTATCACGAGATGCAATCCAGGGCAATTCACAATTGAAAACTCACTGACCACTTTTAAAATTAAAGCAGGGCCCATCATACTGAATATATGACAGAGTCATATTTATCACCTTCCATCACACAAATATTTGGAATTCAAATATTCATCACACGTCGAACATAAATGAAAACTTTGTGTGCACATATTTTATACGTCCAATTGTCAAACTAGATCACCAAGCACCCAGTAAAAATAACTATTCTGATACATTTGGGTATAAAGCACAATACACCCTAATATTTATCACATAGTTAACTTAACCGTAAACATCACCTAGTTTCTTCCGCCCCATTACCTCGATATCCTCTCAATCATCAAACAACCAAAAGAACACTCACAACCTAATCCCTAATCTCATCTGATCTCCATCCCACCAAGCAATAAACCTCTAATCATCACATAAAAGACTCCCATCTTTATCAATTACATCTCAATCAAACACACATATAAAATCAAACGAAAACGCTAATAAGATTAAACGTTGCTGATAAAGATTTTCTCAGCCACAAGGTCTTGTTGTACAAGGTCTCGGGTAGGTCGATGATTGCATGTGTTGTTTTGTGTTTTAAAAATCGAAATAAAGATTGATTGTGACATACTTGTTATAAATCAACTCTTTGAATTCGAAAATTAAAGTATGGTTAAAACCAGACAGTAGATCTATGATGCATGTCTTTTTTTTGCTGTTTTATTTCTTGAATCGAAACAGAGGCGAACGGATAACAGATTTATTATTCTGTTTCTCTATTTTCGAATATCAAATGAGTTATGCCTAACTTAAAGGATCAGTGATGAATATGTTAAACGCTAAAATATTTTGAAAGATAAATCGTTTAAATAATCTGAGATCTATTGTTTGTTTCGAGTATAGATAGATTTCGGATTTTAGATTGTGTTTATGAGACAATGGGAATTAGGATTAGATGATTGTATTTGGTTGATTATGATGTACATGGTCTTGGTCAGTTTAGATACAACATGTCGCAATGTTTTCAGAAAACTGCATCACAATATAAAACATAGGGCCATCGCAGTCTACTTCTAAATGCATGCCATTGCAGTCTAGTCAACATCCACATCGCACCCCGATGGACACCATCGCAATGGACACAATCGCCATGGTTCCGTCGCAATGGTTCCATCGCAGTCCAGCCATCGCAATCAATGCGATCCAAAGTAGCCACTGAGATCTTATCCAAAAGTTGTACTATTTCCGATTTTTGTGGATCTAAGATTTCTGGGTTCAAATCTAACCATCATCTTCAAAAAAATACCAGAAAAAACCACATGAGCATACAACAACTTTAAAAGCTGTTTTGAAGCCAGTACAGATCCAAAGAAAAATAATATAATTGGGACATATTTGAACCCAAAAAAATGGAAGTGACATGATTTTGAGACCACTAGACGGTATGACAATAAAGCTGTATGGACCATATGACCAAAACCAAGAGACACCAAGAATACTACCAGTTCTGACAAAGTTGCAATCTTTTGACTAGAAAATGAAAACGTGGACATATAGAAAGACCAGTTGTGACAAAAATATGTGAAGAATGTTTGTACCAAACAAACCTTCGTGACACAAAGAATAATTTTATGACAGATCTTGACCAAGAGAAAATAGACCACCAAATCGATAATAGAAAACACATCAATCCAAGGATTGAACCAAGCTCTGATGCCAATTGTGGGTTTGCTATATAAGATCCGGTGGTCTTGGTGGGTGGTGGTAAGTGGTGGCTGCCATGGTGGAGAGAGAGATAGAGGGTTGTGTGTGAATAGAAAGAAAAATGTATTAAACACAAATGAAAACACAAGAAACACCCCTCCTTGGAAGCCTTGGAGGGGTATATATAGTCACACACCACACCTAAACTATACAACGTTTCCTAGTCTAGTCTATGCGTGTGTGACTATGATAACTAATGGGAATTCTTAAATGTCGTCACATAAAGTGAATTTCCAACAATCTTTATTTGGGATTTTGATATACAACGATCCACCTCCTTTTAGGACTTGGATCTATTTATCATCATACCTTGTTAGGGCCTTTTTGGATAGACTTCTCCATGATCTTTACGGGAGTATTTGCTTTTCGTCGTGTGTCTTGATCCTTCATATTGATTTTTGATAAATGATTCTTCACATCACTTTGGATCTTTAGCAACGGAATGTAGCCCTCATGCCTTGTTAGGGCCTTTTCGGACTCGCCAATCTTTGCATCCCGCTTCAATAAGTTATGCCTTGGCTATGAACTCTAATTAATACCGAGCAACTTTTAAACGATCTTGCGCTAGAAGCTAAGTAACTTTTCAAATCGTACAACCTTACTTATTGCAATTAAATTTATTAACAAGCGATGGGAGAGAAAGATCATAATTAACTCACATAAATTCATGAAAGAATACCAAACTTATAATTGACTCTATCATCTCTCGTTCTCCACAATTTAAAATCTCAAGGAATGAGACTCGTGGATGCTTAGCCTATTAAATCAAAGTTTTGGGTTTTCAAGTCATCTATAGGATCTTGCATCTTCTTAGACTTTTTAAAGTTTAGAATTTGTATTTTAAAGTTCCCTTGATAAACGACTTTCTAGGATCAATTATAGGAACTTGCGAAAAGTTCTTGTTCTTAACCCGTAAGAGTTAAGACTTTCGCCTTTTAAAGTTCCCTATATAAAAGCCTAGCAAAACTTGACTTAAACATGTTAAGGATACTAGCTAGAGTAAACTTAGATAAGTAAACTCGGGTTGAGTAAAAAGATTCACGACGTTGAAAAATATCAAAGACATCTAAACTTATTAAAATTTATTCTAGCAAAGAAAGAAAAATAACTATAACAAAGGTAAATACTAATAGGCCAAAATAGATAAATTTTTTTGAAAAATGTCAAAAAATAAATTTTCCGGTTAAAATGAGGACACATACAAAGAAAAGCCCACTTAACTTCGATAGAAGTCTCCCCTACACTTGTTATAAACATTGTCCTCAATGTTTAAGCATGTGGGAGTAAACTCCCCTACACTTAGGACATTGTACACGTTGTTTAAATCTTGCTAAGGAAGAGACAACTAAGGTGATTCCTATTTTAATATTGAAGAATATAAAATAGTGAATCAATAGAGTTTAGGATATAACCAGGAAGACGGATACACGGGATCATGGGTCGTCAAAAGTCATCAAGAATGGATCTTTGAATGCTCGAATCCCTGCACATCATAAGAAAAAAGACAACAAACACATACTAGGGTCTCACCCTACACTTATTATAAAACGGATAAAAAGGATAGATACTCGGGTTGCCTCCCGAGAAGCGCTTGTTTTTGTTCACCGAGTCGTGAGCCTGACTCGACCTTGATTAGCATGGTAAGAACCTTGAAGAACTTACACCGTGGTCAAATACATGGTTTTCGTCCATCAAATAGCACAAGCTTAAGGTGAACAATGCAAGCCAAAGAAGAGTAGGCAAGGTTCCCTTAAATTTTTGTTGAGCACGGTGGTGGAAAGTATGATGAAGTACAAGCATATCTCTATTGTTTCCAAAAATCTTTCCTTTTATTTCATCAGATGGATACTGAGATGGCTTGAAAATTCCGATACCCGGATAGAACACCTTTTCCTTTAGGGGAAAATAAGTGATGTAGAGTTTTTACACACCTTTAGGAAAAGAGTGTAAAATAGTGGAAGTATTAAGTGTCGGTTTAGGAAAACCAAGTGATGAGACTGCTTTGATACATAGTCTCATCGTCCAAATTGGGCTTAAATTGCATTAAATATCATCAAAATACCCAAATATATGCTTGTGTTTGTTGCTTGTGTATTTTACGTACGGATATTGAGAAAATGACAAAAGATCACAAGAATCATGCAAAAACGAACACGGGAAACGAAGCCGCACGATGAACCAAGCCCTAATGAAGAATTTTCCAAAGAAAGTCCTTGAAGATTTGAAGACTTATGAAGATTGGTCCTCCAATTATGAAGAATTGACACTTTATACCCTTGTATCTTCATAATTACAAGTTTGGTCCCTAAAGTTTGTCAAAATTACAAAAAAGACCCTTAACTTTGAAGAATTGGCAAATTTAGTCCCTCAACAAAACTAAATTGTTAATAATGGTCCTCCAAGAAGTCAACAAACAAGTCAAAGCCTTAAAGTATGCAGACATGTCAAGAACAGCCCTTGAAGAATGAAGAAATTGCATGTTTAGTCCTTGTTTCAAGTTTGGAAGTATTTGTGCCAAAATTGACAACTGCCCTAAAGTTGTCATGTGTTATTTAGGCGTTGATAGCCATTTAAAACAACATGAACAAAGAATGAAAATAGAGGGGTCAAACCTGCCAGACAACCTAAGTTATCCCCACCTCTCACAAGCTGCCACATCACCAACCTTAAACCCTCTACCAATCAGACACCTCCCCTTCACCACGTCACCCTCCACTCACATTTTTTAAACTGATTTAATTAATCAGTTTTAACCATTCCCTCCAAACACCAAATTTAAATAATTAAACCCCCATTTCGGATTAAACCCACCTTAATCCACCCATAAACCCTAGCTAATCCCCAGGAAGAACAATGACTAAAACAAAGGGGTTATGGCTATAACCTTCCAGATTGCTAATTAACCATCACATAATCCAAACCCAACCCCCAAATTACCCATCACTCTCACCCATGTGACTCTCCAACCCTCCCCTGACCCACATCCAAACTTGAAGACAAACTGAGGACAGCAAATCAACGCCCATTAGCATTTTCGTGCTCCCAAAGGCAAAATGGACGATCAAGATCCTCTTTTCACTGCTGGCATATCACAAACGTCCAAGAATCATCACATGGGCTCTTGACAAATTCAAAAAAATGGCATCTTCAAATATTCGTCCAAGGGCATTACTGGAAGTTCAAGTCATTAGGGTTTTAGCTTCTTATCAGTTCTAGAATCATTTGTAAGCCTCTATATAAAGGCATGATAGGACTTAACTTTTTTCTGTTCTTGATTTTTTCTCCTTTTTCACAAGCCTTGTAAATCCAGTTTATGAAGGAATATAAATGGTATTGATTTTGGTGATGAGAAAGATTGAGTTCCTTTTACATTTCATGTTATGTTTTGTTTGAAAAAGTTTTTTTTAAAGGCATTTTTAAGTTTCTGTTTTCAAGTTTTTTTGTTCTTAAATCCGTTTTTTCAGATTGAGCTAGAAAGTTCATAGGCCACATAAGCTACTCATTTGAGCTCTTATATGACCATAGAACCCTGATATCCAAGGGATATCAAGATTCAGTGGGTATAACCTTGGATAAGAAGTGTTGTGAGGTGGAAATTTTCTTGCTATTTGGTTACATTTGTTTATTTACACTTTACTGTATCAAAAGCTACAAGCCAAAAGCTTGTAGCCTTTGATACTTGCAGTCTTCTTCTTGGTCTTGTGGTGTTGTGTAGGTAAAAAGAAGAAATAAAACTTCCATTCTTACCCATTCATTTTCACTTTTTACCAAGAATTTGGCATCACCCTTACAACAAAGTTCAACATAGACCCGAGTCTATTGGAGGTGACATACAGTCACTGTTGGGCCTGGATGTAGGCCCAACAAGGTAGTCCTTGTTTTCCCTTTTTAATTTTCAGTTTTCAGTTCTTTATGTGATTTTCATGAAAGTTGTGAAAAGTTGTTTGATTGCTGGTTTATTGGTTTGATTTGAGTAGATTATGTTTATTATGCATGTTTAGGACTATTTGAATCAGTTTGCTTGAGTATTGTTAAGATTTACTTTGAAAAATTTGCATATTCAGTTTTTAAGGGGTGTTTGGATTTGTGATTTAAGCAGACTTTGTGCCAAGTTTGTGAGTTAAATCTTGTTTAGAATCACTTATTAGGGTAGAATAGGGTGTATGCTAGTTATTTATTGCAGTTTGGTGAGGTTTTAGAGAAATTGCATGCTAAAAAAGTTGAAAAGAAGCACAAATCAGTCAGGTAATGTTTCTGCCAATTTGGTGTGAATTTTGCTATCAAAATTTAAAGTCTGCTAGATTTTAAGTTTGTTTAGAGGTGTTAATTGCTTACATTTCATTTGGTTAGTTTGTATGCATGATTCAAGCTTTTAAAAAAAACCATTTGAGTGTCAATTGAACCAGTAACTTGTTTATCAGAACCATAAGGCTTTTTCAGGAACTTGTTTGTGTTCATTTGATTTGATTTGTGTGGAGTCTTGTGTTTTACTTGTGTTTACTTGACTCCCTACACTCCAATTGAGTGTAGGGGTGCCCCATTGTCCATTAAACAGCATCAAAACTCACACAATAAAGTCCTCTTGATTGTCTTCACTTGTGAAGATTTCACTTTTGCCTTGTGTTCATAACAAACATATCTGATCACGTTTTTGGTTTTCTAGGATTTGATTTTAGTTTATTTGATTTTGTATTTGTGTTTTTAAGCAAGTCTTAGTCACTAGTTTGGGTTTTTAAAGTTAAAAAGAAAAAAAAATAAAAACCAAAAAGGACGTGGCCAGGACTCGAACCTGCACCACTCCTCTCACCACACACACACGTTACCATTGCGCCCTAGGGTCTTTGACTGCTAGGGTTGCATTTGCAATCTATTTAAGGGTTGTTTGATTTGTAGCTTATTTGATTAACAACTTTTAAATAAGCTATTTCTAGCTTATTTCCTTAAGGTTTTGTCTGTTTAGCATTTTTCTTAGGTTTATATTAGGTTTTTTGACTTTTCTGTCCAAAAAGTTTATTTTTCCCATTATTAATTAATTTATTAGGATTATTTTAAGTTTTTATTTTAGAAAGTCATTAAAAAATAGAAAAAGGTAATTTAAAAATCTGAAAAAATAGTTTTTAGGTTTTTAATCATATTTTTGAGGTTTTCAGCTATTTAAGTTTTCAATTTAGCTTATTTTTGATTTTATTGGATTTTAGGGTTTTTAGCTAACTTTAAAATTTAATATTAAATTATTAAATAGTTTTCAGAAAATTTGGATTGCATTTTTGTTTTAGTTACATTATTTAGGATTTTTGGTAATTTTTTAGAATTTATTTATAAACTTTTTATTTTTTTGAATATTTTAATATTATTTTATTATTAAAAATTGAAGTTTTATTTTTTTAGTTTTTACAGTTTTCCTAGGTTAAGGACACTTAATTAGGAGTTTTGTCACTTTCCAAATATTTTTTAGACTTTTCAATTAATTTCTAGAATTAATTTAAGATTTAATTGTTTTTAATAGTTTTTAAGTGTTTAAAAATAGTTTAATTTGGTTTTAAAATTTTTAAAAATAGTTTTTAGATTAATTAGGATTTTTTTGAGGTTTACAAACTATAAGATCTTGTTTAGGGCTTTTTTTAATAATTAATTGTGATTTTTAGGGCTTTAATTAGCATTAAAAAGTCATTATCTAATTAATTAAAAGGTTTTAGCAAGTTTGGATTTTTTGTAAACTCTTAGAATATTATTGGGGATTTTTAGTAATTTTTAGGAATCTTTAGGTTAAAATTTTAATTTTTGTACTATTTACGGTTTTACGTGTTCGCCTTTTTCGTCGTAGTTTAATTCGTTTTCGTAACCGTCTTTCTCTTCTAATCCTATTTCTTTCTCAATCATATAATCACAAATCAATATCAACTCAACACACAACGCACTTGCCTCCTTGGGAAACGAACTTGTTTGGTCATTAGTGCTCGGTTTTCCTAAACCGACACTTAACGCTTACCACTACTTTGCCTCTCTTTTCCTAAAGGGTTGCAAAACCACTACATCAATTTTGGTGCCGCTGCCGGGGAGGCGTGTTGTGTTTTGGTTGAACCATTGTTGTTTTTATATTAACCATAATTAGTATTTGTATTAGTAGCACTCTACTAATACGTATTATCGTTTTTCGTTTTTTGTGAATACTATTACTATATTGTATACGTAGAACAATAAATTTACAAGTACTCAAAATACGTGAGAAATCACAACCTTGACTTGGGAGGTCATTACCCAATCACTGTATTCGAATCTCAAACCAAAGAAAAAGGCAAAAATAGATAAATACTTTCGTGAAGCTCGATTTTGAGAAATACAAACTATAAGGTGGGTATAAGGCGGTTGTATTTCACGACCTAAAGGAAAAAGGCTCTTAAGTGCTTCGCGCCGCCTCGTTTCCTCCGCTTGCTTGTGCGTATTTTGATTTTGAAAGCTAATCGAGGGTTTCTCCGCCCAAAGTATTACTTAAGTATCATATATATTTTCTTGGTTTCATTTGATTAAACCCTCTTGAACGATTTGGTGTTCCACCATCGTTCTAAAGTCATCGAAGGCGTTCACTTCACGTGATCGTTTTCATTCCTTGAGGCTTCTTTAATCGAGAGATTTGATTAAGGAGGAGATTTGTAGATTTGTGTCTACCTAATACATTCCAAAAAATCCAAAAAAAGTTAAAAACAATCAAAAACAACAAAAAAATTGAAAAAGTAAAAACACCAAAAAGAATCTTCTTTGCTCGCCTTCTCGTTGTACGTGACGTTTATGCAAACTCGCTCCAAAGCAAGACGTGCTCGTAAATGAAGAAACAAATCAATCACTCCTACTAGTGAGGAGTCTCCTATTGACGAACCCATTGTAGTGAAAGAAGCACCCATGGCTAATCGAACTATGATGGAGTTGCTTCAAGCACCCACCGAGGGTTATGGAGAAGCGATTGTGATTCCCGCTATCCTTGCGGAGAATTTTGAGGTTAAGACGGGTTTGTTGTCCATGATTCAAAACAACAAGTTTCGAGGTGACGAAAAGGACAACCCTCATAACCACATTCGCCAATTTAATCGTCTCACCGCCACTTGCAAGTTTAAGGACGTCTCAAACGACTCGATTAAGATGATGCTTTTTCCGTATTCCTTAGCGGGGCCCGCAAAAATTTGGTTAGAGAAAGAGCCACCCAATTCTATATTGACGTGGAAGGATCTCGTTTCAAAATTCGTGAACCAATTTTTTCCGCCCTCTAAGACTACGCATTTGAAAAACGAGATTTCAAAGTTTTCACAAGAGTATAATGAGAGTTTTTCAACGGCTTGGAATAGGTTTAAGGAAATGTTGCACGAATGTCCTCATCATGGTTTTTCCGACTTGCATCAAATTGACACGTTTTACAATGGCTTGAACGATCATGAGCGTGATTATCTTAATTCCGCCGCGGGTGGTAATTTTTTGTGTAAGACGGTCGAGGAAGCATTGTTAATCATTGAGAATAGGTCTAAGGTCTATAGTCCTCGTAGCACGTTGAGTGTTCGTAAGGCTTCATCTTCGCCTTCGCCTTCATTGTCACACACCGTTGATGCTTGCCAAATCGAGGCTAATTTGGAGAACAAAATTTTTGATAAGTTGAAAGGATTGTTAATTGAGTTTAAAGTTGGTGAACAACCTGCTCCCGCTACGATTAAAACGGTTGAGGTTTCTTGTATGTATTGTGGTGGAGCTCACGATTATTTCGAGTGCATTACCAACGGTGGTAACACTTCGAGTGCCTTCGCGGCCGCGGGAACTTATAACCAAAACGGTCAAGTTCCTCGCACTAATCAATTGACTCCACCGGGTTTTCCACCAAATCAAAATGCTAACAATTATTGAAACAATCAAGTTGGTTACTAAAGCAATCAAAGGAACAATTTCAAGGGTAATAACAACTATGGGATTCAAGGAACTAGTAGCCAATTGCAAAATCAAAATCAAAACCGTAATTTTCAAAACACAAGTCAAGGTCTTCAAAATGTTTACACAAAAGAACTTCCAATGGACTTTTTGAATTACGCCACGACAAATGATAAGATTTTGGAAAACATTCAAGAGCAATTGGCTAGTCAAGCTAGGGACACGGCTAAAAACACCAAGGAATTGGCTAATTTTGTGAAGGAAAATCTAAACATGAGAAATGAGTTGAAAATGATTTTGCTAATCAAATTAGAGGTCAAAACAATAAAATTGAACAAAGTCATGCTAGGCTTGAACAAAGAATTGACCAAAAAGCCGCTAGCCAAGATTTGAAGTTTAATAGTCAAGATGCTAAGCTTAATGCAATTTTAGAAGCCGTCATAGGGAACAAAGCCTCTACTTCGAGTGGTCTTCCTAGTAACACCATATCAAACCCGAAGGGATAGATGAAAGTGATTACCACACGTAGTGGTAAGACACTTAAAGAACCGATTCCTCAACCAATTACTCCAACGGTGGAGGAAATTGAGGAAGAACCCGAGGTGGTGGTCGAAAAGGAGCATATCTCAAGCCCACAAAGTACCGCTCATGCCACACCTACGGTCGACCCTTCACCAACATTGGAACCCGAGATTCCAAAGGCTATGCCTATACCCCAACCCACACCACCCTTGCCTTACCCATCGAGACTTAGGAAGGAGAAACGACAAGAGCACGACAACTACCAATTTGAGCTTTTTATGAAAATGTTTCGTGAGTTGCACCTTAATGTGAGTTTCGCCGATGCTTTGGTCATGATGCCTCGATTTTCCGCTAACTTTAAGAGTATGTTGAACAACAAGGAGAAATTGCACCAAATGTCTAGTTGTTCGTCGGTTTATCTTAATCGCATACCTCAAAAAGTCGGTGATCCCGGTAAATTTTTGATCCCTTGTGCAATTCAAGATATGGAAGAATGCTATGCCTTGGCCGATCTTGGTGCTAACATTAATTTTATGCCACTTGCAATCTTCAAGTCGCTCAATCTTCCTAATCTTACTCCTTCACGAATGTCTATTGAGTTGGCCGACCATTCCACGATTCTTGCATGTGGTTTGGCGGAAGACGTTTTTGTGAAAGTGGGGAAGTTCTACTATCCCGTAGACTTTATCGTTGTTGATATCCCCACGGATCCTCAAGTTCCTCTTATTTTAGGTCGTTAGTTTTTAGATACGTCTATGGCTTTAATTGATGTGCATGCTAGAAAGATCACCTTACGTTTCAACGACGAGGAACTTGTTATAAACGCAACTCAAAATTCTCAACTTTCTCATGTTTATTCCGTTGCTACCATAAACCTCGTTGATATGATCGACGTGGTTTGCGAGGAATTTTCACAAGAAGTTTTAGGGTTTGGTGATGAAGAAACTAGTGGCAATCCCACTATGTTAGATCCAATTCTTGATAATTCGACACCAACCTTCACTCCTTTTGAAGGTGGTGGTTTTACGTTGGAAGAATGTAATGTTCCACGTACTTGTGACGAAGACCTCGACAACGATGAGGACTTCTCGATTATCAAGGATTTTCTTAACGATTTCCCATTTCCTCCACCCGAGGAGGTTATGAGTATCGAGCCCAAATCTTCACTTGAGGAACCACCTATTCTCGAGTTGAAAGATTTACCTCCTCACCTCGAATATGTCTATTTGGAGGAGGACGACAAGTTGCTGGTTATTATTGCGAAGGATCTTTCGAATGATGAAAAAACCGCACTTGTCGATGTTCTTAAGGACCACAAAGGGGCGATTGCGTGGAAGTTATCCGACATTAAGGGAATCGATCCCAAGTTTTGTACCCACAAAATCTTAATGGAGGAGGATTTCAAGCCCACAATCCAAAGTCAAAGGAGGGTGAACCCCAAAATTCACGATGTCATAAAAAAGGAGGTCCTTAAACTCCTTGACGCGGGAATGATTTACCCTATTTCCGATAGCCCTTGGGTGAGTCCTATTCATTGTGTCCCTAAAAAAGGAGGAATGACCGTTGTGCCAAACGATGCCAACGAGTTGATTCCCACTAGACTCGTGACCGGATGGAGAGTGTGCATTGACTATCGAAAGTTGAATGAAGCCACTCGAAAAGACCATTTTCCCTTGCCCTTCATGGACCAAATGTTGGAGCGTCTTGCGGGAAACGATTTCTATTTCCTTTTAGATGGTTTTTCCGGTTACTTCCAAATTCTCATCGACCCTCGTGATCAAGAAAAAACTACGTTTACGTGTCCATATGGAACGTTTGCCTATCGTAGAATGCCATTCGGACTATGCAATGCACCGGGAACTTTTCAACGATGCATGATGGCTATTTTTCATGATATGATCGAGAAGACGATGGAAGTCTTCATGGATGACTTTTCCGTGTTTGGTAATTCGTTCACTTCGTGTTTGTCGAATCTAGAGAGAATGTTACAACGTTGTGAGGAAACCAACCTTGTGCTCAATTGGGAAAAATGTCATTTTATGGTTAAGAGTGGAATCGTCTTAGGGCAGAAGGTCTCGAAAGCGGGGATTGAGGTAGATCAAGCTAAGGTAGACGTCATCGCCAAATTACCTCACCCCAAAACCGTCAAGGGAGTTAGGAGTTTCCTAGGCCACGCGGGCTTTTATCATCGATTCATCAAGGATTTTTCAAAGATTTCTCGACCCATTACACATCTTCTTGAATAAGAGGCACGTTTTGTCTTTGACGAAGATTGTGTACGAGCCTTTGAAATCCTTAAGAGGAAACTTACCGAAGCTCCCATTCTTGTTGCTCCCAATTGGAACCTCCCCTTTGAACTCATGTGTGACGCTAGTGATTACGCTATTGGGGCCGTTTTGGGGCAACGTCATGATAAGCACTTCTTGCCTATTCACTATGCTAGCAAGACGATGACCGAGGCTCAACTAAAATACACTACAACGGAAAAGGAGTTCCTTGCCGTGGTGTATGCATTTGAGAAATTCCGACCTTACCTCGTCTTGACGAAATGCATAGTGTATACGGACCATTCGGCTATTAAGTATCTCATGACAAAGCAAGATGCTAAGCCGAGATTACTTCGTTGGATTCTCCTCCTTCAAGAATTTGATCACAAAATCGTTGACAAAAAAGGAGCCGAGAATCTAGCGGCCGATCATCTTTCTCGTTTGGAAGATCCTCACCAAAGTGTTTACGAGCCCAAGGAAATCACCGAAACATTTCCGCTCGAGACACTTGGTGTAGTGACTTCTAAGCTTGACTCTTCTACCCCATGGTTTGCGGATTTTGCAAATTACCATGAGGGTAACTTCATCGTTAAGGGTATGACGACTCAAGAAAAACGAAAATTCTTTCGTGACGTCAAGTTCTACTTTTGGAACGACCCTTACTTGTTTCGAACTTGTGCGGATCAAATCATCCGACGTTGTGTTTTTGGCACCGAAGCTTCTAACATCCTTAGAGCTTGCCATGAGGGACCCACGGGTGGTCACCACGGTGCTAATCTCACGGCTAAAAAGGTGTTTGATTCCGGCTTCTTTTGGCCTACTATTTATCGAGATGCACAAGATCTTGTGAAGTCGTGTGATGCATGCCAACGACAAGGAAAAGCCTCACAAAAAGATGAAATGCCACAAAATATCATTCAAGTATGTGAGATCTTTGACGTTTGGGGCATAGACTTTATGGGTCCATTCCCATCATCTCGTGGTAATAAGTACATCCTTGTTGCGGTTGACTACCTTTCTAAGTGGGTGGAGGCCAAGGCCTTGCCCACCAATGATGCTCGTGTGGTAGTCAAGTTTTTGAAGCAATTGTTTTCTCGGTTTGGAACCCCTCGTGCTATCATAAGCGATCGTGGAACCCATTTTTGTAATGACCAATTTGAAAGGGTTCTAAGGAAGTATGGGGTTACACATCGTCTTTCTACGGCTTATCACCCACAAACGAGTGGGCAAGTCGATGTTTCAAACCGAGCTTTGAAGAGGATCTTGGAGAGATCCGTTGGGGAAAACCGACAATCTTGGTCGGATAAGTTGGACGATGCTTTATGGGCCTTTAGGACCGCTCATAAGACGCCCATTGGGTGCACTCCCTATAAGCTTGTGTATGGAAAGAATTGTCATTTGCCTATCGAGTTAGAACACAAGGCTTATTGGGCCCTAAAGCATTGTAATGATGATATGGAGACCGCGGGAAAACACCGGAAAATGCAATTGAATGAATTAGATGAATTGAGGGATATTTCTTATGAAAATTCATTGATTTATAAAGAGAAAACTAAAAAGTTGCATGATTCTAAAATTAAAAACCGGGTTTTTAACATTGGGGATCAAGTTTTGCTTTTTAATTCAAGTTTGAAAATCTTTTCTAGTAAATTGAAATCCCGTTGGTCCGGTCCATTCACCGTGACTCAAGTGTTTCCGTATGGGACCATCGAGCTAGCTCAAGATGATGGTCCTAACTTCAAGGTGAATGGACATAGGTTGAAGCACTACTTTGTCGGGGAAGTTCCATCCTTGAACTACCTCGACCAAGTCACCTTCCCCAATGATAATTAGTATTGAGGGGATCGAGTCGAGCTCATGACTCGGTAATAAAAAACGAGGTGCCTCGTGGGGGAGTCCCATGCTTATCCTATGTACATATTATCGCTTTCTAATGTAGCTTACGTGTGGGGATTTGTGCCCTTCCAACCTTTGTTCCATGGTTGTTTGTGAATTGTGATATTTAGATCATGATCTTTACGATTGGAGCCTCTCGTATTCGTTTTATGGGAGCACTCGATCGTTTGCTTTGGAGACTTTCTCAATATCCATGATATATCCTTGATTGTTCTAACCTTAGGTTTATAGCACACTTCATAAACGGCTATTAATTTATTGGTTACACCCTTTCCATGCTAGATTAGGCATTCGACTACGTCTCTAGTATGGGGGTGTTTTGCACCCCTAGACTCGAAACATTGAGGACAATGTTTAACTTTAGTATGGGGGGGGGGGGGGGTGAATAGATACTTGCCTTGCTAAACCTTCACGCTTTCCAAAGTTTATCTTTTATCGTTTTGTTGCAAAATAAGGCTAAATATGGCCAAATTTTAAAATTTTTCTCATGTTTTATAAGTGTTTGAAGACACGAATGTAGATTTTCCGATGGCGAGAATAAGAGTAATTATTGACTCGACCGTGCGTGTTGAGCACTTAGCTTTGATTCCTTAACTACACATTAGGCTAAGTCTCTTAAATGAGGACGAGAAATGATAGAGTTAATTATAAGTTACTATGCTAAACGTAGAGTACTCGTATTCTTTCAAAAACTCATGTGTTCTCGTTGTTTGCTTATTCTCCCTTCGCATGTAAATATTTTTTGCTTAATAAATATTGACTTAGCGGTTTAGTTAGGATTGTTGGGTTTCTAGTCTTTTCTAGTAGCTTCCGTGTAATTAAATTGGGAAGACATTAAGGTATCGCCAGCGTCACGGTTTTGAAGTATTGGCACCCTAATAATCGAAAGCTTCACCCAATAATAAGATTTCAAGTGCTCACCTAAATCAAGCAAACAATTTGAAGCCCCACAAGGCCTAAAATCTATGCAAAATTGAAAGTGAATCAAGCCTTAATCTTCGAAGCTTTAAAGATCCAAAATTCGCTTTAGCGTGAGGATATACGTCTTTGGCTAATAAAACCACCGATGAGGCGGATAATAAAAGGAAAGGCAAGACCGAAGTCATAATAAAAGCTTCATGGCGAAGTTGAATAAAAGATGAAGGTAAACCAAAGATAATAAGGCCCTTCCGTTAGGGGGCGTATAAAAGTCTTGGTAATAAGTCTGATGTTCAAAACCGTTACAAAACCGTGTTTATCGATTCTTCTTGTCAACTTAATTTTTTGACATTGTTGTCTATTGGGAGGGGTTATTGATTTGATGGTCTTAGTTACAACGTTAGGACTCTATTTTTAGACCTAAATCTCTATTATCGCATAAGTTAACAATGTATCCTCGTGAAACATTCAAGACAAAATAAAATATAAGAGATACAACTTAGGAATAATGGGAGGATAAGTATGTGATTAGGGCATATGAGTAGTGTTAGCATTACTAACTTATAATGACAATGATCTCGTTGCACGCTTAGCATGGAATTGGAGTGAAAATCGAGGATGACGAAATTATTTCTAACGATGTGTTCTTATTCTATGAACCTAAACGTCCCATTTTGCGATGAAAATCATACATTATGTCTATAACACAAGTAGTAGTAATAGTAGTAGTGTAGCTAGTTTATCATTTCAATAAAGTAAATAAAAATGAATTTTGGAGGTGATATGATACTTTATTCTAGCATTGCGTGAGGGCACGGCAATGGTTTAGTATAGGGGAGTGATGAGACTGCTTTGATACATAGTCTCATCGTCCAAATTGGGCTTAAAATGCATTAAATATCATCAAAATACCCAAATATATGCTTGTGTTTGTTGCTTGTGTATTTTAGGTACGGATATTGAGAAAATGACAAAAGATCACAAGAATCATGCAAAAACGAACACGGGAAACGAAGCCGCACGATGAACCAAGCCCTAATGAAGAATTTTCCAAAGAAAGTCCTTGAGGATTTGAAGACTTATGAAGATTGGTCCTCCAATTATGAAGAATTGACACTTTATACCCTTGTATCTTCATAATTACAAGTTTGGTCCCTAAAGTTTGTCAAAATTACAAAAAAGACCCTTAACTTTGAAGAATTGGCAAATTTAGTCCCTCAACAAAACTAAATTGTCAATAATGGTCCTCCAAGAAGTCAACAAACAAGTCAAAGCCTTAAAGTATGCAGACATGTCAAGAACAACCCTTGAAGAATGAAGAAATTGCATGTTTAGTCCTTGTTTCAAGTTTGGAAGTATTTGTGCCAAAATTGACAACTGCCCTAAAGTTGTCATGTGTTATTTAGGCGTTGATAGCCATTTAAAACAACATGAACAAAGAATGAAAATAGAGGGGTCAAACCTGCCAGACAACCTAAGTTATCCCCACCTCTCACAAGCTGCCACATCACCAACCTTAAACCCTCCACCAATCAGACACCTCCCCTTCACCACGTCACCCTCCACTCACATTTTTTAAACTGTATTAATTAATCAGTTTTAACCCTTCCCTCCAAACACCAAATTTAAATAATTAAACCCCCATTTAGGATTAAACCCACCTTAATCCACCCATAAACCCTAGCTAATCCCCAAGAAGAACAATGACTAAAACAAAGGGGTTATGGCTATAACCTTCTAGATTGCTAATTAACCATCACATAATCCAAACCCAACCCCCAAATTACCCATCACTCTCACCCATGTGACTCACCAACCCTCCCCTGACCCACATCCAAGCTTGAAGACAAACTGAGGACAGCAAATCAACGCCCATTAGCATTTTCGTGCTCCCAAAGGCAAAATGGACGATCAAGATCCTCTTTTCACTGCTGGCATATCACAAACGTCCAAGAATCATCACATGGGCTCTTGACAAATTCAAAAAAATGGAATCTTCAAATATTCGTCCAAGGGCATTACTGGAAGTTCAAGTCATTAGGGTTTTAGCTTCTTATCAGTTCTAGAATCATTTGTAAGCCTCTATATAAAGGCATGATAGGACTTAGCTTTTTTCTGTTCTTGATTTTTTCTCCTTTTTCACAAGCCTTGTAAATCCAGTTTATGAAGGAATATAAATGGTATTGAGTTTGGTGATGAGAAAGATTGAGTTCCTTTTACATTTCATGTTATGTTTTGTTTGAAAAAGTTTTTTTTAAAGGCATTTTTAAGTTTGTAGAATATTGATAACCTATGAATCTATGAAGTGGGTTGATGTTTTCTAGTGAGAGAAACTAGAGAGAGAAAGTGAGAGAAAATGTGTGTGATTTTATTAATATGAAAGTGCAAATGGAACAACAACCAACCCCTTTCCATGGTGGAAAGGGGGTATTTATACTCCAAGCCTAACATTGGGCTTGGGCCGGTCCATGACAAGCCCATGGACCGGTTCTTACTTAACTTAATAAGTAATGTTTAACTAATTGCTAACTACGAGCCATTACAACATAAATCATATTGTGGAGTGACCGATACTTCTAATATACGTTAAAACGTATTTCTAACAATCTCCCCCTAAGGGAGGTCACTCCACGTTACAAAGTCCTAAACCTAGCATACTATACTAAGTCTTCGTTCTTTAGCTCGTAGTCTTTTCTTCTTTTCTTTCTTTTGTTGTGAATATGTTGGTTTGATCTTTTTGGCTTTGACTTGAGAGCATTGTTCTTTGGCCTTTCACGTGCGATCTTTGCCTTTCTTGTGAACTTTGCCTCCTCGTGACTTCATGTTCCACACACTTACGTCTTTTTGTTGAATTCTCGAAAGCTTCAGAGTTTGGTACAGCGGAAGACTTCATCTTGTACTTTCTTGAATTTTTGCTGAACTTTGTTGCAAAAGACATAAGCATGTGGGAACGACTTTTACAGGTACACCGCAACACCACCGTCTTCACTGGTACACAGCAACGCCACCGTCTTCAACAGGTACACAGCAACGCCACCGTCTTTAACAGGTACACAGCAACGACACGAATAAAATGGCTTTGAACATTTTATTCTAATTCGGTAGCATTTTACCTCCGGTCGGTGAAGACCGTTGGACGATATTAGATATCGTACCCGTGACGGATAGTTTCAATTAAGTAACTTCCTGACAGGATTTCGCGGGTAAACCCGTTCTCTTTATTCGACCGTCCAAAGCTGACTGCGAACATAAAGAGTGAATCACTTGGATAAATTATCCTTGTGATTTGAAGCCGTCAATTCATGAAACCTGGAACAAGTGAATTTCAATTAAGATTTTCACCATTGTTGCTTTCCAGTTGTCACGAGCTCAATTCATAAAGAATCTTGCACGTCACCTACCAAGTGCTGTTTGATGTTAACACTAGAAGGATTTCCACTCGTCACTGTGGTCAATAAAGAGTCACTCTGAGTGTTCTGGCAAGATCATATAATAATGCGAAGAGGCCTGGAACGAGTTTAAGTTCAATTAAGAATTAAACCACTGTTACCTTCCAGTTTTTCACAAGATTGGTTCTAAAAGAGCCGCACGTGTAACCTACCATGAGCTTGTTTGATGTTGGCTCAAGCAGGATTTCCATCTTCATTGTAATACTTGCGTATTACTCGGATGTTCTGGCAATATTACAGGAATACTGCGTAGGACTCATGAAAATCTCTTACTTTTCACAGTGTGTGAGAAAGCAAGGAATAAATGGAAAGTGTCCTAATGAGACTTTTGATGATCTCTTGGCTCTAGACTCGATTGTGTGTTTTGATTTAGTGAGCGATGGCTGGAGAGGAGTGCCACCTTTTCAATACCAGTCTATTCGGAGTGAATAAACCAATAGATAACGTGTTGATCTCCGTGTGACTAAAACAAATACCTTTTGAGAGATATTTGAGTTAGCTGGGAAGGGTTGTGCATTGCATCACTGGGTCCATGATGTCTTTCTTCAATACCGAGAATCATTAGCAAAAATGACCTCAATAGCATATGTATTGACCCGGTTTCTGCCTAATGTTGTAAGGAGGGCTTCTTTCTTTACACCCTTTATCTTTACAATTCTTTTTCATTCTTCAACCCCTTCAATGCTTACCAATACGTCATCACTAGCACCTTGTTGTGATTGTTCCAGTGCTAGCTTAAGTACTTGGTCGGCATTCAGCTACGTTCACAATCTTTCTCCATCTTTCCTAGGACTTCTAATTCTATCTAGGGAATTGTCCTTGGGAAGATTCCATCGGCTCTGATGAATCATTGGACTAAACCTATTCCTACCACCCTTTTGTCACCACATTCGTCGTGAGTTAAGTGTGTTTTGGGAAGGAATTGCCACCATGAAAAATCATTGAAAATCACTTAAGGTACTTGTGATATTGAAATCAAAAGTTTTGTACCTTAGGTGTTTTGTTCATCAAAAACGCTCCCCCTTAACACGTGCTTTACACATATTAAGTTGGATAATCGTTAAGTCTTTTTCATCTTTTAGCCAAGTATCATTTAAATCTCCTTAATCCCATTTTCTCCCCTTATCCAAAATGTTAACCATTAATATTTGGGATATTGAATGGATTAACCGGTCTTTGGGTAAAAATGAAATCGATGTTTGGCCATAGAACAAGTTATTGCTCCCCCTTAATTTAATAAGGGATAGTTGTAGTGCTTTAGTATGATATATTTTGAAAGATTTAGAATCTCGTGAGAAATTCTTGAAAAATTATCATACCTTAACACTACATCAAGCCATTACAGCACAATATTCACAAATATACATATTCACAAATAATACCAATATAGAGTGACCTGAAATGTGCGACCCATTAGATGGATCGTTACAGTGTCCTGTAGTGCACTCCATATGGTCTACCACCAACGAATCTTTCCAAACTCCTCATCAATCTACGTTCACGGAGCTTTTGATCTATCTTCTTGATCACGTACTTCGCCATCTGCCGGTAACCCGGATGCCAATCCTCCGTCATTTCTGGCAAAGTCCCACCCGAGTTCAGATGCTCCAACTTTTCTCTGACTTGTAGAAGAGTCCCATCACTGTACTTATGGAGCTCACCCACCCTCATAAACTTCATTAAACCTCGACTGTTCAAGTAGAAGATGCCGTAATTCGGGGCAGAAATACCGGTATAGGGACATCTTTCTACATGTTGAGGTAGCACTTTATTCACTGGACGGGTTAGGTTAAGCTTCCTTTGATAGCTTTCGACTCCCAACTGAAGATCTTCAACTCGTGTCTTGATGACAACGCTTCGTGTGAACATACGAAGTGCTGTATTCAAAGCAATGAGGTCTTCACGAGGAATATGTGTGAGTTGATCTCTGGTCATCAGAAGCAGCATATCTTCGATATCCTCAAGGCGAATGATGGAAAAATCTCCCTGCTGGATTTTGTATTCCCTGTCATCCTCCCTTTTCAAACGAATCTCCGTCACATGATAATAGCCATTCTTGGCTTCAGTTTTCATTCCTAAGATGCTGGAGATG
This sequence comes from Glebionis coronaria, assembly GCA_025667525.1. Classification (NCBI taxonomy): domain Eukaryota; kingdom Viridiplantae; phylum Streptophyta; class Magnoliopsida; order Asterales; family Asteraceae; genus Glebionis; species Glebionis coronaria. The sequence goes on from CM046875.1 coordinate 310,788,166, forward strand.
CGGATGTCGGATCTAACATTGCTTCCAGAATTGACCAAGCAGCAACCCCTGTACGCCCTTCGGACTCGTTCGTCCCAATGAGATGCACCTATGACAGCATACATATCATAATTACGATTTATCTTAGGGACCCAGAGTCGGTTTACCTTTTCCTCGATAAAGGGTATTGTCCCCCAGTTGGCAGCTTTCAGCAAGGTCAGGGAGGTTGCGTACTTTGATGACCCCTTCAGTAGATACACAAGGTCATTGGTGACGAAGAAGTCAAGAGCAATCTGATTTTCTTGAGTAGGATCCATTGGAGGTGGAGCTCTTTCTGACGCATGAAGACCTGGCCGTTGAACGGTATTTAGAGCCTTCAGGATCTCATCGGCATAATATTCGAACTCCATTTGGGTCAACCGGGTTTTGGCGCGAAGTCTTTTATCCTTCAGTACTTTCTTCACCAAAGATGGAGTAACCGAAGTCTTATACTCATGAGCAAGAAATGCACATAAGTCAATCGGACTGCGGATACGAAGATACAAGACATCTTTGTCGGCGTCGGTGATCGGATCATACTGCACCGCTGCCGTGATCCAAGCCTGTGGTGGTGCAGTCTCGTCAATCTCTAACGTGTCTGCCCAGTCCCTTGAGCTTGGAACAGTAGATTGTGGGTTTTGTTGCAGAGGAGTGGAGACGTGAACATCTGCTTGTTCTGTTTCAGGCATGTCGGCAGTGTCCTGAATGGGTGAGTGTTGTGCAGCTTCAGGTTCGGTTACCGATTCTGCAATCACAGGAACAACAACAATAGAACTAACAGAGTTAGTGGTAACAGGTATTGATGCATGGATAAATGTACCAGGAATAGATGACCCTGTAGTGGCATTCACATCATGGCGCCACTTCGATCGTCTGGATTCCGTGGATGTAGATTTTTCCTTTGGTGCTGCATCTTTCTTTGACTTGGTGCCAGACTTAACCACTTTCTTTGAGCTGGCAGCCTTATCCCCTTTCTCAGGCTGTTTCCCCCCATCAGCATCCTCATTATCATCCCCGTTGCTCCCTCGAACACTCTCCTCATTACCATTACCACCATCATCGCCATCATCATCATCGTCATCATCATCCTCATCATCAGTATCATCATCCTTATCATTATCATCCTCATCATCCTCATCATTCTGATCCTCATCATCCTCATCATCATCCTCATTCTTATCTTCTTCTTCTTCTTCTTCCTCTTCTCCACCAGTACCCTCTTCTTCGTCACTCTCTTCCCTTTCTTCTTCAGGGAGAATGTGGTAGGGTACCACACTTCCAAACGTCTTGAACAACCTATCATCCTCCATGATAGCGTCATTCAGGGATTTGAAGAGAGCCCGTTGAATCCTCGATTTATCAAACGATCCAAGTTCCTTCATTCGAGCTTTGAGGATCTTCTTAAGTTCAAAATCCGTCAAGTCATAAGCAATCTTGTAGGCGGCTTCTGAAGGGTTGGATGATTTGATCATTAAGTTGTCAGCAGCAAGCGTCTTCAAATCATCACGCAGTTTAGGCATTAGGGATTCAATGGAGTCTTTCACTCTCTGCTCAATAGAAGCTTCAAGATCTGCTTTTTGCTCTTTAAGGTCATCCTTAATAGCTTTAAGTCTCGTAATTCGTGCTTGATGCCTATCAGCTTCAGCCTTTTTAACCCTAGCAAGTTCTTCTGCATGAGCTTTACGTGTAAATTCCATGTCTGCAGCGAACTTGGCAATCAACTCTTCTTGAGCTTTCCTTGATGCTTCTTCACTTTGAGCTCTTCTATTTAGCTCTTGGCGAAGTTCATCCATTTCTCTCTTGTTAGTATCCACATGTTTATCCAACATTTCGGCCATCACTAATGCGGCCATTGCAGATGTTGCAGAGCTGCTTTGGGTTGATGGAATAGGCTCGGTTGTAACTGCGGTACTAAGGATGGGCTTTATTGGTGGTGGAGGAAATGGTGTTGAAACCGGTTTGGTTGGTAAGGGTTGAGTTGGTTGAAGTTGAGTTGCTAAAGGTTGGGTCGACACCATGATCGTAGGAGCAACAGACTCCTTTTCCACACTTGCTGAAATAGGGATTGATGGCTCCTTCGAAGTGGAATAATGTTCAGGTGACCCAAACTCATCAACATCATCTGGTTCCACGTACTCATCCTTAACATCTACCCTTGCACCTGAACCACTTCCGCCAGTATCTTTCCTGCTCCTTTGAATAGCTATCTTCATCATTTGTTTCTCAGTTTTATCAAGAGTAGGATCAACAACGTTTTTTTCGTCACGTAGACGCATCTCATCAGCCTTACCCTTTCCCTTTTTACCCTCTGTCTTCTTCTTCTTGGTTTTGGGTTCAGGTAAATCTGTTTGCTTCCTTTTACCTTTGCTCTTAACCGTGGTAGATGAGTCTTCACCTGCTAGAATACTTGCTCGTTGATTCTCAATTTCTGTTAGCAAGTTCTTGTAATCAGCAGATGCAATAATCTCATCGGTCAGAAGATGACTGGGAATGGGACCAGGAATAACCGTATTCGAATGAGTCTCCTGCCTTAAGTCTACCAAATCATCATCATCTATCGTGTGGTGACGACTACCTGCACGCTTGTTAATGGATGCATCGTTTTCCATAAAGTAACGTATGATCAACTTAATAAACCTAGGGTACTGGTAGCTTTTAACCTTACCCTTTATGTTTGTGAAGAGTTGAAAAGTAAACTCCTCCCACAGCAGTGATGCATAATCAATACCCATACCTTTAAACATACCATAAAACATCTTGATGATTGGTGGACGAACAGCATCAAACCCAGTTGTTTTGGGTGTTAAACATCGGCTTAGAATCCCAAAAATAGCTTTCCATGGTTGACCAACTTTGGCAGTAGTAAACTCAGACGGGGTTCGTATGTCAAGACATCCAATGGCGGTGAACATCTCCATGATCTGGTCCTTAGTTAGGTTGGCTGAGTATGATGGTAGACCTTTGAGTATCGGTCGAAAGCCAAAGATCTTCCTGAAGTCTGACACAGTAAGCGTCTGCTGCTTGTTGTCCAAGGAAAAAGTGATTTTGTTCGACGTCCTCTCTTTGGTAGCCCAGAACTCGTAAAGATATTCATAGGGCACTGAAGCACTTCTCCTTAGCGCATGCTTGAAATGAGATTTATCAAGCATGGCTGTACCTACCTTAAATCCATTATGTGTAGAGTGAGATACCTCCTTCAAACGGAAGTTGTTTGGAATAAACTTTAGAGTCTTGGCTTCAGCAATGGCGGCGGCTCTGGTGTCTTGTATTTGTTGTACGGTAGGGTTAGTCATCGTCTCTACTTAAGATAAAACACAAAGGTTGATACATTCAAGCATGAATATCATTATGACTTTAGACCTAAGCATTGTACATATGACATAATCCCTTAAGCTTTTAAACCATTCAAACATCTTCTATACGGAATAATCACTCAATTCGGAATAATAGGTCTATGCTGAATATAAATCCTATGCGGAACATAAGTCTATTCGGAACATATATCCTATGCGGAAAAACATCCCTATTCTGAATAAAAAGGCTATTCGGAACATTTATCCTATGCGGAATGAAATCCTGATTCTGAATAAAATGTCTATTCGGAACATTGGACCTATGCGGAATAAATACTCTATTCGGAACATTGGGCCTATGCGGAATAAATACTCTATTCGGAACATGGGGCCTTGATGTAGCGTTTTTTAGTCGTTTTACTTACCTTTAGGAAAAAGTAAGCAAACGCTAAGTCGTGGTAAGTATTAATCAATACGTTTTAGGAAAAACGTAAAGACGACAATCGAGTTCGTTCTCGAGGAGGTATGGTGTTTGAGCCAACAATATAGACGTTATTTATTTGAGTTATTACGTTTTTGGAAAGTGAATAAAAATTAAAGACGTACTACGATTAAATTAAACTAAGATGAAAACGCGTTACGCGCGAATCGAGACGTAAAAATCGACGAAATTTAAACTTTTTTTTTTATACAAGTAACAAAAAGAGAGACAAATAAAACCTAAACTAAGGGAAAGCATAAAAAGGCATCGGGGAACTTAAAACGTCTACGGGGACAAAGCAAAGGCAACAATTAACTAACAGTAAAACGTAAAAACGCGACATTTAAGCAAATTAAATAATTTTAAATCCTACCAAAGCAAACCTAATTTTCTTAAGTCCTAAATGACAAAATAAAATTTTAGAAAAAAGAATTACATTTTTTTTTACTTTTAAATAATTTTTTATGAATTAAATACTATTTAAACTAAATAAATGCTTTAAAATATTAAATTATTTTTCTAAAATTCCGAAAATTTTCTGAAACTGCTAAACACTATTTAACAGCTAAGAAAAATAAAAACCCCAATTTATAAGCTCGGATAAGCTGGTAAATAAGCCTTCTAAGAGTAATAAGCTAAAGGTAAAACAAGGTTTAAATAAAAACTAAAAGAAATCTTAACAAGAAACTAACACTAGAGTAGATGGTATCTTAAAGGCTTTCTGGGGCGCTGAGTTTGTGTCCAATAGGTCTGGGGTTCAATTCCCACTGTGAGCATTTTTTTTACTTTTTTTTATTTTTAAATAAAAACAAAGTTAAATACAATGTGATTGCACACTTTAACAAGATAATTGAACTGGCACAGTTGGTTGTGTGGGAGCTGTTTAAGCGTGCAGTTCTAGAGTGCCAAGGTCAGGGGTTCGAATCCCCCAACCTTCTTAATTTCTGGAAACGATTTGCAATTCTTTTTATATCCTGCTATTTGTATCACTCAGGCCCAAATCAATGTTAAGCCCAAAGTACTATATCTAGCTAACGGGCCTAACTGATCTATCAACTGTCTTAACTAAGTCTAATGGGAAGTACTAAATTGCAGTTACAGATTCATAGATGTGACGAAGCATGGACCATGAGCGATAGATGCCTATACAAGGTAAAGGAAAAAACGTGTATAATGTAAGCTTGTAGTTCAAATGCTGAAGCACTTCTACTGAATCTAATTGTAAACAAAAATATGCTCACAGATTACTAAAAGGGCTTAAGTACTATAAGTTTCAAACCAAGCAGAACTAACATCTATAGATACCTACATGACCCCAACTTATTGATTTATTACTACTGCTTTACAGGATCACTTCTCAAGACTAACTAATCAAAACTAACATAACATTTGCAGTATACAAACAACAAATTACGACATCTAGATAAACTATAGACATTAACACTACTCAAAATAACAACTATGACAACAGTAAAAGCAAATCAAAAACACATTCAACATGGCAGATCCAAAGAAAAATTAAGGAGAAAGTAAATGAAAGAGAGCTTGTACCGAAAAGGATAACATGAATCGGACAAGCAACTAGATAAATCCTTAACTAAAGCTAAAGAACATTGAGAAACCATCTCGAACCGAAATCCAATCCATATCAAATACAACCACAATACATGAAACTTTCATCCCCTTTTTCTTCTTTCTCGTGACCAAACAGCAGACACAATCTCTTTTTTTTTTCTTTTTTGAACTCACTACCGGCAACAACCTATGTATTTTTTTTCCTTTCTCGTCTGACCAGACAACAACAACCAAAAAAGTTGGTGTATTTGGCTAAACTTTCTTCTACATCAAGTTCATCTCTTTTTTTTTTCTTTGATTCGAGCACAGTAACAAAACACAAATACTCCTCTCTTTTTCTTTCTCTTGATGAACAGTAACCAGTGTGAACAAAATCCCCCTTTTTTTTCTTTCGATATCACAGTAAATAAACACCAATAAAAATTGAACAATAACAATAAAAACTTGTAAATGCAACAATAAAACTTTTCTCAAACTTGAAATCAATTTCAAAGAACAAGTGTATAAAATTAAAAGGAACTCAGATTTAATCAAACACCAACTTTTTCATTCATAAAAAAGGGATTTACATTCATAGAAAATCTGGAACAAGAAAAATAAATAAAACCCAAGCCCTTTATATATAGGGTCACAAGATTTCTTAAAAAAATAAAATAAAATAAAAATACTAACCCTAATGTTGACATCTTTTGTCTCTGAGACAATCTTGACCCTTGGATCGAATTCTAGAACCATCCATGTGATTTCTATGGCTGTGATTCACACTTGTATGTCGACATCCTTTGTGAGCCCTTGGATTGGTCTTGTATCTTGACTGAGATATCACATGTTCTTGTCTTGTACTAGTCTTCACGTGATGTGGGGTTTGATGGATAGTGACTGGTGATTAAATTGGGATTAGGGTTTGAGATTAGATTATCAATGGTGGCTGATGAGAAAGAGAAAGAACCCTAAATGGGTGGAGAGAGTTATCTACGGTTTATAAACAAAAGATTGACCATTTATCCTTTCTCTCTTTTTTTTTTCTTTCACGTTTTTTACAACAAAAAAGGGGCCCGAGATTGTGTATATTTGTGGGTTGAATTCAAACAAAAAAGAAAAGGGCCATGAATGGTCATTTGATCTTGGATTAAAGGGTGTTAAGGCCCATAATGCGAAAATAATAAAAGAAAGCCTCGTTGGTTTATATTTGTATTAATATTAAACGGGCCGACCCGGCCCGTTAAACGGGTGCGGGTCGGTCCGGAAAATAATAATTTGGATCTCGGTATTGGTTTTTCTTGCTCAATTCATTGTCGGGTTTCAGGCTTGACTTTGACTTGTAAAATCTTCCAACTTTGTCGAGTCGAACCGAATATATCCGTTTTTACTTTGCTAAGTACAATCTTGGCTTCGATCTTGAGCAATTCTTCGAGGGCTAAATATGTAAACTCTTGAAAGTTTATGGACCCACTTGTAATATTAGAGATTTACAAGGGTCTAAAATGACAAGTCTTCAAAATATAAGGACCAATCTTGCCAATTCTTCAAAGTTGAGGGACTTTCTGGAAAATTCAACAATCGGGTCCGGTTCATTGTGCAGCTTCGTTTCCCGTGTTCGTTTTTGCTTAATTCTTGTAATCTTTTGGTGAATTCACGATATCCGTACCTAAAATACACAATGAACAAACACAAGCATATATTTGGGTATTTTGATGATATTTTAAGCGTTTTAAGCCCGATTTGGACGATGAGACTATGTATAATTACAGTCTCATCACTCCCCCATACTAAACCATTGCCGTGCCCTCACGCAATGCTAGAATTAAGTATCATAGCACTTCCAAAATTCATTTTATGATGACCTTTATTGAAGACATGAATTTAAATAAACTACTACACGTGTTTTAGACATAATGTATTGTTTTCATCACGATTAAGTGACTTTTGGGATCATAGAACAAGAACACGTGAATGCTTCGTTAGAAATAATTTCGTCGTCCTCGATTTTCACCCGATTCTATGCTAAGCGTGTAACGAGATCATTGTTATTATAAGTTGGCAACACGATCATATCTCATGAGTGTTAATTACGAACCTAAACTCCCTTATTCCTACTTGGTATCTCTTATATTTTATTTTTGTCTTAATGATCACGAGGATACATCATTGACTTATGCGTGAATAGAGATTAAGTCTAAAAATAGAGTCTTAACGGTGTAACCAAAATCATTAAATTAATAATTCATCCCAATAGACAACGATGTCAAAAAATTAAGTCAACAAGAAGGATCGATAAACACGGTTTTATAACGGTTTTGAACATGAGACTTATTACCAAGACTTTTATACGCCCCCTAACGGAAGGGCCTTATTATCTTTGGTTTACCTCCATCTTTTATTCAACTTCGCCATGAAGCTTTTATTATGACTTCGGTCTTGCCTTGCCTTTTATTATCCGCCTCATCGGTGGTTTTATTAGCCAAAGACGTATATCCTCACGCTAAAGCGAATTTTGGATCTTTAAAGCTTCGAAGATTAAGGCTTGATTCACTTTCAATTTGGGCATAGATTTTTCGGCCTTGTGAGCTTCAAATTTTTGCTTAATTTAGGTGAGCACTTGAAATCTTATTATTAGGTGAAGCTTTCGATTATTCGGGTGCCAATACTTCAAAACCGTGACGCTGGCGATACCTTAATGTTTTCCCAATTTAATTACATGGAAGCTACTAAAACAAATTAGAAACCAACAATAGTGACTAAACCGCCAAATCAATATTTATTAACAATTTATTATGCAAAAGCGTTGGGAGAATAAGCTAATAATTACTACACATAAGATCGTGACGATTACGAGACTTATAAATAACTCTATCATTTCTCGTCCTCATTTAAGAGACTTAGCCTAATGTGTAGTTAAGGAATCAAAGCTAAGTGCTCAACACGCACGGTCGAGTCAAAAATTACTCTTATTCTCGCCATCGGAAAATCTACATTCGTGTCTTCAAACACTTATAAAACATGAGAAAAATTTTAAAATTTGGCCATTTTTAGCCTTATTTGCAACAAAACGATAACAAAAAGATGAATTTTGGATTGCGTGTTGACGTGAGCAAGGTGAAGTATCTACTCACCCCCCCATACTAAAACTAAACATTGTCCTCAATGTTTCGAGTCTAGGGGTGTAAACACCCCCATACTAGAGACGAAGTCGAATGCTTAATCTCGAGCATGGAAAGGGTAAAACGAATAACCTAAAAGCCGTTTATGAATTATGCTATTAAGATAAACGTTAGAACATAAAAGGATATCATCGGATATCGGAATCTCCAAAGGCAACGATCGAAGCTCGAGTGCTACGTAAAACGAACACGAGAGGCTTCAATGATGACGATGAACCTAATGAATCACATTCACAAACAACCACGAAACAAAGGTTAGAAGAGCACAAGTCCCCTCATTACGTTAACTAAGAAAGCAATAATATGTACATGGATAAGCATGAGAATCCCCCACGAGGCACCTTGTTTTTGATAACCGAGTCAAAAGCTCGACTCGAATCCCCATAAATGTGATCATTTAGGGATAATCATGGTTCGGTCATTTTTGGCGGGACTTACATGTAATCAAGGCCCAAAAGCAACCGTGTATAAAGGCAAAACCTCTATACTGGGATCAAAGATCGTGTCTTCGTTTTCGGATGATAAACGAAACAACACGACTTTCAACATCATTGTCCCAAAGGGACACAAGAAAATAGCATAAGAAGAGAAGGGTGGGACAATGGTTGGGCATAAAAATCGAGTTACTCGAGGTAAACTCTCACCGTAAGTGTAGAAAGAATTTCTAGTGACTACTTCGGTAAAAGACCGAGATTTTATCTTAAACGTGATACCGGGGTCAAAAATCTCGTCCTCGGTGGAGAAGTGTGAGGGAACAAATGGGGCTTCCCCCATACTAGATCCACACAAAACATCGTCAAAAGAAGTAGACGCGTTTGTAGCAAGTTCAATTAAACGAGGTGATGACAGAGTTATCTTTGGAAAATCTTTAAAATCAATTGTAAAATCTTTTCCTTTTTCATTTTTTAACTCTTTGTTACGAAAACCCAAGTTTATTAAATTGAAAATATTTGGTGTTTCCAAAACAATTCTAGGCACACTTAAAATTTCCACATTTATCTTGAAGGCGGGAGGAGGATTTGAATTTTTAAAATGTGAATCGACTAATAAAACATCCCCCTCCGGGCTAACGCAACGGTCCTCATCAAACTCGAAAATCGAAGGTGGGTCATCAAGAATACGTTTGACCTTGGAAAAATCACCGTCGGGATCAAAAAAATCTTCTCTTCCTCGTGGAAGAGGTTGGGAAATCAAGTCGTCGATAATCGAGTCGCTAGCTTCAAACTTCGTGAAACTAGGAAAAGAAGGCTCTTCGATTGAAGATTTTGCCTTTGTCGTTTCGACCTCGATATCGAAAAACGTATCGATGTGAGCAAGGCCATCGGCGGACTTCTCACATGATAAATCCAAAATCTCACTCGGTGTGGGATTAGGAGTAAAAGGCTCGTCTCGTGACGATTTTGCCTTGACGGTTTCAACCTTGTCCTTCGAAGGGATCGAACGTGGGTTTTCAAACATTTTAGCAAAATTACTAACACGTCCCTTCGGAATTAATTTCCGTTCATCTTGTAAAAATGAGGGTTTAACGATTTCCTTTAAAACCTTTTCACATTTTTCTTTTTTAAAATCATTTGATGGAATTTCTTCGTCAAAATTAAGTGTATATTGATTTAGAAAATCCTCAATAATTTCATCCTCATTAGAAAAATTAGGTTTAGAAGGTACAAGATTTAAATATCCCAAGTATCCTACGAGTTTTTCCTTTGGTTTACTTTCAAAAACATTTTTCATAACTTCGTTGGATGACGTTTTTGTTTCCTCTACGTTTTTGCAAGACGACGAAGGTTGCACGACTCTAAAATTCGAGAGATAGGGATCAATACGAGACGTACGAGTCTTAGGAGTCGAAATAACTTGAACCTCTCCCTCGAGATTAGGATTGGTGACGTTCGATGAAGAACTCGATTCGTATGAAGCTACTTTTTTCTCTAAGGTCTCAATCGTTGAAAGAAGTTCATTTTGCTTAATAGTGTAAGCCTCCACAACTTTATCAATACCTTTATTCCATCTCTCGTCAAGTAGGTCAGATAAACGTTCTTGTTCTTTAAAAGCGGCATCATATTCGTTTTCCAACTCGGTTATCATGGAGGCCATTTCCTTTAAGTAAAATTCCTTTTGAGTTTTCAATTGTTTTTCGTGATGTTCCTTAAGGTTCCTAACTTGTTCTTGAATCATCATTAAGTTTGCATTATTTCGTCTCATATAATCACAAAAGGTGTTTTGATTCATTTCATCATTTTGATTTTGATCACAATTAAAAGACGAATCATGTGACGAGTAGAACGAAGACGATGGGTGATCTTGGTCGTAAGATTGAAAATTGTCACCAAGACCACGTGGAGCGGAGTTATAGATATAACCGTCTCGACCTCCAATAACCTTACAATTAAAACAATTGGCACCATCGGGCGGGCCTCCACAATATGGACACGAATAATATCCACCATAATTCGACATGATGCAATGAGAAAGTCGTTTCGAGAATTAAACGATATAGAGGGTGAAAGAAGAGAATTATGAAAATAGAGGAAAAAATCGAAGAATCTTTTTGTGTTTTTGGTTTTTTAATTTTTTTGGAATTTTGGTGTATTACGTAGAAATTAATCTACAAAAACTATCCACTAATCAAAGGTCTCGATTAATGAATCCAAGAAGAATGAAGGTAATTACGTGAAGTAAAAACCCTCGTCGACTTTGAAACGTTGGCGGAACGCCAAAACGCTTCGAGGTTCAATAATTAAAACTCACAAAAATAGATTAATAATACTTGATTTGGCAAACCCCTAATTAATCGTCACTTTCAAAATACGCACAAGCGAGCGGAGAAAACGAGGCGGCGCGAAGCACTTAAGAGCCTTTTTTCCTTAGGTCGTGAAATACAACCGCCTTATACCCACCTTATAGTTTGTATTTATCGAGATTAAACCAATTAAGAGTATTTATCTATTTTGCCTTTGACTTTCGTTTGAATTCGATACAACAATAGTGACCGGAACGCTCAACTATTGAGGTGCGATTTCTCGCGTATTTGGATAATTATTGTGTGTTAATTGTTCTACGTAAATACAATATATTATGGACAATAAAAACGAGAAAACGATTTTGTGTTAATTGAGTTCAATTTAACACTATTTATTTGTATGGCTAATAGTATAGAAAAATAAAAAGAAGTATTTACGATAAAACGTAAACACTCAAATAAACACGATAAATAAATATGGCTAAACACACCTCCCCGGCAGCGGCGCCATTTTTGATGTAGCGTTTTTTAGTCGTTTTACTTACCTTTAGGAAAAAGTAAGCAAACGCTAAGTCGTGGTAAGTATTAATCAATACGTTTTAGGAAAAACGTAAAGACGACAATCGAGTTCGTTCTCGAGGAGGTATGGTGTTTGAGCCAACAATATAGACGTTATTTATTTGAGTTATTACGTTTTTGGAAAGTGAATAAAAATTAAAGACGTACTACGATTAAATTAAACTAAGATGAAAACGCGTTACGCGCGAATCGAGACGTAAAAATCGACGAAATTTAAACTTTTTTTTTTATACAAGTAACAAAAAGAGAGACAATAAAACCTAAACTAAGGGAAAGCATAAAAAGGCATCGGGGAACTTAAAACGTCTACGGGGACAAAGCAAAGGCAACAATTAACTAACAGTAAAACGTAAAAACGCGACATTTAAGCAAATTAAATAATTTTAAATCCTACCAAAGCAAACCTAATTTTCTTAAGTCCTAAATGACAAAATAAAATTTTAGAAAAAAGAATTACATTTTTTTTTTTACTTTTAAATAATTTTTTATGAATTAAATACTATTTAAACTAAATAAATGCTTTAAAATATTAAATTATTTTTCTAAAATTCCGAAAATTTTCTGAAACTGCTAAACACTATTTAACAGCTAAGAAAAATAAAAACCCCAATTTATAAGCTCGGATAAGCTGGTAAATAAGCCTTCTAAGAGTAATAAGCTAAAGGTAAAACAAGGTTTAAATAAAAACTAAAAGAAATCTTAACAAGAAACTAACACTAGAGCAGATGGTATCTTAAAGGCTTTCTGGGGCGCTGAGTTTGTGTCCAATAGGTCTGGGGTTCAATTCCCACTGTGAGCATTTTTTTTACTTTTTTTTATTTTTAAATAAAAACAAAGTTAAATACAATGTGATTGCACACTTTAACAAGATAATTGAACTGGCACAGTTGGTTGTGTGGGAGCTGTTTAAGCGTGCAGTTCTAGAGTGCCAAGGTCAGGGGTTCGAATCCCCCAACCTTCTTAATTTCTGGAAACGATTTGCAATTCTTTTTATATCCTGCTATTTGTATCACTCAGGCCCAAATCAATGTTAAGCCCAAAGTACTATATCTAGCTAACGGGCCTAACTGATCTATCAACTGTCTTAACTAAGTCTAACGGGAAGTACTAAATTGCAGTTACAGATTCATAGATGTGACGAAGCATGGACCATGAGCGATAGATGCCTATACAAGGTAAAGGAAAAAACGTGTATAATGTAAGCTTGTAGTTCAAATGCTGAAGCACTTCTACTGAATCTAATTGTAAACAAAAATATGCTCACAGATTACTAAAAGGGCTTAAGTACTATAAGTTTCAAACCAAGCAGAACTAACATCTATAGATACCTACATGACCCCAACTTATTGATTTATTACTACTGCTTTACAGGATCACTTCTCAAGACTAACTAATCAAAACTAACATAACATTTGCAGTATACAAACAACAAATTACGACATCTAGATAAACTATAGACATTAACACTACTCAAAATAACAACTATGACAACAGTAAAAGCAAATCAAAAACACATTCAACATGGCAGATCCAAAGAAAAATTAAGGAGAAAGTAAATGAAAGAGAGCTTGTACCGAAAAGGATAACATGAATCGGACAAGCAACTAGATAAATCCTTAACTAAAGCTAAAGAACATTGAGAAACCATCTCGAACCGAAATCCAATCCATATCAAATACAACCACAATACATGAAACTTTCATCCCCTTTTTCTTCTTTCTCGTGACCAAACAGCAGACACAATCTCTTTTTTTTTTTCTTTTTTGAACTCACTACCGGCAACAACCTATGTATTTTTTTTCCTTTCTCGTCTGACCAGACAACAACAACCAAAAAAGTTGGTGTATTTGGCTAAACTTTCTTCTACATCAAGTTCATCTCTTTTTTTTTTCTTTGATTCGAGCACAGTAACAAAACACAAATACTCCTCTCTTTTTCTTTCTCTTGATGAATAGTAACCAGTGTGAATAAAATCCCCCTTTTTTTCTTTCGATATCACAGTAAATAAACACCAATAAAAATTGAACAATAACAATAAAAACTTGTAAATGCAACAATAAAACTTTTCTCAAACTTGAAATCAATTTCAAAGAACAAGTGTATAAAATTAAAAGGAACTCAGATTTAATCAAACACCAACTTTTTCATTCATAAAAAAGGGATTTACATTCATAGAAAATCTGGAACAAGAAAAATAAATAAAACCCAAGCCCTTTATATATAGGGTCACAAGATTTCTTAAAAAAATAAAATAAAATAAAAATACTAACCCTAATGTTGACATCTTTTGTCTCTGAGACAATCTTGACCCTTGGATCGAATTCTAGAACCATCCATGTGATTTCTATGGCTGTGATTCACACTTGTATGTCGACATCCTTTGTGAGCCCTTGGATTGGTCTTGTATCTTGACTGAGATATCACATGTTCTTGTCTTGTACTAGTCTTCACGTGATGTGGGGTTTGATGGATAGTGACTGGTGATTAAATTGGGATTAGGGTTTGAGATTAGATTATCAATGGTGGCTGATGAGAAAGAGAAAGAACCCTAAATGGGTGGAGAGAGTTATCTACGGTTTATAAACAAAAGATTGACCATTTATCCTTTCTCTCTTTTTTTTTCTTTCACGTTTTTTACAACAAAAAAGGGGCCCGAGATTGTGTATATTTGTGGGTTAAATTCAAACAAAAAAGAAAAGGGCCATGAATGGTCATTTGATCTTGGATTAAAGGGTGTTAAGGCCCATAATGCGAAAATAATAAAAGAAAGCCTCGTTGGTTTATATTTGTATTAATATTAAACGGGCCGACCCGGCCCGTTAAACGGGTGCGGGTCGGTCCGGAAAATAATAATTTGGATCTCGGTATTGGTTTTTCTTGCTCAATTCATTGTCGGGTTTCAGGCTTGACTTTGACTTGTAAAATCTTCCAACTTTGTCGAGTCGAACCGAATATATCCGTTTTTACTTTGCTAAGTACAATCTTGGCTTCGATCTTGAGCAATTCTTCGAGGGCTAAATATGTAAACTCTTGAAAGTTTATGGACCCACTTGTAATATTAGAGATTTACAAGGGTCTAAAGTGACAAGTCTTCAAAATATAAGGACCAATCTTGCCAATTCTTCAAAGTTGAGGGACTTTCTGGAAAATTTAACAATCGGGTCCGGTTCATTGTGCAGCTTCGTTTCTCGTGTTCGTTTTTGCTTGATTCTTGTAATCTTTTGGTGAATTCACGATATCCGTACCTAAAATACACAATGAACAAACACAAGCATATATTTGGGTATTTTGATGATATTTTAAGCGTTTTAAGCCCGATTTGGACGATGAGACTATGTATAATTACAGTCTCATCAGGCCTATGCGGAATAAAATCCTATTCGGAACATTGGGCCTATGCGGAATAAATTCCCTATTCGGAACATTGGGCCTATGCGGAATAAAATCCTATTCGGAACATTGTGCCTTATGCGGAATAAATTCCCTATTCGGAAAAACTAGGCCTATGCGGAAAAAGTTTCTCTATGCGGAAAGATTTGGCCTATACGGAAAGATCTTTCTATTCGGAAAAACTTTTCTATGCGGAATAAAATAATCCTATTCGGAAAACTTTTGTCTATGCGGAAAACCTTTCTATTCGGAAAAATAGCTTCTATGCGGAAAGATTTCACCATGCGGAAAGTTTTTTCCTATTCTGAATAAAACCCTTATTCGGAAAGTCTTTCTTACTCGGAAAGTTTCCAACACTTATATTTTTTCTAATTAAGCATGAAATCGTTTAATTCAAGTGTTCAAAAGGCCAAATTAGTGCAATTAGAGTCATTCCGAATACAACCCAGGCAAAACCCCCAATTTAATTAACCCTAATTAACCAGAAATTACAATCGATTGTTTTCAATTAAGAGAGTTAATTAACTTGATATGCTTGAATGATTAAACCGATTATATACCTTTTGAAGATCTTGAACAAGAGAATTACTGATTTGATTCGTGTTTGATTGATTTCGTGAGTGTTTGTGTGGAAGGATGTTAATGGCGGCAAAGATAAACAAGTAACAGTGACATAATAGAAGAGACGGGGGGGGGGGGGGGGGGGGGGGGGGGTAATTTTGACTAGGTCAAATTTTCCACAAGTTAGACATGTTGTCAACTTTGCCCCCTCAATTTTTCTTTTTGCTTCAATCAACCTTCTTTTGTTTACCAAGTTGTAATACTTGCCATTTTGACCCTATCTTATGTTAACTACCCGAGCCTTAGTGATTAACTTAGCTTAAGCACAAAACAATCCACGACAAACTTATAAGCAACAACAAGACAAATGCCAAAGCAATCCAACCATTAACCATTAAGCTTTGTGAGTTTCCTTGAAAACTTTTGAAGATCTTTTTGATGTGAAAGATGATGAAACATTTTCTCCCCCTTAAACGGTGACCCGTTTTCTATTTAAAGAGCTGTAGTCATTGTTTAACGAGGCACATGATGATGAAAAACATTTCCCAATTGATATCTTGAAAAAGTTTGATTCGTGGTGTCAATAAGATTTCTCTTATTTTAACAGATTAATGCACTGAGACGTACACAAATTTGTGTTAGATCAAGTTGTAAAGTAAACTTGATCCCTTTGCATGATTTGGCTTGTAAATCACGCCCGAGAAAATTAATTCCCGTTCTGAGCCAACGTTTTCCAAGGAAATACGTGACTTTAATATGAAAACCGGGTTGCAGTCAGAAATAACTACAAGCCATTATGGGCATGTTTTAAAACATTACAACTTTTATACGGACTCTATTTATGGCACCGTGTCAATATTAATCGACATTTCTAAGGCCGTAAATATTACCGTACTAAAAGACATGGCCGTTTTAAACGAAAAATATTTTTGGTTTTTCTTGATTTTATAATTTTTATGGTTTTTCTAGGTTTTATATTTTTTATGGTTTTTCTTGGTTTTATATTTTTGTATTTTCTTTTTGTGGTTTATATATTTACTATAATATACATGATCACGAACAAAGGATACTCTGAATAGTTTACCACGACTATTCAGCTGATTCTTCTGCCAACTCTTTGAGAGTCGCTGGAGTGAATGATTTCATGCCAAGCTTGTCGATCAAAAACTCGATTCGTCCTCGATCTAAGGCTTTGGTGAACATATCCGCCAGCAGGTACTCAGTAGTGACAAAATACAGCTCGATCACTCCGTTCTCCACCTGCTCCTTAATGAAATGGTAGCGAATGTCTATGTGCTTGGCCCGGGAGTGTTGAACATAGTTGCAGCAAAGGGCAATGGCGCTCTTGTTGTCACAATACATCGGGATTTTGTTAAATCCAAGACCGTAGTCAGTTAATTGTGATCTCATCCAAAGGACTTGAGCACAACAACCGGACATGGCGATGTATTCAGCCTCCGTGCTAGAAATTGCAGCGCTTTTCTGCCTTTTTGAAGACCAACTGATCAATCTATCTCCTAGGAGTTGCACAGATCCAGAAGTGCTACGCCTCGTGTCTTGACATCCAGCATGATCGGCATCTGCGTATGATATTAAAGCAATCGAGGAATCTTTCGGATACCATAGACCACGATGAAGTGTTCCTTTTAGATACCGAAAGATCCTTTTAACTACATGTAGGTGCTTTTCGGTAGGCCGAGCCTGATACCGGGCACACATGCATACAGCAAATTGCAAATCAGGCCTGCTAGCAGTCAGATATAGAAGGGTGCCGATCATCCCACGGTAAAGTTTTGGATCGACAATAGTCTCATTCCTATCTTCATCTAACTTGGATTTCTCCACCATTGGAGTGTCCACGGGGTCACAATTTTCAAAGTTATATTTCTTAAGAGATTCTAGAGCATATTTGGATTGATTAATAAAGATGCCTCTGGGATTCTGAGAAATCTGTAATCCTAAGAAAAATGAAATTTTTCCCATCATCGACATCTGAAAGCGTGTGGACATTATCTTCTCAAATCGGTTTGACAATTCTATGTTAGTGGCAGCAAAAATTATATCATCAACATAAATTTGTACCAGAATCATGTCGTTGCCTTCTTTGAGAGTGAATAGAGTGGGGTCCACTTTGCCTTTGGAGAAGCCTTCCGAAATGAGATATGTTGACAGGAGATCATACCACGCGCGTGGAGCTTGTTTCAACCCATAGAGAGCCTTCTTAAGCTTGTACACATGATTAGGAGACTCCGTACTGACGAACCCATCCGGTTGACTAACATAAACTTCTTCCCTTAGTTCACCGTTCAAAAATGCCGTCTTCACATCCATTTGATAGACGATCATGTTCATATGAGCAGCAAACGCAAGGAATAGTCTAATCGCCTCCAATCTAGCCACAGGAGCAAAAGATTCCTCAAAGTCTATACCCAAGGCTTGTTTATATCCTCTAGCGACCAATCTAGCTTTATTCTTCAATACCGCACCCATCTCATCAAGTTTAACCTTATAAACCCATAACAAAGTAAGGATGTTAACCTTGTCAGGGCGAGGAACCAATTCCCATACTTCAAGTCGTTGGAATTCGTTTAGTTCCTCCTGCATAGCTTCAATCCAAGATGATTGGGTCATAGCCTGCTGCCAATTTTTGGGTTCAACTTCAGAGAGAAATGCATCAAAGTAACAATAGAGTGCATTCTCTTGTAATTGATGGCGTGTAGAGACTGGTCGATCTAGATCTCCAATAACATTCCTAATTGGGTGATCTTTTGTCCATTTAGTGCTATGGTTTTCAATCCTAGGTGGTCTGGAGTGAACAATAGAAGGAGCTTCTTCTGAGGTAGACGCGGCTGAAGGGTTTTCAGGGATCGCTACACCAAAGAAAGGAAGCTCTTGCAAGTGAGCATATTCCAAGTCGTGATCAGTAGAATCCTCTTCCACATCATTAGGCACAAGTATGGGTGATGATTCAGGTGTAGTTTGAGAATCACTTGGTGAAGGTGCATCCGGTTCAATGTGAATTGTAGATGCATTAGATAAAGGTTCATTAGCTTGAGCAACCACTTCAGGTATTGGAGCAATTACTACAGGTGCTGGAACTTCATCAGTCGGGGGATCGAAGAATTCATCAAACAACGGTTGAAACAGTTTATCCCACTCGGGCCTTGATGGTGGTAAAAATGATGTAGAAGTAGGATTATTGGGAACTAATCCGGAACTAATAGCACCGGTTCCCATCTCATGAAGCGCGGGTTCAGAGCTGTGTTGCTCAGAAGCCATCGCTGTCAGCTCATCGAAATCTGCGTCCATAGTTTCTACAATCTTGCCAAGACGACGGTTATAGATTCGGTATGCTCTTTTGGACGGTGAGTAACCAATGAAAATACCTATATCGGCTTTCGGTTGAAGCTTACCCAAGTTCTCACTATTGATGTTTGGATAACAAAGAGCACCAAACACATAGAAAAATGAAACATCGGGTTTACGGTCATGTAAAAGCTCATAAGGTGTTTTTCCATGGCGTTTCCGAAGGATAGAACGGTTTTGGGTGACACATGCAGTAGA
Source organism: Glebionis coronaria (assembly GCA_025667525.1). Lineage (NCBI taxonomy): Eukaryota > Viridiplantae > Streptophyta > Magnoliopsida > Asterales > Asteraceae > Glebionis > Glebionis coronaria. Next base: position 310,807,528 of record CM046875.1, read on the forward strand.
AATAGCCTCTGCCCACAAGAACAATAGAGCGTTCGCATAAATAAGCATGGTCCTAGCAGCTTCCATAAGTGTACGATTCCATCTTTCAACGACACCGTTTTGTTGTGGAGTGCGTGCAGCGGATGTTTCATGTGATATACCAACATCTTCATAATAATCACGAAGAGTCTGGTTGACGAACTCTGTACCATTGTCTGTACGAATACGGCGGACAGTGGTATTCAAACGTACCTGAATGAATTTCAGAAAAGTGATGATAGCCTTCGGTGCTTCATCCTTTGTACGTAGAAATCTAACCCATGTAAACCTTGAGAAATCATCAACAATTACCAGAATGAATTTCTTACCGCTCACACTTTCAGTTCTCATCGGTCCACAAAGATCCATATGCAAAAGATGAAGTTTTTCTTGATTAGTGTCTTCAGCTTTGGGTTTGTAAGATTTCTTGGTGCTTTTCCCCCTTGAACACGCGGAACATAAATGGTCCTTGTGAAATTTAAGCTTTGGAAGACCACGAACTAACTCGTTTTTAGCCAGATGATTAATAGCATCAAAATTAAGATGAGATAAACTGCGATGCCATAACCATGACTTGGTCTTAGATGCTTTAGAGAGAAGACATACTGGAGAGGCGGCCATCATATCTTGTAGAGACAACGTATAAAGATTTGCACCACGAGATCCCTTCAACAAATCTTTTCCTTCCAAGTTGCGGATGAAACAAGTGTGTTGTCGAAAAGCAACCTCAAGGTTGGAATCACAAAACTGTCCTACTGAGAATAAGTTATGACCAAGACCTTCTACATAGTATACCCTAGAAATCGTCACGTTTCCAATCTGATATTCACCATACCCCATAATCTTTGCTATATGATCATTCCCGAATTTAACCGTACCAAGAAACTTGCTGACGAAATTTCGGAGCATCGAGCGATTTCCGGTCATATGTTTTGAACAACCAGAGTCCAAATACCACAGGATGATTTGGACCACCTCAGATCTCTTTTCTGGCCCTAAGCTGGAGATAGTTGCCATGAGAGCAGCCTTAGCAGATTGAAAGTCATCACAGTCGGAGTCATACGCATCAAGATCATCGGCTTGGTAAGCTGCATTCTGCGTAGTGACAACGTCTTGTTCAGCAATCCCTGGATCAGCAAGAAATGCAAGCTCCTCTTCATCAAGTTCCCTTCCTTGTGCTTGAGCATTTACCAGATAGATCTTTTCTGCAAACCATTGTCCATCCCTTCTCCTCTTGGGTTTCTTACAATCCCTGGACATGTGACTCTCTTCTTTGCAGTTGTAACATGTAATCATTCACAACTTGCCCGTGGAGTTAGCCCGTGGAGCAGGATTAGCCATTGGTGCCTGATTGACCGTGCGAGCATTGGTGGTTGATGTGGTAGGTCTCCCCTGATATGGTTGAATAGGCTGAACCATGACCCTGCCATTCTCAATAGTAGCTTGTTGACGAGAATTGGATGAATTCCTCAACTGATTGTTGGTAGGAGCTGATCCTCTGTATCCTCGTTTGCTTAAAGTTCGTGTGAGATAAGCAGACATAGTAGTTAGCACTTCAACTGGGTCAGCTCCTTGTTGGAATACAGGAACGGGGACTTCCTCATCATCACAATACAGTGCTTGATCTGGATGAGCTGCATAATCAGTAGAAGGAATACTCATTTGATCAGGGTAGCTTGTTAGATATGCTGCATTCTCTTGATAAGAAGAATATGAAGGCTGAGCATAAGGTGTAACATTTGCTGGATGAAGTTGTGAAGCATACTGTGGTGAAGGTGCATTGAACCGATATTGTTGCTGATGTGAGGTGGGTGGTTGCGGTAGAATCGAGTATTGTGGGAAGGTGGGTGTCATATAAGGTGATGGATGATAGGCTTGATGTCCCAAGATATAAGGTGTGTTGTTGTGTGACAAGCTTGGTTGATTCGCCATCAAAGCTAAGGAATCTGGGTACATACCGCGAGGAGAACGGTGCATAATCACATGCTTCTCATGCTGCTGAAGAAAAGCATAGATTTGATCTAAGTTGCACTTATGCAAATCCCGGGTTAACTTCACATCGGTAATATACTCACCCCATTCAGCTTGAGGTAAAGTATTCAAGAACTTGGTGTTAACCTGGAATGGAGCAATCACGAGATTGTATACATTCAGATCATTCATTAGAGTAGTGAATCTGAAGTAATAATCGTGTAGTGTTTCCCCTGGGCTGTATGTGAATCTATCAAACAGATCATACAGCTGACACTCCCTTTCCTGTTTGGTGAGAGACGTACCTTGTAACAACACCTTTAGACGTTCCCATAAATCTTTGGCAACCGTATATTGACTAACCATACGATAAATATCATGCGGAAGAGCTTGGAGAAGTGTCTGTAGAGCCTTTTCATCAGCATCAGCAATGAGTTGTTGTGCCGGTGTGAGTTCTTCATATTCTCTTGGTCGAGACACGTTATTTGCCACAATGGTACCATAGTCGAGTGGACCATTCAAAATCGATTTGACCATAAGCCTTCCGTATGTTGGTTTGCCTTTCAAGTATTGCATCATACGGCCCTGCCATGCCTCAAACACCTCTTTAATAAGCATCGGTGGACGACTATCAGTCCCCGTTATGATCGAGATATCCGTAAGAGATGTCATCTGAGGCATTAATGAACTTGGATTCATTGTGATCACTTAACAGACTCAAAGATTATCGGTTGATCGAGCAGTGAAGAAAGGTTGAGAATTTGTGTTGTGTTGGTTGAAATCAAGATTAAATCCACTAAAGATCGTCGAAAAAACTCAAATACCCCTTGAACTTGCTTATACGGAATAACCCAAACTCAGAATAAACCCTATTCGGAATAATACCTATTCGGAATAATCCTATGCTGAAAATGCCCTATTCGGAATAAACTCTATGCTGAATAACCCTTATGCGGAAAAACCCTTATGCGGAATATTTCTTCAATTCGGAATATCTGGCAATTTGGCTTATTCGGAAAAAACCTCCTATTCGGAATGATGGGCAATTCGGAAAGATATTCGGAATATTTCTCCTATTCGGAAAATTTTTGGCTATTCGGAAAATTACTGGCTATTCGGAAAAGTATAGGCTATTCGGAAAGTTTTTGGCTATTCGGAAAGATTTCTGCTATTCGGAAAAATTACTGCTATTCGGAAAAACCCTTCTATCCGGAAAGTCTATGCGGAAAATTCTTCTATTCTGAATATTTCTCCTATTCGGAATCCCTATTCGGAATAAACGTTCTATACTGAAAATCTTCCTATTCGGAATCCCTATTCGGAATGTTCTGGAAAAAAATGTTTCCGAGACTTAAAAAACAGCTTTTAACTCCGATTTTTGATCCAAAACCACAAAAAGTTTTATGATTTTTACCAAAATAAGCTAAACCCAATCCTTATCAATCAATCCCAATAACAAAAACACCAAAAACAACAAGATTCAAGATTGATTTTTTCTAAAGATCACTAATTGATTCAAAAACTAAAAAAGCAACACAATCCTTACCTTCAATCACCCCATAGCTCTTGATACCAAATGTAGAATATTGATAACCTATGAATCTATGAAGTGGGTTGATGTTTTCTAGTGAGAGAAACTAGAGAGAGAAAGTGAGAGAAAATGTGTGTAATTTTATTAATATGAAAGTGCAAATGGAACAACAACCAACCCCTTTCCATGGTGGAAAGGGGTATTTATACTCCAAGCCTAACATTGGGCTTGGGCCGGTCCATGACAAGCCCATGGACCGGTTCTTACTTAACTTAATAAGTAATGTTTAACTAATTGCTAACTACGAGCCATTACAACATAAATCATATTGTGGAGTGACCGATACTTCTAATATACGTTAAAACGTATTTCTAACTAAGTTTCTGTTTTCAAGTTTTTTTGTTCTTAAATCCGTTTTTTCAGATTGAGCTAGAAAGTTCATAGGCCACATAAGCTACTCATTTGAGCTCTTATATGACCATAGAACCCTGATATCCAAGGGATATCAAGATTCAGTGGGTATAACCTTGGATAAGAAGTGTTGTGAGGTGGAAATTTTCTTGCTATTTGGTTCCATTTGTTTATTTACACTTTACTGTATCAAAAGCTACAAGCCAAAAGCTTGTAGCCTTTGATACTTGCAGTCTTCTTCTTGGTCTTGTGGTGTTGTGAAGGTAACAAGAAGAAAGAAAACTTCCATTCTTACCCATTCATTTTCACTTTTTACCAAGAATTTGGCATCACCCTTACAACAAAGTTCAGCATAGACCCGAGTCTATTGGAGGTGACATACAGTCACTGTTGGGCCTGGATGTAGGCCCAACAAGGTAGTCCTTGTTTTCCCTTTTTAATTTTCAGTTTTCAGTTCTTTATGTGATTTTCATGAAAGTTGTGAAAAGTTGTTTGATTGCTGGTTTATTGGTTTGATTTGAGTAGATTATGTTTATTATGCATGTTTAGGACTATTTGAATCAGTTTGCTTGAGTATTGTTAAGATTTACTTTGAAAAATTTGCATATTCAGTTTTTAAGGGGTGTTTGGATTTGTGATTTAAGCAGACTTTGTACCAAGTTTGTGAGTTAAATCTTGTTTAGAATCACTTATTAGGGTATAATAGGGTGTATGCTAGTTATTTATTGCAGTTTGGTGAGGTTTTAGAGAAATTGCATGCTAAAAAAGTTGAAAAGAAGCACAAATCAGTCAGGTAATGTTTCTGCCAATTTGGTGTGAATTTTGCTATCAAAATTGAAAGTCTGCTAGATTTTAAGTTTGTTTAGAGGTGTTAATTGCTTACATTTCATTTGGTTAGTTTGTATGCATGATTCAAGCTTTTAAAAAAAACCATTTGAGTGTCAATTGAACCAGTAACTTGTTTATCAGAACCATAAGGCTTTTTCATAAACTTGTTTGTGTTCATTTGATTTGATTTGTGTGGAGTCTTGTGTTTTACTTGTGTTTACTTGACTCCCTACACTCCAATTGAGTGTAGGGGTGCCCCATTGTCCATTAAACATCATCAAAACTCACACAATCAAGTCCTCTTGATTGTCTTCACTTGTGAAGATTTCACTTTTGCCTTGTGTTCATAACAAACATATCTGATCACGTTTTTGGTTTTCTAGGATTTGATTTTAGTTTATTTGATTTTGTATTTATGTTTTTAAGCAAGTCTTAGTCACTGGTTTGGGTTTTTAAAGTTAAAAAGAAAAAAAAAAACAAAAAGGACGTGGCCGGGACTCGAACCTGCGCCACTCCTCTCACCACACACACACGTTACCATTGCGCCCTAGGGTCTTTGACTGCTAGGGTTGCATTTGCAATCTATTTAAGGGTTGTTTGATTTGTAGCTTATTTGATTAACAACTTATAAATAAGCTATTTCTAGCTTATTTCCTTAAGGTTTTGACTGTTTAGCATTTTTCTTAGGTTTATATTAGGTTTTTTGACTTTTCTGTCCAAAAAGTTTATTTTTCCCATTATTAATTAACTTATTAGGATTATTTTAAGTTTTTATTTTAGAAAGTCATTAAAAAATAGAAAAAGGTAATTTAAAAATCTGAAAAAATAGTTTTTAGGTTTTTAATCATATTTTTGAGGTTTTCAGCAATTTAAGTTTTCAATTTAGCTTATTTTTGGTTTTATTGGATTTTAGGGTTTTTAGCTAACTTTAAAATTTAATATTAAATTATTAAATAGTTTTCAGAAAATTTGGATTGCATTTTTGTTTTTGTTAGAAATACGTTTTTACGTATATTAGAAGTATCGGTCACTCCACAATATTATTTATGTTGTAATAGCTCGTAGTTAGAGTATGCTTATTAAGTTAAGTAAGAACCGGTCCATGGGCTTGTCATGGGCCGGCCCAAGTCCAAGTAAGGCCTTGGAAGTATAAATACCCCTTTCCTCCTTGGAAAGGGGTTGGTTGTTGAACATTTCTTGTTTCCATTTGAATAAAATAACACATAGTTTTCTCTCACTTTCTCTCTCTAGTTTCTCTCTCTAGAAATCATCAACCCACTTCATAGATTCATAGGTTATCAAGATTCTACATTTGGTATCAGAGAGCTATGGGGTGATTTAAGGTAATGATTTGTGTGGTTTTTTAGTTTTTGATTGTATTAGTGTTCTTTAAGAAGATCATCTTGATTCTTGGAGTTTTTGGTGTTTTTGTGATTGGGATTAGTAGATAAGTATTAGCTTTTACTTATTATTGTTGAAATCACAAAACTTTTTGGGTTATTTGGTAAAAATCTGGGTTTAATCTTCATATTTTGATCGACTGTTCATCACGAACAACCTACTGTTTTCCCAGACAAAGTTCCGAACCAAAAACTTCCGGACCAAAAAGTTCCGGATCAACAAAAGTTCCGAACCAAAAGTTCCGAACGAAAAGTTCCGGATCAACAAAAGTTCCGAACCAAAAGTTCCGAACGAAAAGTTCCGGATCAAGAAGTTCCGAACCAAAAGTTCCGGATCAAGGAAGTTCCGAACCAAAAGTTCCGGATCAAGGAAAGTTCCGGATCAAGGAAAAAGTTCCGGATCAAGGAAAGTTCCGGATCAAGGAGAAAGTTCCGGATCAAGGAAAGTTCCGGTTCAAGGGAAAGTTCCGGATCAAGGGAAAAGTTCCGGATCAAGGGAAAGTTCCGGATCAAGACTTCCGAACCAAAAGTTCCGAATCAAGGTATTTCCAAGCCAAAATCTTCCGAATCAACAAAAAGTTCCGAATCAAGGGTTATTTTACTTGTTTTTTCGACGATTTTTTAGAGGATTTAATCTTGGTTTCTTACAACAAAAACTCAACACAATTCACAAACTTTACTTCACTGCTCGATCAACCGATAATCTTTGTCTCTTTGAAGTTGACAAAATGAATCCGAATTCAGTAATGCCTCAAATGACATCCCTTACGGATATTTCCGTCATTACAGGAACGGATAATCGCCCTCCAATGCTCATCAAAGAAGTTTTTGAAGCATGGCAAGGCCGGATGATGTCTTACCTTAAGGGAAAACCGGTTTATGGGAGGCTTATGGTTAAGTCAATTTTAAATGGTCCACTTGACTATGGTACCATCGTGGTTAACAATGTGACTCGACCAAGAGAATTTGAAGAACTTACACCAGCTCAACAACTTGTTGCCGATGCAGACGAAAAAGCTCTTCAAACCATTCTCCAAGCTCTTCCCCATGACATCTATCGGATGGTAAGTCAGTATACGGTGGCAAAGGATTTATGGGAACGTCTAAAGGTGTTGCTACAAGGTACGTTTCTCACCAAACAGGAAAGGGAATGTCAGTTGTATGATCTGTTTGATAGATTCACGTATAACCCAGGGGAAACGCTTCACGATTATTACTTCAGGTTCACCACTCTCATGAATGATCTGAATGTATACAATCTCGTGATTGCTCCATTCCAGGTTAACACCAAATTCTTGAATACTTTACCTCAAGCTGAATGGGGTGAGTATATTACCGATGTTAAGCTAAACAGGGATTTGCATAAGTGCAATTTGGATCAACTCTATGCTTTCCTTTAGCAGCATGAGAAACATGTGATCATGCACCGTTCGCCTCGAGGTATGTACCCTGATTCATTAGCTTTGATGGCGAATCAACCAAGCTTGTCTCACAACAACACTCCTTATATCTTGGGACATCAAGCCTATCATCCATCACCTTACATGACACCAACCTTCCCCCAATACTCGATTCTACCGCAACCACCCACCTCACATCAGCAACAATATCGGTTTAGTGCACCTTCATCACAATATGCTACACAACCTCACCCAGCAAGTATTGCACCTTATGCTCAATCTTCATATTCTTCTTATCAAGAGAATGCAGCATATCCAACAAGCTACTCTGATCAAATGAGTATTCCTTCTAGTGATTATGCAGCTCTACAAGACCAAGCAATGTATTGTGATGATGAGGAAGTCCCCATTCCTGTATTCAAACAAGGAGCTGACCCAGTTGAAGTGTTAACCACTATGTCTGCTTATCTCACAAGGACTTTAAGCAAACGAGGATTTAGGGGATCAGCTCCTACCAACAATCAGTTGAGGAATTCATCCAATTCTCGCCAACAAGCTACTATTGAGAATGGCAGGGTAATGGTTCAACCTATTCAACCATATCAGGGGAGACCTACCACATCAACTACCAATGCTCGCACGGTCAATACTGCTCCAATGGTCAATCCTGCTCCACGGGCTAATTCCACAGGCAAATTGAGAATGATTACATGCTACAACTGCAAGGAAGAAGGACACATGTCCAGGGATTGATAGAAACCCAAGAGGAGAAGGGATGGTCAATGGTTTGCAGAGAAGATCTATCTGGTGAATGCTCAGGCACAAGGAAGGGAACTTGATGAAGAGGAGCTTGCATTTCTTGCTGATCCAGGGATTGCTGAATAAGACACTGTCACCACACAGAATGCAGCATACCAAGCAGATGATCTCGATGCGTATGACTCAGACTGTGATGAATTTCAATCTGCAAAGGCTGCTCTCATGGCAACTATCTCCAGCTTAGGGCCAGAAAAGAGATATGAGGTACTTATTAATACCACCGATAATACCACTGATGCTAGTATTCAACCACATCAAGTTGTGCAAGAGAGTGCTGATTCGAATGAGTCTTCGGTGGTGAGTCTTTCAAATGTGGAGACAATCAGTGATAGAAATATCAATGTGAGTCCCCAGACTTTGAGTGAATCACAACCGGGAGCCATTTCGCATACGCCTACTCGATTTGGTCATGGTTCCTGCTACATTACTTAGCCAAATGAATGCTGCACTCTTAGAAACCCTAGCTAAGAATAAGAATTTGTCTGATAAGCTTTCCTTAAGCAACGAGAAAGTTCAAACTTTGGAATTAGTGCCCTCGTATAGTGTTCTAACAAATCCCGAATATGATCACTTTCGAAACAAACAAATGGGTCACTTGCAAGAAATTGAAAACTTAAGAGCAAATCTTTCTAATGAACTTAAAGAAAAGGAGTTAGTGGTCACTAATTTTCAAAAACTTCAAACGGATTTTGAATCACTCGAGTCTAAGAAGAATGAAATGGAGATTAATGCTGCTAATAAGATTAGAAGTCTAGATTATTTTCTTTTAAGACAATACGTTGCTTCTCAACTAGTACACTTATTTAATGCTTCGTTTAGAGAATTTAACTTATCACGTCAAAAAGGCCTTCCCCCTAACCCACGGTATGCAAAACAAGCTTTAAGACATAGTCCTAGACTTTATAATGCAACCCAATTAGGATTGGTCTTAGACCCGATTGTTATTTTCGATGATCGAACAAGTAAGGATCTAGTTGATGAGGATCGGTCATACAATTCTGCAAAATATCCCGAGTGTGATTATTTTAAAATGAATAAGGAGCTTGCAAAAACGGATTTTTGAATTCGCTTCCATATGGACAAAGATCTCATCACAGCACCAACCTACATATTAGATGAAGAAAACTCTAGTACATTTCCTACACTTGTCAATATGGAAGGTCCTAAGGAAATTCCAAAGGATCTTCCACCTGTTAGCACTGTATGGTTAAACTTGCAAGAGATTAATCAATACTTTACTAATTTTGACAAGGTCATTTTGGAATGTACGACTTCAAATGGCTTAAACGCCAGAGAATGGGCTTTCGAACATATGAACGAGGTGTTTAAAAATGAGATCAATCCGTTTGTCAAAAGTCTAAAAGGAACTTTTGCATCTCTTAAGGAAAATCTTGTGTTTGAAATTGGTGAAGTTCAAAAAGTGTTTTATGAAATGGACACCGCTTACGAACTACAACTAATTGAAAAAGAAAAGATTTTAACCGAATATGACCGATTCTTGTCCGCAGTAATTTTGTGTGATGTGCTTACAACTGTAAATGTTAATTATTCGAATGAGCTTACATCCGCTATGATTAATTGTGATGTTGTGAATATATGTGATGATGTTAGTGATCTCTCTGTAAATGTTGCTGATACTGTAAATGAGGTAGTTAATCATTCTTGTCACGAATCTAACACTGAGTTTTTAAAGCTACAAGATTCTTACAATTTACTTTCAAAACGCTTTAATCAACTAGAACAACATTGTATATCTTTAGAATTAAAACAACAAACTCAAAATGAGGATCTTTTGATATCAAATGGTTGTGAAAACGGTGTTGAGACGAGTGACAAGATGATTGCAATTGTTAAGGCATTAGAGGAAGAGATTATGAGATTGAAGAGAGATGTGTCATCAAATGAAACATTAAAATTGGAACTAGAGGCTGCAGAGTCTAAAAACCAGGCCTTAGAAATTAGACTTTCGTCTATTCTAGGGGAGATGGATCGTGCAAGACAGGGAATGTCCAAACTTTATGGTTCACTAGAAGAACGCTTCGCTTTTAATGCGGCACAGCAACAATTTTATGTTGAACAATTGAACCAAAAATGTGAGGAAATCTCTGACTTAAACATCCTGCTCATTGACAAAAACATGGTTTTGGCCGAGTTAAAGGAGACACTTCTTCTCACCCGACAAGAAGTTGTTGATAACTTAGCTACCGACTCTGAACCGTCCACTAGTGCTCCAACAACCAAGTCAGTAGTGCTTTATAAGAACTCGCTTCATAAGAGAAACCCGGTTACCTACGATGATTATATGAGAAATGCCATTAAGCATGTAGATCTTGTTAGGGATATTTTAGACGATCTTTATGCCTTAGATCCCTCAAGTAGCTACTATTATTCGGCTCATGAATATATTAAGCGAGTTCAATATTGCTTAGCATATTTGCAATACATAGGTAAACCAGGTTCTGCACTACTTACTAATAGGCCCATTGCTGTAACTCCATTCAATAAAACTCCAGGAGCAAAACCGTCATTGGCACAATCAAGTAAGGCTCCTTTAAAATCTGTTGCTAATGTTCCCACTTTGCCTTCTACAGGATTAAAAGAGACTACTAAGGCTAAAGGATCGCCACTCAAGAAAGATAAGATCAAGCCCTCCACTAGTAGTGCCAAAAAGAAGAAAGTAGAAGCTCACCATAGGAATGTTAGTTCAGTTTTAAATAAAGAGAATCATGTTAAGACTAAAAGCTCTGCGCCTGTGCAGAAGCCTAAACCATTCGTGAATTCTAATTTGAATTGTTGGAATTGTAATGAATGTATATTTTCCCAACGTCATGATTTGTGTCTTATTGATCATGTGAATGAAATGAATGCCATTAGGAATGGTCTTGAATGGAAGCCAACGGGTAGAACTCGTGCCCAGGTTGGCTGGCAATGGCGTCCCACTGGTAGGACCTTTACATTAGATGGAAAAATGTGCCCTTTAACTAGGAATGCATCCATTGAGGTTAGGTCTGAGCGTCCTTTAGATAGGAACACTCGCACTCAAGTATGGAAACAGCGCCCTTTAATTAGGTCAGCCCCCACTATAGTGCCTATCAGTGAAGAAATACCACAGGATTTAAGCCAACTGGAATCTACACCACCAACTAGGAAGAAGAAGGCTAGGAAATCTAAGAAACCTAAAGTTAGCAAATCTAAGATTATTAAATCTGTACCTGCTAATAACAAGGACCATTCAGATTCCGATACCTCTACATTGTCTTCGTGTGGTGATATTTTCAGGTGGTCCAAATCATCCTCTGGTATTTGGACTCCGGTTGTTCAAAGCATATGACCGGAGATCGCTCGATGCTCCGAAATTTCGTCAGCAAGTTTCTTGATACGGTTAAATTCGGGAATGATCATATAGCAAAGATAATGGGGTATGGTGAATATCAGATTGGAAACGTTACGATTTCTAGGGTATACTATGTAGAAGGTCTTGGTCATAATTTATTCTCAGTAGGACAGTTTTGTGATTCCAACCTAGAGGTTGCTTTTCGACAACACACTTGTTTCATCCGCAACTTGGAAGGAAAAGATTTGTTGAAGGGATCTCGTGGTGCAAATCTTTATACCTTGTCCTTACAAGACATGATGGCCGCCTCTCTAGTATATCCTCTCTCTAAAGCATCTAAGACCAAGTCATGGTTATGGCATCGCAGATTATCTCATCTTAACTTTGATGCTATTAATCATCTGGCTAAAAACAAATTAGTTCGTGGTCTTCCAAAGATTAAATTTCACAAGGACCATTTATGTTCCGCGTGTTCAAGGGGGAAAAGTACCAAGAAATCTTACAAGCCCAAAGCTGAAGACACCAATCAAGAAAAACTTCATCTTTTGCATATGGATCTTTGTGGGCCAATGAGAACTGAAAGTGTGAGCGGTAAGAAATTCATTCTGGTTATTGTAGATGATTTCTCCAGGTTTACATGGGTTAGATTTCTACGTACAAAGGATGAAGCACCGAAGGCTATCATCACTTTTCTGAAATTCATTCAGGTACGTTTGAATACTACTGTCCGCCGTATTCGTACAGACAATGGAACAGAGTTCGTCAACCACACTCTTCGTGATTACTATGAAGGAGTTGGTATCTCACATGAAACATCCGCCGCACGCACTCCACAACAAAACGGTGTCGTTGAAAGACGGAATCGTACACTTATGGAAGCTGCTAGGACTATGCTTATTTATGCGAACGCTCCATTGTTCTTGTGGGCAGAGGCTATATCTACTTCATGTTTCACCTAAAACCGTTCTATCATTCGGAAACGCCATGGAAAAACACCTTACGAGCTTCTACATGACCGTAAACCCGTTGTTTCATTCTTTCATGTGTTTGGTGCTCTTTGTTATCCAAACATTAATAGTGAGTACTTGGGCAAGCTTCAACCGAAAGCCGATATAGGTATTTTCATTGGTTACTGATAACTCGATTTTACTCAGGTTAAAAATATTCGTTGTACCAATCTCTTCGAATTGAAAAACTTATGTTTAATGTGTGACTCAGTTGAACTTTGGTGAAACAAAGATGTGTCGTTGTAGTGTTTGAAATAAAAGGTGCAGAACATATAAAGTAAAGGTGCTCTTAAAGAAAATCTAAAGCTAATAAAGTAAAGGGTGCAAGAAATCAAAAGCAAGACTAAAATTAGAGGGCAATAAAGTAAGTAACGCAAACTCAAATCTAACTAAGGCAAACTTAAAATGCAACTAAAATTAAAACTTAAACTAAGGCAAGACCAAAATAAATCTAAGGCAAATAAACTTAAAGTGCGACTAATGAAAAAGGCGGGAAAAAATAAAGCTTAAAATAAAAGGGCAGAAACTTAAAAACTAATATGACAAAACTGAAAATATCCCCTATTCGGAATAAAGTCCTATTCGGAAAACTGTCACCAATCCGGAATAAGTTCTACTCGGAATATTCACCCTTATGCGGAATGTGCCTCCTATTCAGAATAATACCTCTATTCGGAATATCAGTCCCTATTCGGAATAAAGTCCTACTCGGAATAATAGGCCTATTCGGAAAGAAATCCCTATTCGGAATAATCCTTCTATTCGGAATATCTGTCCCTATTCGGAACATTCAGGCCTATTCGGAATAAATGCTCTATGCTGAAACCCTCCCCTATGCGGAATACTGGAAATTCCGAATAAGCAATTTCTACAAAACCCCTATGCGGAATAATTTAATATTCCGAATAAGCAATTTCTACAAAACCCTTACGCGGAATAAAACCTCTGTTCGGAATATAAAATATTCCGTATAGAGCACAATAATCCAGACCTATTCGGAATGTTTGCTGGGGACGAATCTGGGCAAGAACAGTATGATGTCCGAAGAACAAGGGATAAGAATAAAGCTCGGATCTAATAAAAACTAAACCAAATCAACAATAAGATTAAATCAAACAAGTAAATAAACAAATATAAAGCATAAACAATCAATCCAAAACAATAAAACTAAACAAGAATATCAAAACCACTTTAATCAAATCAACAAAAATAAAGAACTTGAACATAAACAAATCAACACAAAGATTAAAGAAAGGTAGAATGAGATTAACAAGGTAAAGATAAAGCTTAACAAGAATTAAAAGAAAAACTTACTTGAAATTAAATGGTAATTAAGTGCAAGACAAGGTAATTAAATTGGACAAGTAATTAAAGGTGCAAGGTAATTAAAAATGGAAGGACTAATTGTCACGATTAGCCAACAAAAACAAATGCTAAACAATCTAAACTATTTATAGGGGAGGATTAAGGAAGCTTCCTCCCCTCCTTCATTTCTTGTTAATTGCGGGATTAAGTCCCTCCTTCATTTAATCTTCATTAATTGCGTCATTAGTCCTTTTCTTCTAATCTTTCTTTTAAATTTGGACTTTAAGGACTTGTGGCTCGGGATATCTTTTGAACTCGTCTTTAATTTCTTCAATAAAATAGACTTGAGTTTCTCGGCTTTTGATAAACTTCCGTCTTTTGACTTTTTCTTCGATAAATCTTCAGAATTGGTCTTGAACTTCCGTTCTTTTTCCACTCTTAACTTCTCGACTCCGTCTTTCATCCTTTTCTTCAATAAAAGTCAGTAAATGCCCGTGAATGTCCGTGTTTTCTCCACTTTTCACCTTTTCATCCTAAATCACAACAAAAACACAAACCACGCATAATTCCGACATAAAAGACATAAAATACACGTTTTGGTCCGGTTATTATTGTAATTAAGTGGTAGAAAAGATGGGTGTTTACACACCTATCAAATCCCCTACACTTGATCATTGCAATGTCCTCATGCAATGCATTAGTTACAAAGCATGTTTACACTTTTCATCATAATCAATCCATGTTGGCCTTTATTAAAGAGATAAAAAATTATAAAAATGCAAAGCAAAGAAATTAAAAGCATACCTTGGGTTTTGAAAATGTCGTGAATAATCATCATCCTCAATTTTTTTTCACTTACTCCAAACCAAGCTTAAAAACGAGATCATTGTTATTATAAGTTAGTAAACTAACACGAACTCATGTGGGCCAATTATTCACTTAGGCTCCCTTATTCCTATGGGTATCTCTTATATTTTATTATTTGTCTTGAATGATCACGAAGATGCATTGTTTGACTTATTTCAATAATTATTTAGTTTGAAAATAAGGTGCACGATTTAATCAATAGTTAGCTAAAGGACCAAATCTTTTAAAACTGCTTCTCGGGATATCAAAAAGTTCATATCTTGGCATAACTTGGTTCGTGATTTGAGACCTTTCTCGGGCTGATATTTGGCAGCGACTTCATACTTCAAATCTTGAGAGACGTTCATGAAATAATGGTCTTCTCTTCATAATTGGAATTTCTTCACTTGGAATTTTTGAGAGATTCTTCATATATGGACCACGACTTCTTCATTTTTCTCCAATCTTTATTTTGGATTTTGATATACAACGATCCGCCTCCTTTATTGACTTGGATCTATTTATCCTCATACCTTGTTAGGGTCTTTTCGGATACACTTCTCCATGACTTTTTGGGAGTTTTTGCTTTTCGTCGTGTGTCTCGATCCTTCATATTGATTTTCGATAAATGATTCTTCACATCACTTTTGGATCTTTAGCAACAAAACATAGCCCTCATGCCTTGTTAGGGCCTTTTCGGACTCGCCAATCTTCGCGCCCCGCTTCATAAGTTATGCCTTGGCTATGAACTCTCGTCATTACCGAGCAACTTTTAAACGATCTGGGGCTAGAAGCTAAGTAACTTTTCAAATCGTACAACCTTATTTATTAGCAGATAAATTTATTAGCAAGCGATGGGAGAATAGGCTTATAATTAACTCACATGAATTCACGAAAGAATACCGAACTTATAATTGGCTCTATCATCTCTCGTTCTCCACAGTTTAAAATCTCAAGTAATGAGACTCGTGGATACATAGCCTATTAAATCAAAATTTTGGGTTTTCGAGTCGCCTATAGGATCTTGCAAATTCTTAGACTCTTTCAAGTTTAGAAATCGCATTTTAAAGTTCCCTTGATAAACGACTCTCTAGGATCAATTATAGGAACTTGCGAAAAGTTCTTGTTCTTAACCCGTGCGAGTTAAGACTTTCGCGTTTTATAGTTCCCTATATAAAAGCCTCGCAAAACTTGACTTAAACATGTTAAGGATATAATAAGTGTGTAAACACTTATCTTTTTGCCACTAAAATCAAGGAAAAACAAGACCGAATCATGTGTTTTATATCAATAAAGTCGGAATTACGCGTGGTTTTGTGTTTTGTGTGCTAAATAGGTACAAATGATCAAAAGAAGAGAAAACACGGGATTTCACGGTCAAATATTGAAGAAAAGTCCAAAAGTGTGCCCAAGATCACGAAAACCGGCTGAACCGACACGTTTTGAAGAAATGATCAAAGAAGCCGAAGTCGAGCTTGTTTTTAGCGGATTTAATTTTTTATGGAGAAAAACGGTCTTGTGGGTCCCACATTAGATAAATGGGCTCAAAAGCCCATTAAGGAGCAAGGATTACTTACTTTTGGCAAAAAGCCCAATTCAGGCCCAAGTCTAAGTAATATGGGGACGGATGAAACAAATCATTGGGCCAGGCCCAAGTAGCTTAATATGAAACACAAGATGTAAATGAGTTGACAGTCAAATTCAATACACATGGTCAACACACCATTCATAACCTCATTTTCACATCACAGGTGTAAACAATCTTACTCACCAAACGTTTTTAAATAAACGTTTTATACTCCTCCACCTCACGTTTCTTTTTGTTTAAATGTTTACCCAACCTTCCCTATACCTCCCACACCCGATCTAAACCAATCCCCTCACTTTACTTACCCTACACCTCACTTCACCCAATTTTCCCCACTCACAATTAAATTAAATGGGTGGAGTATTGCTTGACCGGTCAACCCATTTTCCCCTACGTGTTTCACATACGTGTACACCTTACCCAACTTTTCCCATTCACAAAATAAATAAATTTTCATTTACCCACATCCCCATAATTCACTCGTCAAAAACAAAGTACCCTTTCTTCTCCAAAAATAAAAACGCAGTCATCCCATTTTTTTTACCCAATCTCAAAAACCCTAATTCCTTTATCACAAAAAAAATTACCCAAGATAATTTAGGGCTTTTCCTTTAAGTGTGTGATTCACACACTTGGGGATTAAATCCCCAAGTTTATCGGAAGCAAACACCACTGTGGTCCTATCTTCAATCCGACGTGCCTCCCTTCAATGGTTTTGATTGGTCTAA
This sequence comes from Glebionis coronaria, assembly GCA_025667525.1. Lineage (NCBI taxonomy): Eukaryota > Viridiplantae > Streptophyta > Magnoliopsida > Asterales > Asteraceae > Glebionis > Glebionis coronaria. Next base: position 310,824,714 of record CM046875.1, read on the forward strand.
ACCAATCACCAACACATCATCCTCCAATTAGAACCTGCCACATCACCTCTAAACAAACACAAACAGCACATCTTCTATCCACGGGGGCAATCCGTGGCTTGTGATGATTTCAACCGTTTGATTTGAAGAAAAAGAAGAGAGAGAAGAAGATTGATGAATCAAGGGCCAAGATTAAAGAACGTGTGCACCAAGGGGAACCTAGAAGGTTCAGGGTTCTCCTATAAAACCCCCATTATTCCCATGTAATCATAAGCTTTTCTTTATTTTTTCTCTCAGTTTATTTTAATTAAATTTAGGAGTAGGTTTAATTAGGTTTAATTTTCAGTAAAATAGTGTTAGATTTAATATTGTAATTTTTCAGTTTCAAGTTTTGTATTATTTTTATTATTAATGAAAAGTGAATTTATTTAAATTTCGTCTCATCTTTAAACTGTTTCTTAATGTTACTGTTTGTTTATCTTCATTCGATATAAAAAAATAAAAATAAAAAAAACATAATAAAAAATAAAAAAACAAAATAAAGGAAAGTGAATTAAATCTCCCCACTGGAGATTTATAAAAAACTGGATCGAAGGGGTGCTGTTTAGATCGGTTAAGTACTGTTCGAGATAAAGCTTGATGTTGATGATTCGAGATGGTAAAAGGTGGTGTTAGATTCGGTGACAAAGGGGGTTCAGCACCACCCTTCTTCCCAACGGTTATCGACAATAGGTTTGATTCTCCTTTCCCTTTTATTTTTTTTGGATTAATCTGTGTTTTATTTTGACTGTATGTTTAGATTTCGTTGGATTAGGATCTGTTTTAGTTTGATATATTGAGTTTATGTAAAATCTGCTTTTGTTTACTATTTATTTGGAAACTATATTGCATCGTATCTGCTTAAGTTTATATTAGTACTGTTGAGTTTTTAGTCTTAACTATGATTTATCTTCCTGCTTGTGTTTGGTTTCGATTTAGATAGATTTAAATCTGCTTATCTAGTTTAAATGCTGTTTGGTTTTATTAGAGAGTTTTGATTTATCTGTCTTATTGTAGTTTTTATTCCAAGTTTCTGAATAGTTTAAGTTTGGATTTTCGATTGCTGATAAGTTGCTGGTTTGATTATGTTATCTGCTTATTTTTTCGTGAAGACGTTTGGATTTTGGGATCCGTTCATCCTTTGAACGTTACTTTCTTGCACAAAAATCAAAAATACAAAAAAAAATCAAAAACTTAAAAATACAAAAAAATTAAAAATTACAAAAGGAATTTCTTTCCTAAGATTTGCACCAAAAAAAATTAAAAAATTCAAAAGTAATACTTTTTCCTAAAAGTATTACACCAAAAATATTACGTATTAGTGTTAATTTTTTATTTTCGATTTCTTTCGATTTTTCTTGTGTATATATATTTTTCTTAAAAAATACAAAAATATTCTTTACTTACTTACTTACCCTACACCCGATCTAAACCAATCCCCTCACTTTACTTACCCTACACCTCACTTCACCCAATTTTCCCCACTCACAATTAAATTAAATGGGTGGAGTATTGCTTGACCGGTCAACCCATTTTCCCCTACGTGTTTCACACACGTGTACACCTTACCCAACTTTTCCCATTCACAAAATAAATAAATTTTCATTTACCCACATCCCCATAATTCACTCGTCAAAAACAAAGTACCCTTTCTTCTCCAAAAATAAAAACGCAGTCATCCCATTTTTTTTTACCCAATCTCAAAAACCCTAATTCCTTTATCACAAAAAAAATTACCCAAGATAATTTAGGGCTTTTCCTTTAAGTGTGTGATTCACACACTTGGGGATTAAATCCCCAAGTTTATCGGAAGCAAACACCACTGTGGTCCTATCTTCAATCCGACGTGGCTCCCTTCAATGGTTTTGATTGGTCTAAACCAATCACCAACACATCATCCTCCAATTAGAACCTGCCACATCACCTCTAAACAAACACAAACAGCACATCTTCTATCCACGGGGGCAATCCGTGGCTTGTGATGATTTCAACCGTTTGATTTGAAGAAAAAGAAGAGAGAGAAGAAGATTGATGAATCAAGGGCCAAGATTAAAGAACGTGTGCACCAAGGGAAACCTAGAAGGTTCGGGGTTCTCCTATAAAACCCCTATTATTCCCATGTAATCATAAGCTTTTCTTTATTTTTTCAGTTTTTAAAATTAAATTAGGAGTAGGGTTAAATTAGATTTAATTTTTGCAAAAGTAGGTTTAGATTTAATCTTGTAATTTTAATTTTCAGTATTGTATTTTTATTTTAATTAATGAAAAGTTGAATTTAATTATTTTCGTATCATTTTACTTTAATTTTCTGTCAAATTTTTTTACTGTTTATTAAACTGTTTCTCATAAATTTGTTTTATATATTACTGTTCCTCGAATTGATTTATTATTATTAAATAAAAAAAAAGATAAAGGAAAGTGAATAATTCTTCCCTACTGGGAGAATTGAAAGATACTGTTACGGGTCAATTATTTGGTTCAAAGCTGTGTATGGATCGGTTGATTATTTGAGGTGGTGTTTGGTGTTGTTTCGATTCGCAAGGTGGCTCAGCGCCTCACCTTCGACTCAACGGTTTCGACATTAGGTTCCCTTTAATCTATTTTAGTTTTTATTGTTAATGTTTAGTTTATTATTTAGTTTTTTTATCTGCTTTTGTTTTGGAGTATTCGGATCTGCTTATTTTTTTTGGTTGTTTGGATTTGCTGTTTACTTTTTATTTGTCTGAGTTTTATTTTGTTTGATCTGCTAGATGGTATCATGTTTAGGATTATTTTATGCTTGTGTTGGTTCACTATTTGGGTTTATTATGTGCTTGGATTTGTTTCAGCTTTTTAGATCTAGCTTATTTGCTTTTCTTTTAGACAGTTTTTTTTTTAGTTCTTATTTTTCTAGCTTAATTGATCTGCTTTTCAGCTTATTTAGACTGCTTATTTTAATCCTTATTAGCTTATCTGTTTCGTCTAGTAGTTATTTATAGCGTATTTGCCCTATGCTTATTGATATTGCTTATTTGAGTTTTAGTTAGCTTATTTGTTACAGCTTTTTATTTTACTGTATTTTTTTCTTTTTTGTCTAGTCTGAGTTTTGCTTTCTGTGCTATTAGTACTGTTTTTTTTTATCTGTTTGCAATTTCGTTTGACTAATCCAAAAAGTAAAATATATTAACAAGATAAAGGTCTGGGTGGGATTCGACCCCCAGACCTCCAGCTTAACTACCCTGCGCCCCAACCAGTTGTTCCAGCCTCTCATTTGTGTATTAACTTGCAACATTTAATTAATATAGGGTAAAATTCTTTGGCAGTTTTTTATTAAATAGAGTTTAATATAGTTTAGGTTTAATTAATTTTAATTAAAAAGTTTTATTTTCTTTTAATCAGTTTTTTTTTAAAAATATAAAAAAAAGATAAAAAAATATGTTTTAATTTTTAATTACTTTTAAATTTAGTTTAAATTATTATTAGTTTTAAAATTAGTTTTATAAAGTTTTTTTTAATAGCTTTCTTTAAAAATAGATTTTAGATATAAAAAGTTTTTATTAAATAGTTTTATTTTTAAAGTTAATTTTCAATAAGATTTTTAATTTAGTTTATTTTAAAAGTTTTCAATCTAGGTTTGTTTAAAGTTTAAAATAGATTTTAAAATAGTTTTAATTAATTTAGTTTCCTTTTAATTAATTAGATTTAAGTTAGTTTAAAAAAATACCAAAATACTTTTAACCAAAATCAAGTTAAGTCGATACGTTAAACCGGAAATCAAATTCGAGTGAGTCGAGGAAAAACGAACATTAATTAAAAGGACTAAAAATCCAAGTTTCAGGATACTAGCTAGAGTAAACTCGGATTGAGTCAAAAGATTCACAACGTTTGAAAATTAAAACCACTTATTAAACATTTATTCTAGCAAAGAAAGAAAATAACCATACAAAGGTAAAAACTAATAGGCCAAAATAGATCAAAAATTTTGAAAAATGTCGAAAAATTGATTTTCCGGTTAAAATGAGGACAAATACAAGGAAAAGACCACTTAACTTCGATAGAAGTCCCCCCTACACTTAAGATAAACATTGTCCTCAATGTTTAAGCATGTGGGAGTAAACTCCCCTACACTTAGGACATTGTGCACGTTGTTTAAATCTTGCTAAGGAAAAGACAACTAAAGAGATTCCTATTTTAATATTGAGAAAATATAAAATAGTGAATCGAAAAGAGTTTAGTATAGAACCGGGATAAAGTAGAACATGGAATCACGGGTCGTCAAGAATTGTCAAGAGTGGATCATTGAAGCTCGAATCCCTGATTAAGAAGTGAGGAGAGGAAAACAAACCAAAGGGTCCCCCTACACTTATGGTAAAGAAAGCGAAAAGATAGATACATGGGTTGCCTCCCAAGAAGCGATTGGTTTTTGTTTACCGAGTCGTGAGCCTGACTCGACCTTGATCATCAACGAAAGAAACATGAAACATATCCACCAGGATCAAAGACATAGTTTTCATCCATCAATAAGCAAGAGCTTAAGGCGAACAAGGCAAGCCAAAAGAGAAGTGGCAGGGTTCTCTTAAGCAGTGATGGAGCATGGTGGGAGCAAGTATGAAGCGGTGCGAGCATGTCTTCAATAATTCCAAAGATTTTTCCTTTTATTTCATCAGGTGGATACTGAGATGGCTCTAAGATTGCAATACCGGGGTCGAACACCTTTTCCTTTAAGGGAAAATAGCACTCAGGGTCAGCTGAGTGTGCAGAAGATCCGCAAAGAAGCACAACCTCGTCCTCAGAAGGGGGACAAAGAGGTGTTAAATCATAAGTGCAACGGATTTTGGTGTCAACCGGTTTCTTCTCCTTAGACAAAATTTTCTTCAAATCCAAAGTAGGATCAAGACGATAAGATTCAAAGTCCAGAGGAGGTGCATCACTCTCATGCGGGAAGTATGTATTTAGAAACATAGAGAAGTCTTCCTCAAATGAGTAATCGTCCAAAGTAGGATCGAGTGATGGCGGAGGATCTTCATCATGTGAAGAATCGCTCGAAAGAGTATCGTCCTTATCAAAATCATCGAAAGTGGGCAGCTCGGGTGTAACACCCCATTTTGGAAATGGAATATTACGCATATCATGGCGTGTCATCAAAGCATACAAGGATAAATGTCTAAGCATTATTCAACCATAAAAGGGAAATACCGGAATCAAACATCGGTACCCCAAAGTAAAGCTCATCACACACAAACATAAATACTGAAAAAGGAAAGGACGAAACAATGTCCATAGCAACTGTATCAAAGTAAAGGAAATGCATAAAGTAAAGAAAGACAGTAAAGCTTCCAGTCCATATGCACCTACGTTTGAGATCTACGAGCGTCCCTGAGTACCTGCCGTTTTGGGAACATGAAAAGGAAAACGGCTGAGCAAGACGCTCAGTGCACGGATGTACAATATAGCATGAAATAGAGTAAACATGTAACATATAACAGCGGAAGACTAAGTTCTGAGTAAACTGGTTAAGTATTTAGAAAACTGGTTTTATAGTTTGAAAAGCCTTATGTTTATCTTGTGAAAACTGTTTTAACATATAAATACCATAGCCCATATAGGTCATGAAAAGGTCACGTGCATGAATACTTGGAGGGGTGACCTCATCATGCTGATTAAAGGGGATGCCTCTAATCAATATACTGGTTTGGGTAGGAGGGATCAGCTCCTTGTGAAGGGTGCAAGGCACAAACCACATTCACCATGATAAACTGAATAAAACATGTAACTAGGATGCACCCATACGCCCCACCTGATATAATAATATGGCCAAAACTGAAAAGGGACGCCACGAGCAATCACTCCGCCGTGGGGAAGTCATAACATCGGTGCCTCCAATGCTATGGTTATGGTACCTCCATAACTAGGTGAAACTGGTCATGCTTGTATATGGCTATAGATTATGCTAATTAAACATAAGCAGTTCAAAACAATAAAACAAATGCTGGGGAAAACAGCTGGCTGCATACGGGGAAATCCTAATAAGGAAAGAATGTCCATACTGAAAGGACGGGAATCCATACCTCAAGTCCAGTGAATGAACGGAAGAAAGACTCCTACTTTTGGATCACTAACGCTACATGAATACACACGTGTATAAGTATCGATTCACTGATTACGTACTGGGTTTTGTGTCTCATTTTAGCTTATTTGGTATGTTTTAGGTCATGGTTCACTGTTTAAAGCCTTAAACTGTGTTTATCTAGTATTCTGATTAATCTGATTAAGTATTACTGGTGTTTCATGTATTATTATACTTACTGTGTAATAATAAGTAACTTTCCAAAAATAGCAGGTTTCCAAAAATAGAAAGTTTCCAAAAATAGAAAGTTTTCAAAAATAGAAAGTTTCCAAAAATAGAAAGTTACCAAAAATAGAAAGTTTCCAAAAATAGAAAGTTTCCAAAAATAGAAAGTTTCCAAAAATAGAAAGTTTCCTAAAATAGAATTTACTGCTTAAAATAGATTAGTTTCTAAAAATAGAAAGTTTCCAAAAATAGATCAGCTGCCTTAATTAAATAAGTTTCCATATATAGAAGGTTTCCATGATTAGATTAGCTGCCTTATTTAATTAAGTTTCTATAAATAGAAGTTTCCATAATTAGAATTAAGCTGATTACATAAGCTAACATATAAGTCTAAGTGTTATAAGCTTATTTCTTAAGTCATATGATATAGTGTATAGTTTAATTATTATTTTATGTATTTTAATTAAACTATAGGTTAAGCATTTTAATTAAAGTATAACATGTATTAATTAAAATGAAATAAAATACTTAGGTTAAAAATGTGTATTATTATGTATTAATAACATAACCTAAGTCATGTCTAAATTAATTAATTATAGGCATGTTTTTAATAATTAATTAATTATAACTTATAACATAAAATACTTAGGTTAAATTAATGTCATGATAAACTAATAATTAAAATAACCTAAGTCATGATTTAATTAATATTCCATGTTATTAATTAATTATATCCTAAGTTCATAATTCATAAAAATTAACATGTAGCATAAATCATGATTTGACCAACGAACCATGAATCGGGCATGAATTCGACACCGTACCCCGAGCCAAACCCGGGGCACACGTGTCTCCTTGCTGCCGTGGGTCCCACATGAGCCAACCAAGACCAAAAATGGTCTTGGTGGTGGCGGCAATAGCAAACCAAACCCCCCTCGGGTTTGTTTGCTAGGCGGCCAAAACAAACACCCCTTTTAAATCATTCTTTGATTTTATTTAATACCAAAACATGTTAGATCAATGATTAATTATCATGTTTAAATAAAAAAATAGTAACATGTTCATGAAAATAATCAAAGATTAAAAGAATTAAAAAGAATTAAAAAGAAGGGTTAGAAAGGTATACCACTATGTAGCTTGGAAAAAGGATGAACAAACACTGATTATACAATAGTTTTTGAGATCAAAATCAACCAATCACCCTCCTATGGTGGTGTGAAGGTGGCGGCACAAAGAGGAGAAAAATGAGGAGGAGAAAACTCTTTTAGGGTTTTTATGTTTATTTCTTGAAAGTAAAAAATGAAAACATGTTTTTACTCTTACCCCCCTTTACTTGTAAAGTCCATGGGCTAAGCCCATTTCTTGTATATGTGCCGTGGGTATGGGGGCCCCACATGGGGTACCCGTACCTTTCTCGTGTCCCGATGTTTCGTGTTCGTTCGTGGTTAAACGTGCTCGTGTTTAAAGTGTTTCTGTTTAATCTAACGTGTCGTTTATCGTAAACTTAACGCTCGTAATTATATTATAAGTATTTACGTAATTATTCTAGTTCGTATTTTAAATGGTGATCATGATTTAATTATGTTCACGTGATATATTTATTAACTGTTTATCATGAGTTCGTACGTAATCGATACTTGTCATGTCATACACGTATGCACTTGCTTGATTATTAGCACATGAATGTGATCAATACTAAATGAGGTAAGTTTTAATCTAGGACGTACGATCTTAAGGGCACTATTCATGGTAAAAGCATGCGGGTTTTACAATTCTTCCCCCCTAAAAAGAATAATTCGTCCCCGAATTATAGATAAAGTAAGCTGAAAAGAAGTGACATACCCGAACTCAAAATATGAAGTGAGGGTAAGAAGCCCGGATAGACTCCTCTGTTTCCCAAGTGGCTTCCCGCTCGGTATGGTCCCTCCAAAGAATTTTGACGAATGGAATCGTCTTCCTTCTCATGACTCGTTCTTGCCTGTCGAGTACTCGTTCGGGTTCTTCTATAAAAGTGAGATCTTCACGTATCTGTTCCAGTGGATACTGAACCATGTGAAGGGGATGATAATTGTACCCTCTGAGTAAGGACACATGGAACACGTTATGCACGTGCGAAAGCTGAGGAGGTAACGCCAATCGGTAAGATACTTCGCCGATTCGTTCAACGATATCAAATGGTCCGATGAACCGAGGACTGAGTTTTCCTTTGATCCCGAAGCGTTTAACACCACGTGCCAGCGAAACCTTGAGGAAGACGTGATCTCCCACATTAAAATGTATGTCCCTACGATGCTTATCGGCGTAACTCTTCTGACGTGACCGTGCTTCTTGCAACTTCTGTTTAGCTACCTCAATCTTCTCATTGGTCATTTCTATAATCTCTGGTCCTTCGAGTGTTCGCTCTCCCACTTGATCCCAGCAAGTTGGAGCGCGACACTTTCTGCCATACAACATTTCGAAAGGAGCACATTTGATACTTGCGTGCCAGCTGTTGTTGTATACAAACTCGACTAAACAGATGTAATCGTCCCAATCACCTGTCCATTCCAACGCACACGACCTTAACATATCTTCCAATGTCTGAATTGTTCGCTCCGACTGCCCGTCCGTTTGAGGATGAAAGGCCGTACTCAGCTTAAGTTGTGTACCCCAAGCTTTTTGCAGACCTTTCCAGAATCGCGACGTGAAACGAGGATCTCTGTCTGAGACGATGCTGGAGGGAGTGCCGTGGAGTCTCATGATCTCCCTTCTGTAAGTATCTGCGAGTTTACTTACCGGATCTTCCTTGCGTATCGGTAAGAAATGAGCTGATTTGGTGAGTCGATCAACAATGACCCAAATAGCATCGTGCTTCTTCTTGGTAGGCGGAAGACCGGTAACAAAATCCATGGTGATTTTGTCCCACTTCCACTCTGGAATATCCAACGGTTGAAGGAGACCGCCAGATCGCTGATGTTCAATCTTAACCTGCTGGCAGGTAAGACATTTGGAGACATACGTGGCTACATCCTGTTTCATACCACTCCACCAAAAGTGCTGTCTGATGTCATGGTACATTTTTGTCGACCCAGGATGTATAGAAAATGGGGAGCTGTGAGCTTCAGCTAACAATGCTTCCCGGAGTTCTGGATTGTCAGGAACACAAAGTCTCGTGCCCTGCCAAACGATACCGTCTGCGTCCATTCTGAATTCTGTCTGCTTCTCCAAATTCTGAATTATCGCCCAAATCTCTCCATCATCCTTCTGCGCTTCCTTAATCCTAGTCAGTAACTCAGGTTCTACTCTAAGATTCGCCCAGTATCCGTGCTGCCCACGTACCATGATTTCGATGTCTAGTCGCTCCAAGTCTCTTATGTTTTGTTCCTCGATCTCAATGCCGTTTATCATTCCAGACTTTCTGCTGAGTGCATCTGCTACTACATTAGCCTTTCCGGGATGATACTGTAGGTTAATATCATAATCCTTCAACAGTTCCAACCATCTCCTTTGTCTCATGTTCAATTCTCGCTGTGTGAAGATATACTTCAAGCTCTTGTGATCCGTGAAAATATCGCATGATTCTCCGTATAAGTAATGCCTCCATATCTTCAATGCGAACACCACTGCAGCAAGTTCCAAGTCATGTGTACGGTAGTTTTCTTCATAGGGCTTTAGCTGCCGTGAAGCATACGCGATCACTTTCCCATGTTGCATGAGAACACAGCCCAGTCCCTTCCCCGATGCATCGCTATAGATCTGAAATCCACCTGTACCAGATGGGAGAGTAAGAATAGGTGCAGATACTAACTTCTGCTTTAGGTCTTCGAAGCTCTTCTCTCGTTCTTCCGTCCAAACGAATTTCTCTCCTTTTCGCATCAGTTTGGTGAGAGGCAATGCCAAGCGGGAAAATTTCTCCACGAATCTTCGATAATATCCAGCTAAGCCTAAGAAACTGCGGACTTCTGTCGCTGATGTTTGTCTTGGCCATTTAGTGATAGCCTCAACCTTCGCTGGGTCCATAGTGATCCCTTCTGCTGATACAATGTGACCTAAGAACGCCACCTTGTTTAACCAGAACTCACACTTGGAGAATTTCACATACAGCTGCTTCTGACGAAGAATCTGTAGTACAGTACGGAGATGATCTTCGTGTTCCTCCGTGGACTTAGAGAAAATCAAGATGTCATCGATGAATACAATGACAAATTTATCAAGGAATTCATGAAAGATTCTGTTCATCAGATCCATGAATACTGCTGGAGCGTTAGTCAGGCCGAATGGCATGACCACAAACTCATAATGGCCATAGCGGGTACGAAAAGCAGTCTTGGCAATATCCTGCTCTTTAACCCTTAGCTGATGGTAGCCTGACCTTAGATCGATCTTTGAGAAGTGTTTGGCTCCTTGAAGTTGGTCAAACAGATCGTCTATACGTGGCAGTGGATATCTATTGCGGATGGTAATCTTATTAAGTTCACGGTAGTCAATGCAAAGTCGCATGCTGCCGTCCTTCTTCTTAAAGAACAAGACCGGTGCGCCCCATGGAGATGCGCTTGGTCTAATGAACCCTCGTTCAAGAAGTTCCTGCAGTTGGTCCTTCAGTTCTTTTTAGCTCTATGGGAGCCATGCGATACGGAGCCTTAGAGATTGGCTCAGCTCCTGGAACAAGGACGATGTTGAACTCCACTTCTCTTGCAGGTGGTATGCCTGGAAGTTCATCTGGGAAGACGTCTTGAAATTCCGAAACTACTGGTTGATCCTGAATCGATGGGGATTCAGCATCCATGTCATGAACCGTAGCTAGATAACCTTCGCAGCCATGTGACAGTAATGCACGTGCTTGCAAGGTAGATATGACCTGTACAGACCGTCCGGGTATGAACCCGTTATGGATGTACTCTGGTGCATTAATGTCGCCGAAGATCACCCGATATGAGTGGCAGTCTATGGTAGCATGGTGCCTGGATAGCCAGTCCATGCCAAGAATCATATCGAACTCAATCATGTCTAGGGGAAGTGCATCTACTGCACGAACTTTTATCGTCAAACTCTAGAGGAAGACTCTTGTATACATGAGTTATTAATACAGAGTCCCTCAGAGGCGTGGAAATGGTAAGCTTATTTTCTAATGGCAAGGGAAGTGTCCTGATGTTCTTAGCATAAGTAGTGGAAATAACTGAATGAGTGGCACCCGTGTCGAAAAGAACACATGCAGCCCGGCCGTACATATACAAAATTCCAGTAATGGTACCTGTAGATTTGTTTGCCTGGTCCCGCGATGTCGTGTAGACACGCCCAGTGGTAGGAGGCGGTTTAGTATCAGCATCACCCGAAGTACCCTCCATTTCACCCTTACGGCAATCTCTCATACGATGGCCAGGGAGGCCGCACTTGTAGCACGCGTCGGAATCACGACGACATGGGCCAGGGTGTCTGCGATGGCAAGTGCTGCAAAGAGGATGAGTGAATCCTCCAACAGGAGTCCTTGCTTGCTGAGGGCCTGCTGATGGCAAAACGTGTTAAGAATAAAGTATATGCACGAGTATAGGACGTAAGCGTCATAAGATGTTTACAAGTGTTAGCTGAACGGTTAGGCTGAGAACCCCTGTGGTTCTGGTCCCTTCCGTTACCGTGGTTCCTGGTAGAGATTAATATAGTGTCAGCATGAGAGATATAACATGAAATCATAAGAAGATGCGTAAATAGTAGGACCTGCTGTTGTTGGAGTGTCCCGCATTGTTACGGTAATTATCATTACCGTTGCGCCTTTCCACAACAGAACGGTCGTTAGAGTGACCGTTTCCATTGGGCTGATTGGGCTGCTGCTGAGTAGCCGGCTGAGACCGGTCCCCAGTTTTCTGCCTGGAAGATACAGTTTAAGAGATGATTATAGAACATATAATGATAGGATGCGGTCTGGTTATCGGTAGAACACGAAATGTTTTACCTCTTGTCGGGTCTTTCAGCTTCCCCGAACTCATCGCGTTCCTGCAACATCTCAAGCTTCCTTGCTGCGTCGGCCACTTGTGCTACTGTATTGAACGTAGCACATACCAGATTGTTCGCGACCGAGGTGCGAAGTGCCCACCTAAAATGGTGTGCCTGCTCCTCAGGAGTACCAGCCGCTGCTCCCAGAAAACCTGCCAAGCGAAGAAAGCGCTGCATGAATTCGTTGCTATTTTCGCCCGCTCTCTGACGTATCCCGTGGTATTCACGCTTGAGTTTGTCCTGCTCTGCCTTAGGAAAGAACTGTTCCATCACTCTCTCCTTGAATTGGGCCCATGTCAAACCAGCGACCCATTCATCACCTCCTTCTGACTGCGTCAAAGCTAGCCACCAGTTGAGTACATCGCCTTCAAACCTGTAGCATGCCAATCTTGCCTTGAAGGCGGGGTCACATCCCATAGCATTGAAGATTTTCTCAATGTGAGTCAGCCAGCTTTCAGCGTCGCTGGGGCTATCAGTCTTTTCGAAAGCTCTAGGACGGAGCTTGTTAAATCTTTCCAACCATACCGCTAGTGTCACTGGGGGAGGAGGAGGAGGAGGTGCCTGATTCTGCTGCTGCTGATTGTTGGCAGCCTGGACTTCAGCACGAATGTCATTCCTCAGTTGAGGAAGTAAGGCTTGCATGGCAGCCTGAATTGCAGCATTGAGCTGCTCTTGCTCGCGTGTGAGAACCATCTGACAGTATAACATAAAACATATGATTAACAGTTCAACATAAAATATAAAAAAAAAATTTATGCCAAAAATTTCACGAGAAAAATTTTATGCAAGAAAATCTTTGTATGAATGCATGATGCAGTTTTATGAAAACTTTTGATGCTAGAGAGTGAACGCCTACGGTCAGTTCACTCAAAATAAAAGACATATCGAGGGGACGCCTATGGGTCGGTCCCAAATCTAAAAGTTTCGATAAAACACATGCGACTAAATAGGGCCAGTCCTGTACCAACCATTACTTGGTCAAAAACCCTGTAACAATGACATGTATATGTATGCTTAAAAATGATGAATGCATGAAAACAACTGTCAGTTCTAGGAAGACCGTAGTGACTACCCACTAATCACAGGTCATATTTGAGAGCCTACAGGTCGAAGCCTTGGCTCTGATACCATAATTGTAACACCCCATTTTGGAAATGGAATATTACGCATATCATGGCGTGTCATCAAAGCATACAAGGATAAATGTCTAAGCATTATTCAACCATAAAAGGGAAATACCGGAATCAAACATCGGTACCCCAAAGTAAAGCTCATCACACACAAACATAAATACTGAAAAAGGAAAGGACGAAACAATGTCCATAGCAACTGTATCAAAGTAAAGGAAATGCATAAAGTAAAGAAAGACAGTAAAGCTTCCAGTCCATATGCACCTACGTTTGAGATCTACGAGCGTCCCTGAGTACCTGCCGTTTTGGGAACATGAAAAGGAAAACGGCTGAGCAAGACGCTCAGTGCACGGATGTACAATATAGCATGAAATAGAGTAAACATGTAACATATAACAGCGGAAGACTAAGTTCTGAGTAAACTGGTTAAGTATTTAGAAAACTGGTTTTATAGTTTGAAAAGCCTTATGTTTATCTTGTGAAAACTGTTTTAACATATAAATACCATAGCCCATATAGGTCATGAAAAGGTCACGTGCATGAATACTTGGAGGGGTGACCTCATCATGCTGATTAGAGGGGATGCCTCTAATCAATATACTGGTTTGGGTAGGAGGGATCAGCTCCTTGTGAAGGGTGCAAGGCACACACCACATTCACCATGATAAACTGAATAAAACATGTAACTAGGATGCACCCATACGCCCCACCTGATATAATAATATGGCCAAAACTGAAAAGGGACGCCACGAGCAATCACTCCACCGTGGGGAAGTCATAACATCGGTGCCTCCAATGCTATGGTTATGGTACCTCCATAACTAGGTGAAACTGGTCATGCTTGTATATGGCTATAGATTATGCTAATTAAACATAAGCAGTTCAAAACAATAAAACAAATGCTGGGGAAAACAGTTGGCTGCATACGGGGAAATCCTAATAAGGAAATAATGTCCATACTGAAAGGACGGGAATCCGTACCTCAAGTCCAGTGAATGAACGGAAGAAAGACTCCTACTTCTGGATCACTAACGCTACATGAATACACACGTGTATAAGTATCGATTCACTGATTACGTACTGGGTTTTGTGTCTCATTTTAGCTGATTTGGTATGTTTTAGGTCATGGTTCACTGTTTAAAGCCTTAAACTGTGTTTATCTAGTATTCTGATTAATCTGATTAAGTATTACTGGTGTTTCATGTATTATTATACTTACTGTGTAATAATAAGTAACTTTCCAAAAATAGCAGGTTTCCAAAAATAGAAAGTTTCCAAAAATAGAAAGTTTCCAAAAATAGAAAGTTACCAAAAATAGAAAGTTTCCAAAAATAGAAAGTTTCCAAAAATAGAAAGTTTCCAAAAATAGAAAGTTTCCTAAAATCAAATTTACTGCTTAAAATAGATTAGTTTCTAAAAATAGAAAGTTTCCAAAAATAGATCAGCTGCCTTAATTAAATAAGTTTCCATATATAGAAGGTTTCCATGATTAGATTAGTTGCCTTATTTAAATAAGTTTCTATAAATAGAAGTTTCCATAATTAGAATTAAGCTGATTACATAAGCTAACATATAAGTCTAAGTGTTATAAGCTTATTTCTTAAGTCATATGATATAGTGTATAGTTTAATTATTATTTCATGTATTTTAATTAAACTATAGGTTAAGCATTTTAATTAAAGTATAACATGTATTAATTAAAATGAAATAAAATACTTAGGTTAAAAATGTGTATTATTATGTATTAATAACATAACCTAAGTCATGTCTAAATTAATTAATTATAGGCATGTTTTTAATAATTAATTAATTATAACTTATAACATAAAATACTTAGGTTAAATTAATGTCATGATAAACTAATAATTAAAATAACCTAAGTCATGATTTAATTAATATTCCATGTTATTAATTAAATATATCCTAAGTTCATAATTCATAAAAATTAACATGTAG
Source organism: Glebionis coronaria (assembly GCA_025667525.1). Lineage (NCBI taxonomy): Eukaryota > Viridiplantae > Streptophyta > Magnoliopsida > Asterales > Asteraceae > Glebionis > Glebionis coronaria. The sequence goes on from CM046875.1 coordinate 310,840,056, forward strand.
CATAAATCATGATTTAACCAACGAACCATGAATCGGGCATGAATTCGACACCGTACCCCGAGCCAAACCCGGGGCACACGTGTCTCCTTGCTGCCGTGGGTCCCACATGAGCCAACCAAGACCAAAAATGGTCTTGGTGGTGGCGGCAATAGCAAACCAAACCCCCCTCGGGTTTGTTTGCTAGGCGGCCAAAACAAACACCCCTTTTAAATCATTCTTTGATTTTATTTAATACCAAAACATGTTAGATCAATGATTAATTATCATGTTTAAATAAAAAAATAGTAACATGTTCATGAAAATAATCAAAGATTAAAAGAATTAAAAAGAATTAAAAAGAAGGGTTAGAAAGGTATACCACTATGTAGCTTGGAAAAAGGATGAACAAACACTGATTATACAATAGTTTTTGAGATCAAAATCAACCAATCACCCTCCTATGGTGGTGTGAAGGTGGCGGCACAAAGAGGAGAAAAAGGAGGAGGAGAAAACTCTTTTAGGGTTTTTATGTTTATTTCTTGAAAGTGAAAAATGAAAACATGTTTTTACTCTTACCCCCCTTTACTTGTAAAGTCCATGGGCTAAGCCCATTTCTTGTATATGTGCCGTGGGTATGGGGGCCCCACATGGGGTACCCGTACCTTTCTCGTGTCCCGATGTTTCGTGTTCGTTCGTGGTTAAACGTGCTCGTGTTTAAAGTGTTTCTGTTTAATCTAACGTGTCGTTTATCGTAAACTTAACGCTCGTAATTATATTATAAGTATTTACGTAATTATTCTAGTTCGTATTTTAAATGGTGATCATGATTTAATTATGTTCACGTGATATATTTATTAACTGTTTATCATGAGTTCGTACGTAATCGATACTTGTCATGTCATACACGTATGCACTTGCTTGATTATTAGCACATGAATGTGATCAATACTAAATGAGGTAAGTTTTAATCTAGGACGTACGATCTTAAGGGCACTATTCATGGTAAAAGCATGCGGGTTTTACATCGGGATACTCAGAAGTACAATCAAAATCATCTGAATCTGAGCTAGAGTCATCATCATCATAAGCATCAAAGACCGGTTGAGAATCATAAATGGGAGAAGCGTCCAAAGTAGGGAGAGAATCATCCACATTATCTTCAAAGAGTGGATTATCAGTGGAAGACTCGAATAGAGGATTGTCATAGACGGTAAAGTCATCGAGCACATTTATCATATTCACTGATTCTCGGCCTCCAAAGGATTTGCCTGTAAGCTTCCCCATTTTAAAAACTTTAGAATCATCCCCGACTCGTAGGATTAACTCACCTTCGGCCACATCTATTAAAGCACGTCCGGTTCTCAAGAATGGCCGACCAAGTATTAAAGGAATACGAGGGTCCATTTCATAATCAACTACGACAAAATCGACCGGGAAAGTAAATGTGCCAACTTTGATAAACACGTCTTCGGCTATACCAACGGGGTAAGCGAGAGTGCGGTTTGCAAGTTCGAGAGTCATCTTTGTAGGAATGAGATCGGGTAATGATAGTGTTTTCCAAACACTCAGTGGCATAAGATTAATACTAGCCCCGAGATCGGCAAGGGCAGTAAATTCTTCAGTTTTGTTGAACACGCAAGGCAACACAAAACGACCGGGATCTCCAAGTTTTTCCGGAAGTTCTCTAAGAAGAACTACAGAGCAGTTTTCATTTAATCGTGTGTTGGCGAGTTCAATAAACTTCTCCTTCTTGCTAAGCAATTCCTTGAATGCTTTGACAAATTTCGGCATGTGGCAAAGTGCTTCAACAAGGCTAATGTTGATGGTCATTTTAGATAGCATATCCACATATTTCGATACTTGACAGTCATTCTTGGTTAGATCATTGGTCTTGCCTATGCGAGAAGGGTATGGGATTCTAGGTTGATAAGGGTTAGGTGAAGGTGTGGGTGGTGAAGGTTGTGATGTTGAAGGGTCCTTCCGAGATACATCGTCATGACGAGGCGGAGACGGTAATGGTGTACTATCACTAAGTGTAAGAGGAGTAGGGATATATGGTGGTGGAGGAGGTGTAGATGATGGTGGTGAGTCAGGTGGATTGACAATGGTAATTCCACTACGCGTAGTTATAGCACTCACATTAGCTCGCGGATTGGTGACGATGTTTGAAGGTAGAGAACCCGAAGAAGAAGAAGGTTGAGCTTCGGGCAAGAAACTAGCCAACAGATTTTTTAATTCAGTTGTTTGAGTGATGAAGGAGGATTGAAGATTATCACGAACCTCGGTTCTGATGTCATTACCTTGCTTCAAGATATCTCCTTTCAAATTGATTATTTGACTCTGTAGATTCTTGATTTGCTCACCTTGAGTTCTCATGATGGTGTCAACATCGGGATTAATGGGTGGGTGTTGTTGGGTGGATGGTTGATAAGGGTTAGAAGCACGAGGTGGGATTTGGTTGCTTCTATTGTAGTTGTTGGCGGGATTTTGGTTTTGAGGAGAAAAACCGGGTGAAAGGTAATTGTTGGAACGGTAGCTCAGCAGATTTCTATCCCCTTGTTGTCTAGCTTGGTAATTTTCCGGTGAATAATTACCGTAAGCAGCATACACATTTTCCGGATTTCCTTGTGTCGAAGGACAATCGTTGTATGAGTGAGGACCGCCACATGTTTCACAAGGATTAGCAACCGCTTTAACTTGTTGTTGTTGTTGGTTTGAAGCGAGAAGCGTAATACTTTTGCTCATTTCGGCCATCATGCGGGTGAGTTCGGTCATCTCAGGGTTTGCTGAGGTGGAAGAAACAGTGACTCTCGGGTTGTTCCTTGAAGATGCAGAGGAATCCCAGTTCTTGTGGTGAGTAGTCATGTTCTCAATTAACTCTCTACACTCCTCGGGTCTCCTTTTCATGAATGTGCCACCAGCGGCTGCATTGATCGTATCACGATCTCGAAAAGTCAATCCGTTGTAGAAAGTATCTATCAAAGTGACGGGAAGCATATTGTGGTTTGGACATCTATCGATCAAGACATTATATCTCTCCCATGCATCGAAAAGAGATTCATCGGGATCTTGCATGAAACCGCTGATCTGATTGCGAAGGCTTGTGACCATGGATGGTGGAAAGTAGCGCGACAAAAAGCGTTGAGTCATGTCATCCCACGTGTGAATAGAATTCTTCGGGAGACGATCAAACCATTTCTCGGCATGATGTAATAGAGTGTGTGGAAAGAGTTGTAGGCGAAGCTCATCCATTGTGGCACCAGCCAACTTCATGCTTTGGGTGATTGTAATGAACTTGTCGAGGTGTTTGTTGGCATCATCATCAGGCAATCCTCTAAATGGGTTTGTTTGTACTTGCTGAATCATGTGGTGCTTCAACGAAAACTCAGGAGCGTTGATTTGCATCGGCGCAATCGGTCCTCCTCGTCCAAACATTGTTGGTTGACAAAGTTCCTCCATGGTCCGAAGATCGGGCTGTGGAAGAGCATTGTTGTTATTATTATTATTATTGAGGTGCGGTGGCATGTTGTTGTTAACACCTGCCATATCTAAATCTTCTTGAGGCTCGGGCTCTTGATAATTAGAAGATCTAGTACGCATACACCTGAAAATGCAAAAGAAAAAGAAACCAAACGCAAAGACAATATATATACACAATGAAAATAAAATCTTTTTGGATTTTTGAAATTTTTAATTATTATGGTTTTTTTGAATTTTTTTTTTGAATTTTTTATGCAAGAAAAATAACGTTCACAAGTGAACGGATCCCAAAAAGCAACGTGTCTCTCACAAAAAACTGTTGATCTTTACGAAAAGAGCCGGCAGCGGCGCCATTTGATAACTAGATTTTACTCCGGTTAAAAATATTCGTTGTACCAATCTCTTCGAATTGAAAAACTTATGTTTAATGTGTGACTCAGTTGCACTTTGGTGAAACAAAGATGTGTCGTTGTAGTGTTTGAAATAAAAGGTGCATAACATATAAAGTAAAGGTTCTCTTAAAGAAAATCTAAAGCTAATAAAGTAAAGGGTGCAAGAAATCAAAAGCAAGACTAAAATTAGAGGGCAATAAAGTAAGTAACGCAAACTCAAATATAACTAAGGCAAACTTAAAATGCAACTAAAATTAAAACTTAAACTAAGGCAAGACTAAAATAAATCTAAGGCAAATAAACTTAAAGTGCGACTAATGAAAAAGGCGGGAAAAAATAAAGCTTAAAATAAAAGGGAAGAAACTTAAAAACTAATATGACAAAACTTAAAATATCCCCTATTCGGAATAAAGTCCTATTCGGAAAACTGTCACCAATCCAGAATAAGTTCTACTCGGAATATTCACCCTTATGCGGAATGTGCCTCCTATTCGGAATAATACCTCTATTCGGAATATCTGTCCCTATTCGGAATAAAGTCCTACTCGGAATAATAGGCCTATTCGGAAAGAAATCCCTATTCGGAATAATCCTTCTATTCGGAATATCTGTCCCTATTCGGAACATTCATGCCTATTCGGAATAAATGCTCTATGCTGAAACCCTCCCTATGCGGAATACTGGAAATTCCGAATAAGCAATTTCTACAAAACCCCTATGCGGAATAATTTAATATTCCGAATAAGCAATTTCTACAAAACCCTTACACGGAATAAAACCTCTGATCGGAATATAAAATATTCCGTATAGAGCACAATAATCCAGACCTATTCGAAATGTTTGCTGGGGACGAATCTGGGCAAGAACAGTATGATGCCCGAAGAACAAGGGATAAGAATAAAGCTCGGATCTAATAAAAACTAAACCAAATCAACAATAAGATTAAATCAAACAAGTAAATAAACAAATATAAAGCATAAACAATCAATCCAAAACAATAAAACTAAACAAGAATATCAAAACCACTTTAATCAAATCAACAAAAATAAAGAACTTGAACATAAACAAATCAACACAAAGATTAAAGAAAGGTAGAATGAGATTAACAAGGTAAAGATAAAGCTTAACAAGAATTAAAAGAAAAACTTACTTGAAATTAAATGGTAATTAAGTGCAAGACAAGGTAATTAAATTGGACAAGTAATTAAAGGTGCAAGGTAATTAAAAATGGAAGGACTAATTGTCACGATTAGCCAACAAAAAGAAATGCTAAACAATCTAAACTATTTATAGGGGAGGATTAAGGAAGCTTCCTCCCCTCCTTCATTTCTTGTTAATTGCGGGATTAAGTCCCTCCTTCATTTAATCTTCATTAATTGCGTCATTAGTCCTTTTCTTCTAATCTTTCTTTTAAATTTGGACTTTAAGGACTTGTGGCTCGGGATATCTTTTGAACTCGTCTTTAATTTCTTCAATAAAATAGACTTGAGTTTCTCGGCTTTTGATAAACTTCCGTCTTTTGACTTTTTCTTCGATAAATCTTCAGAATTGGTCTTGGACTTCCGTTCTTTTTCCACTCTTAACTTCTCGACTCCGTCTTTCATCCTTTTCTTCAATAAAAGTCAGTAAATGCCCGTGAATGTCCGTGTTTTCTCACTTTTCACCTTTTCATCCTAAATCACAACAAAAACACAAACCACGCATAATTCCGACATAAAAGACATAAAATACACGTTTTGGTCCGGTTATTATTGTAATTAAGTGGTAGAAAAGATGGGTGTTTACACACCTATCAGTTACTCACCGTCCAAGAAAGCATACCGAATTTACAACCGTCGTCTTGGCAAGATTGTAGAAACTATGGACGCAGATTTCGATGAGCTGACAGCAATGGCTTCTGAGCAACACAGCTCTGAACCCGCGCTTCATGAGATGGGAACCGGTGCTATTAGTTCCAGATTAGTTCCCAATAATCCTACTTCTACATCATTTTTACCACCAACAAGGCCCGAGTGGGATAAACTGTTTCAACCGTTGTTTGATGAATTCTTCGATCCCCCGACTGATGAAGTTCCAGCACCTTTAGTAATCGCTCCAATCCCTGAAGTGGTTGCTCAAGCTAATGAACCTTTATCTAATGCATCTTCAATTAACATTGAACCGGATGCACCTTTACCAAGTGATTCTCAAACTACACCTGAATCATCACCCCTACTTGTGCCTAATGATGTGGAAGAGGATTCTACTGATCACGATTTGGAATATGCTCACTTAAAAGAGCTTCCTTTCTTTGGTATACCGTTCCTTGAAAACCCTTCAGCCGCGTCTACCTCAGAAGAAGCTCCTTCTATTGTTCACTCCAGACCACCTAGGATTGAAAATCATAGCACCAAATGGACAAAAGATCACCCAATTAGGAATGTCATTGGAGATCTAGATCGACCAGTCTCTACATGCCATCAATTACAAGAGAGTGCACTCTATTGCTACTTTGATGCATTTCTCTCTGAAGTTGAACCTAAAAATTGGCAGCAGGCTATGACTCAATCATCTTGGATTAAAGCCATGCAGGAGGAACTAAATGAATTCCAAAGACTTGAAGTATGAGAATTGGTTCCTCTCCCTGACAAGGTTAACATCCTTACCTTGTTATGGGTTTATAAGGTTAAACTCGATGAGATGGGTGCAGTATTGAATAATAAGGCTAGATTGGTCGCTAGAGGATATAAACAAGCCTTGGGTATAGACTTTGAAGAATCTTTTGCTCCTGTGGCAAGATTGGAGGCTATTAGACTATTCCTTGCGTATGCTGCTCATATGAATATGATCGTCTATCAAATGGATGTGAAGACGACATTTTTGAACGGTGAACTAAGGGAAGAGGTCTATGTTCGTCAGCCGGATGGGTTCGTTAGTACGGAGTTTCCTAATCATGTGTACAAGCTTAAGAAGGCTCTCTATGGGTTGAAACAAGCTCCACGCGCGTGGTACGATCTCCTTTCAACATACCTCATTTCAGAAGGCTTCTCCAAAGGCAAGGTGGACCCCACTCTATTCACTCTCAAGGAGGACAACGACATGATTCTGGTACAAATTTATGTTGATGATATAATATTTGCTGCCACTAACATAGAATTGTCAAATCGCTTTGAGAAGATAATGTCCACACGATTTCAGATGTCGATGATGGGAAAAATTTCATTTTTCTTAGGGTTACAGATTTCTCAAAATCCCAGAGGCATCTTTATTAATCAATCCAAATATGCTCTAGAATCTTTAAAGAAATATAACTTTGAAAATTGTGACCCCGTGGACACTCCAATGGTGGAGAAATCCAAGTTAGATGAAGATAGGAATGGGACTATTGTCGATCCAAAACTTTACCGTGGGATGATCGACACCCTTCTCTATCTGACTGCTAGCAGGCCTGATTTGTAATTTGCTGTATGCATGTGTGCCCGGTATCAGGCTCGGCCTACCGAAAAGCACCTACATGTTGTGAAAAGGATCTTTCGGTATCTAAAAGGAACACTTCATCGTGGTCTAGGTATCCGAAAGATTCCTCTATTGCTTTAATATCATACGCAGATGCCGATCATGCTGGATGTCAAGACACGAGGCGTAGCACTTCTGGATCTGTGTAACTCCTTGGAGATAGATTGATCAGTTGGTCTTCAAAAAGGCAGAAAAGCGCTGCAATTTCTAGCACGGAGGCTGAATACATCGCCATGTCCGGTTGTTGTGCTCAAGTCCTTTGAATGAGATCACAATTAACTGACTACGGTTTGGGTTTCAACAAAATCCCGATGTATTGTGACAACAAGAGTGCCATTGCCCTTTGTTGCAACTATGTTCAACACTCCCGGGCCAAGCACATAGACATTCGCTACCATTTCATTAAAGAGCAGGTGGAGAACGGAGTGATCGAGCTGTATTTTGTCACTACTGAGTATCAGCTGGCGGATATGTTCACCAAAGCCTTAGATCGAGGACGAATCGAGTTTTTGATCGACAAGCTTGGCATGAAATCATTCACTCCAGCGACTCTCAAAGAATTGGCAGAAGAATCAGCTGAATAGTGGTGGTAAACTATTCAGAGTATCCTTTGTTCGTGATCATGTATATTATCGTAAATATATAAACCACAAAAGAAAAATACAAAAATATAAAACCAAGAAAAGCCATAAAAAATATAAAACCTAGAAAAACCATAAAAATTATAACATCCAGAAAAACCAAAAATATTTTCGTTTTTAAATCGGGCATGTCTTTTAGTACGGTAATATTTACGGCCTTAGAAATGTCAATCAATATTGACACGGTGCCATAAATAGAGTCCGTATAAAAGTTGTACATTTTTAAAACATGCCCATTATGGCTTGTAGTTATTTCAGACTGCAACCCGGTTTTCATATTAAAGTCACGTATTTCCTTGGAAAACGTTGGCTCAGAACGGGAATTAATTTTCTCGGGCATGATTTACAAGCCAAATCATGCAAAGGGATCAAGTTTACTTTACAACTTGGTCCAACACGAATTTTTGTACGTCTAAGTGCATTAATTTGTCAAAATAAGAGAAATCTTATTGCCACCACGAATCAAGCTTTTTCAAGATACTAATTGGGAAATGTTTTCATCAATATTTGACTCTTTAAACAATGATTACAACTCTTTAAATAGAAAACGGGTCATCGTTTAAGGGGGAGAAAATATTAAATCATCTTCGTCATTAAATCGATTTTCAAAAGTGTTTGTGGAAAATTAATTGGCTGAATGATAATTGAGTGGTATTGCTTTAGAAAACGACTTGGGCTCGTTCATTGTGATAAGAATTGCTTTAGATCTTGGAGATATGCTAATAGGTTGAGATGCTTAAGTTGTGCTGGAGAAATTTAACAATGCTTAAGAAAAAAAATGAGAAGATAAGTTATAAACAAAAAGGAAAAGAATAAGAAAATATAGGGACTTAAGGTGATATTGTGTGAAAGTTAAAAAACTTTTGACCTAAGTCAAAGCAAACCCCCCGCCCCTTTCACTCACTGTTTATCTTTATTCCCCTTCTTGCCGCCATTAAAACGCACACACAAGCTTTCATATCACTTGTTTTCAATCAATCAATTCAGTTCATTCGTTTTATAAGGTAATAAACATCATTCTTTGATTTAACATTCGTCTAATTCATCACTATATCCTGCTAAGAGATTCGTTTAATCAGATTTAATACAGATTAGGGTTTGTGTTAAATTAAGGTTTAATTGATTAGGGTTATAAGTGGGATATACTCGGAATGTCTTTAGAAGATGTTTAATTGCCTTAGTTTGCCTTAGAACTCACAAACGCGCATAGATTAAATCATCAATAGGCTGTGTTTTGAAGTTCTGAATGAACATGGATAATAACTTCCGAATGAAGGAAGTTTTTGAACAAAACTTCCGAATGAAGGAATGTTCCGAACGAACTTCCGAATGAAGGAAGTTCCGAACGAAGGACTTCCGAATGAAGGAAGTTCCGAACGAAGGACTTCCAAATGAAGGAAGTTCCGAATGAAGGACTTCCGAATGAAGGAAGTTCCGAATGAAGAACTTCCGAATGAAGGACTTCCGAATGAAGGACTTCCGAATGAAGAAGTTCCGAATGAAGAACTTCCGAATGAAGAAGTTCCGAATGAAGAACTTCCGAATGAAGAAGTTCTGAATGAAGAACTTCCGAATGAAGAAGTTCTGAATGAGGAACTTCCGAATGAAGAAGTTCCGAATGAAGGACTTCCGAATGAAGAAGTTCCGAATGAAGATCTTCCGAATGAAGAAGTTCCGAATGAAGGACTTCCGAATGAAGAAGTTCCGAATGAAGAACTTCCGAATGAAGAAGTTCCGAACGAAGAACTTCCGAATGAAGAAGTTCCGAATGAAGAACTTCCGAATGAAGAAGTTCCGAATGAAGAACTTCCGAATGAAGAAGTTCCGAATGAAGAACTTCCGAATGAAGGAAGTTCCGAATGAAGAACTTCCGAATGAAGGACTTCCGAATGAAGGACTTCCGAATGAAGAAGTTCCGAATGAAGAACTTCTGAATGAAGAAGTTTCGAATGAAGAACTTCCGAATGAAGAAGTTCCGAATGAAGGACTTCCGAATGAAGAAGTTCCGAATGAAGAACTTCCGAATGAAGAAGTTCCGAATGAAGGACTTCCGAATGAAGAAGTTCCGAATGAAGAACTTCCGAATGAAGAAGTTCCGAATGAAGAACTTCCGAATGAAGAAGTTCCGAATGATGAACTTCCGAATGAAGAAGTTCCGAATGAAGAAATTCCGAATGAAGAAGTTCCGAATGAAGAACTTCCGAATGAAGAAGTTCCGGATGAAGAACTTCCGAATGAAGAAGTTCCGAATGAAGAACTTCCAGATGAAGAAGTTCCGAATGAAGAACTCCCAAATGAAGAAGTTCCGGATGAAGAACTTCCGAATGAAGAAGTTCCGAATGAAGGAATGTTCCGGATGAAGAAGTTCCGAATGAAGGAAAGTTCCGGATGAAGAGTTGTTTGATTGATAGTAGTTTGCATGTTCTAAGTACTTGTTGAAATATGTTATGCTTAGAAATAAGAATGATACATATCTATATGTATTTTTGTGCATCAACCTTTCATGTCTTATCTTAAGCAGATACAATGACTAATCCAACAGTACAAGCAATCCAAGACTCTAGAGAAGCCGCAATTGCTGAAGCACGAACCCTCAAGTTCATACCAAACAATTACCGGCTGAAGCAACTCTCCAAATCGACTCACCATGGTTTCAAAGTCGCCATAGCAATTCTTGATCAATCTCATTTCAAGAATGCTTTAAGAAGTAGTGCCTCGGTGCCTTATGATTATATGTATGAGTTCTGGGCTACCAAGGAAATCACTTCAAACAAGATCACCTTCACTCTCGACAACAAACAGCAGACACTTACTGTATCAGACTTCCGTAAGATATATGGCATTAGGGATTCACCCAAAGGTATGGTATTTTCGAGGGATCCTACTAAAGACGAACTCATGGAGTTATTTGATGCTATTGGATGTCCTGACATACGAGTTGCGTCTGAGTTTACCACTGCTAAAGTAGGAAAACCTTGGAGAGCATTGTTGGGTATTCTCAGTAGATGTCTTACACCAAAAACAAGTAGGCATGATGCCTTGCGCAGTCCAATAATGAACATCTTCCATGGGATGTACAAAGGCGCAAATGCAGATTATGCTTTATTGTTATGGGAAGAATTCACCTTTCAACTCTTCCATAACAAGAAGCTGAAGACTAATTTCTTTGCTTACCCTCGGTTTATCAAGCTTATCATTAACTATTGTATGAAGAATGATGTTACAATTGATAGGCGTGCAGCAAGTCGTCATCACACTGAAGAGGCTGATCATATTGTGGATTTAAGGCATGAAGGACCAGCTGGTGGTGTTATTCCTGGTCCTATTCCCGATTACCTTCTGACGGAAAGAATTAAGGGTTCTGCTGATTACAAGCTACTGCAACTAGAAATCAAGAAGCTAAAAGCAAGCCTTCAGACTGGAGAAGACTCGTCTACTACGGTCAAGAGTAAAGGTAAACGCAAGTAACCAGCTGCTTTACCTGAACCCGAAACCAAGAAGAAGAAGACTGAGGTTAAGAAGGGAAAGGGTAAGGCTGACGAGTTAGTTCTACGTGACGAAGAAGATGTTGTTGATCCTACTCTTGACAAGTCGGAGAGAAAAATGATGAAGATAGCTATTCAAAGGAGTAGGAAAGATACGGGCGGTAGTGGTTCAGGTGCACGGATAAATGTTGAAGAAGAGTACGAGGAACCAGAGGATATTGATGAGTTTGGATCACCTGAACGGTATTCTACTTCGAAGGAGACATCCATTCCTGTTTCAGCAAGTATGGAAAAGGAGTCCGTTGCTCCTACGATCATGGTGTCAACTCAACCTTTAGCAACTCAACCTCCACCAATACAACCCTTACCAACCAGACCGGCTTCAACACCATTCCTTCCACCTCCAATAACTCCCATTCTCAGTACTGTGGTCACAACCGAGCCTCTTCAATCAACCCAGAGCAGCTCTGCAACATCTACAATGGCTGCATTGGTGATGGCCGAAATGTTGGTTAAACATACGGATAATCACAAAAGAGAAATGGATGAACTTCGCCAAGAGCTACATAGACGAGCTCAAAGTGAAGAAGCATCTAGGAAAGCCCAAGAAGAGATGCTTGCTAAGTTCGCTGCAGATATGGAATTGACGCGAAAAGCTCATGCAGAAGAACTAGCTCAGGTTAAGCAGGCTGAGGCGGATAAGCATGCTGCACGTATCACTAGACTTCAAGCGATGAGGGATAAATACAAGGAGCAAAAAGAAGCACTTGAAGCTTCTGTTGAAGAGAGAGTGCAAGAATCCGTTGAATCCATTATGCCTAAACTGCGTGATGAGTTGAAGACACTAGCAGCTGATAACTTGATGATCAAGTCATCCAATCCTTCTGAATCCGCCTACAAAATTGCCTATGACTTGACGGATTTTGAATTAAAGAAGATCCTGAAAGCTCGAATGAGGGAACTTGGATCGTTTGATAAATCTAGGATTCAACGGGCTCTTTACAAATCCCTGAATGACGCTATCATGGAGGATGATAGGTTATTTAAAACGTTTGGAAGTGTGGTACCATACCACATTCTACCTGAGGAAGAAAGGGAAGAAAGTGAAGAAGAAGAGGGTACTGGTGAAGATGAAGGTGAAGAAGAAGAAGAAGAAGAAAAGGATGATGACGATGACGATGATGGTGATGATGATGAGGATGATGATGATGATGATGATGATGGCGATGATGGTGGTGATGGTAATGAGGAGAGTTCTAGGGGGAGCAATGAGGATAACAATGAAGATGATGATGGGGGTAAACAGCCTAAAGAGGGGGATAAGGTTACCAGCTCAAAGAAACCTGCTAAGTCTGGAACCAAGTCCAAGAAAGATGCAGCGGCAAAGGAAAAATCTTCCTCCACGGAATCAAGACGATCCAAGTGGCGCCACGATGTGAATGCTACTACATCGTCATCGATTCCTGGTACATCTATCGCTGTATCTATACCTGTTACCACTAACCCTGTTAGTTCTGTTGTTGTTGCTCCTGTGATTGCAGAGTCAGTAACTGAACCTGAAGCTGCACAACACTCGCCCATTCATGACACCGCCGAGATGCCTGAATTAGAACCAACAGATGTTCACGTTTCTACTCCTCTACAACAAGCACAACAATCTACGGTTCCTGAACCAAGCACACGAGACTGGGCAGACACGTTGGAGATTGACGAGACTGCACCGCCATAGGCTTGGATCACGGCAGCGGCGCAATATGATCCAATCACGGACGCTGACAGAGATGTTCTATATCTCCGTATCCGTAGTCCGATTGACTTGTGTGCATTTCTTGCTCATGAGTATAAGACTTCGGTTACTTCGTCTTTGGTGAAGAAAGCACTAAAGGATAAAAGACTTCGCGCCAAAACCAGGTTAACCCGAATGGAGTTCGAGTACTATGCTGATGAGATCCTGAAAGCTCTGAATACCGTTCAACGGCCAGGTCTTCATGATTCAGAAAGAGCTCCACCTCCACTTGATCCTACTCAAGATAATCAGATTGCTCTCGACTTCTTCGTCACCTATGATCTTGAGTATCTTCTGAAGGGTTCATCAAAGTACGCCACCTCCTTGACCTTGCTGAAAGCTGCCAACTGGGGAACAATACCCTGGATCGAGGAAAAGGTAAACCGACTCTGGGTCCCAAGGGTAACTCGTAATTATGATATGTATGCTGTTATAGGTGCATCTCATTGGGACGAACGAGTTCGAAAGGCGTACAGGGGTTGCTGCCTAGTCAATTCTGGAAGCAACGTTAGATCCGATATCCGCATCTCCAGCATCTTAGGGTTGAAAACTGAAGCCAAGAATGGCTATTATCATGTGACGGAGATTCTTCTGAAAAGGGAGGATGACAGAGAATACAAAATCCAGCAGGGAGACTTTTCTATCATTCGCCTTGAGGATATCGAAGACATGTGGCTTCTGATGACCCGTGATCAACTCACACATATTCCTCGTGAAGACCTCATTGCCTTGAATACAGCACTTCGTATGTTCACACGAAGCGTTGTTATCAAGAAAAGAGTTGAAGATCTTCAGTTGGGAGTCGAAAGTTACCAAAGGAAGCTTAACCTAACCCGTCCAGTGAATCAAGTGTTACCTCAACTGTCAACAGATGTCCCTATACCGACATTTCTGTTCCGAATTATGGGATTTTCTACTTGAACAGTCGAGGGTTAATGAAGTTTATTCGGGTGGGTGAGCTTTATAAGTATAGTGATGGGACTCTCATCTACGTCAGAGGAAAGTTGGATCATCTTAACTCGGTTGGGACTTTACCAGAGATGACTGAGGATTGGCATCAGGGTTACCGGCAGATGGCGAAGTATGTGATCAAGAAGATTGATCAAAAGCTCCGTAAACGTAGATTGATGAGGAGTTTAGAAAGATTCGTTGGTGGTAGACCATATGGAGTGCACCACAAATTACTGCAACGATCCATTTAATGGGTCGTACATTTCAGGTCCACTTTATATTGGTTTTCAATTGTGAATATGTATATTTGTGAATATTGTGCTTTTGCGGCTTGATGTAGTGTTAAGGTGTGATAATTTTTCAAGAATTTCTCACGAGATTCTAAATCTTTCAAAATATATCATACTAAAGCACTACAACTATCCCTTATTAAATTAAGGGGGAGCATTAACTTGTTCTATGGCCAAACATCGATTTCATTTTTTACCCAAAGACCGGTTAATCCATTCAATATCCCAAATATTAATGATTAACATTTTGGATAAGGGGAGAAAATGGGATTAAGGAGACATAAATGATACTTGGCTAAAAGATGAAAAAGACTTAACGATTATCCAACTTAATATGTGTAAAGCACGTGTTAAGGGGGAGCGTTTTTGATGAACAAAACACTTAAGGTACAAAACTTTTGATTTCAATATCACGAGTACCTTAAGTGATTTTCAATGATTTTTCATTGTGGCAATTCTGTGACATTCGTCAAATTTCCATCTTAATTTATTCATGTAGTACGAGTACTTTAACTGTTTCCGACGAGTTGTCGACATAAATGTGTTAATTGTTTTGCTTTGCGGACAAAGCCCTTTTTAGGGAGAGCATATGTAACATCTCGAGTATTCGCGATTATTAAGTTGAATGCAATGCACGAAGTTTGTGGGCGTTTTATGTTTTGCCGTACGTTTATTTGATATATTTACTAGATTACGTGAAGTCTCGCACAATTGCTTTGTTTTGGGATCGTGTGTCAAACGGTTATTGAGTCATGTTTATGCAGTTCGCGTCTAAAACCTAAACATCGTGAAACCGAGTCGAGTATATAACTGTCACAGCATTGCACATATAATTGAGTATAAACTTTCATTTATGTTTATTACCAAACTTGCCCTACAAGTGTCCCAAATTCAGTCACATGTCCAGCTACAAATAAACTTCATAGTTTATTTCCCCACTAACCACTACAAGACAGCACACATGCCTAGTTTACCCCATTTGGGTATATCACAAGTTACCATTTTTAGTTTGAAGGTAACCCTAGACTAACAATACATGTTTATATACAAACCCAAAGTTTATCCAATGTCCAAATACAAGTTTATCACTGTCCAAATTACAAACACAAAAATCTGCACAAGTCATTCAAATA
Organism: Glebionis coronaria; assembly: GCA_025667525.1. Taxonomy (NCBI): domain Eukaryota; kingdom Viridiplantae; phylum Streptophyta; class Magnoliopsida; order Asterales; family Asteraceae; genus Glebionis; species Glebionis coronaria. Next base: position 310,855,688 of record CM046875.1, read on the forward strand.
CAACTCCTGGGTAGAGTGAAGATTAGGTCCAGCCGACCCACACGTCGCGTCCAACCTGCAAAACCGAAAGAGTTAAGCTTGTTTTCCATCCCGTCCGAACCTGCAAACCGAAACATAGCATCCCATTGTGAGTCTTTCGTCTTTTCATCTTTCCTTTATGAAGTCCTAGTTGTGCTCGTTTTGTACAAACCTGCGAATAAACAAACCAATGTGTTAGTCATTGTAACGGCCTTATTTTTAACTAAAAACTGAAAAGGATAAACCTTAATAACTAATACAAACATGTCTATGATTTTACTTTTCTGCCAACCAAACCGAGACCCGACTTAGACCAAACCGAGACCCGACTTAGAACCAAACCGAGACCCATGTCCAACCAAATCAAGACCACAATAAAGAACCAAACCGAGACCCAAGTCCAACCAAACCAAGACCCAATCAAGAACCAAACCACGAACCAAACCAAGCCAACCAAGTTTCTCACTTTCTGCCAAAACTATCAACAATCATTACCATCTAAATCAAATGTCTTAATCACTTTCATTCTTACAGAAACACCCTAAAAACACTTAATCATGCCGCGGGTATAAAAACCCCCATTTCAAAACGAAACCCTAATTATTTAAAAACCTTTTTAAACATCTAATTAACATTTTCCACATTACAAAAACATTACATAAACATGAGTAACAGTCGAATATAAAAACCCCCAATTTTATAAAAACCCTAGATTGACTTTTTATTAATTAAAACATTAATTAAACCTAATCTAAACCCAAACCCCATAGTTAATTTAATTAAAAACGAGTTATGCAAAAACCCCCAATTTACCGAAACCCTAATTTTTATAAACTGATTTTATATTGAAATTAGTTTGATTTTATAATAGAAAACACCAAATTGTGTTTAAACCCGAGATTGATAAAAACCCCCAAATATTTCAAAACCCTAAATTCGTTTATTTCAAATCCGAGAGCCTTATGGTTCTCAACAAGTTTATATAAATCAATCAAACCCACTGATCTTTATTAAATCGAAAATCAATTAACTTTTAAAAGAAAACAAGGAAAAACAAACTTATCTTTGATTGATGGCTGGAGATTGACGTAACCACAAGAATGAGCACATCAGAAAACCCAATCGGTTTGATGTGGGGATGAAACCCCACATCTCACGCGATCTAAACACCTCAGACCACCCATATTTGATTGATGCATTCAAACTGATAAGATATTTAGCCATGGAGGAGTGAACCGATCTAGATTTAAGAGAGAGAAGAGATTGGGGCGGTGGAGATATTATCGAGGGAAGAGAGAGAGTGAAACTCTCTGTTATGGAGAGTTGTGTGTGTGATACACGCATATTTACTCCTTCGTTCCTTGTTATTTCCGCCCATGGACCGGGCCGGGTCTAATGACCCTTGGGCCGGTTGTGAGTGAAGTATTGGACCCAATTTTGGGCCTTGTGTATTTATTAAGTTTAGTTAAAAGCCCATAAACGAATTTTATAAATTTAGGATATAATTTGACCCGTAAAACCCGACCGTTTAATAACCGACTTTTATTTGTCGTACTTTTTCGTAAACGTATGGTTTCGTCAAGCACAACTAGGGTGTCGTGTCTTTTAATAATATAATTTTTCGTATCGTAACTCGATCCTCATAATTATTAGGTCGCGGCTAGCGTAACCGTACTCTCGAGCTATTTTATCTTCGTTCTCTTTGCTGAATTAACGAGGTGAGTTTATAGCCCCATACTTTACTATTTTTCACTGCTTTTTGGGGTGAGACATTGCTTGATTTTAACGTGTGAACACAAGTGCATTTACTGATTTATATATTAGTCTAAGTCCCACTAAAAACCCAGTTGCTTTGGCCCGTGAATCGTGAACCGTTAATTACTTTGTGTAAGCGCGAATGTTATGGATAGATCTATCGGGATTGACGTCCCTGTCTGTCTTGTCCAACAAGGGGACAAGCGGGCACAGTTTCATTTGAGTATGAGATAGGATGTCGTGGGTTTAGGCATCTAGTTTGGGCTACATTTATATGATTATACTGCCGGTGTTGTTAACGCTTCGGTGTCACGAGCTTAGACTGTAATAAATACTTTTGGGATGACTTTGTATCTGTTATATTGTCATCACATTTGGGAAAATCTTGTGGTTCATTAAACATTTCCACTTAACTAAACCTATGAACTCACCAACTTTATGTTGACACTTTAGCAATGTTTTTCTCAGGTATTAAGAAGGAAGATGCTAAATGAGGTCTCATGCATTGCCGTCATTTCTTTGAAACAACGATCATTTGTACCATTTGAGAAAACTATGTTTTGTAACCGTATTCAGTTTATGCTTCCGCACTTTGTTAAAACTATTTATTTTATTAATTACAAGTGATCTATTTTCCGAACGTCTCATTTAGAGGTCGTTCTTTGTGACTATGTGCGTATGATAATCATGACGTCACCACTCCCTTGTCGCCATTATACTCTGATATTTTGGGAGTGTGACAGATTGGTATCAGAGCCATAGTTATAGAGAACTAGGTTGCATTTAGTAACTCTAGACTATAACTGCTCTATGTTTAACCGATTATCATACGGATTGTAAGTATTAAGTATATGTAGATACATAAGTAATAAATGGGATACATATGATTTAACAATTACGAGGTATATTTACATGGGTTACATGTGCAACAACGAAATCTGAATTATGTTATATGGGATACATGTGGATTCAACAATGATTGCTATGTTATGTTAATGTCCTTTTTTTTACGGACTAATTTTATAAGATATTTACACCCATTTATTTTGTTTATGATTACAGCGATGTCTTCATCCGATGATTCCACGTCTACAGGAGCGTACTACAACCGTAGTTCACAGTCGACCATCAGTTCATCAGTAGGACTACCTAGAGGATCGCCGTCAGGATATCCGTGGTACCGGATGGTTTCAGATGACGATACAGAGAGAGAGACTGAGGAGGTTCGTCATTCACCGATCCGTATTCCTGATGCATCAGCTGACGATGTACTTAGCCTAGAAGGCGGAGGAGAGGATGACTTAGACACTGACGTGGTGCAGTCACCAGGTCAGACATCAGTGACTGGAGATGAGACGGTAGAGGAGACAGAGGATGATGAGATGGAGTTCACAGATGGGGAAGGAGAGCCTATGGAGGTCACAGACACTGAGGACCCTCCTACTGCATATGCCGCTACTCCTGAGGTTTCCCTAGCACACATCTCCTCATCTTCATCTGAAGACGAAGGAGAAAGGACTGCTATTCCTGCTCCAGCACCTGGTACTCTACCTTTCTACTATGTGAGACGACGTCTTCGGGGGAGAGCTGCTCGACCACCACTTTCACCTTACCGACCCCTCATACCTTTCACTGCCACTGACAGGCATGCAGCCCGCACACCTGCCAGTTCTGTCCCAGAGACACCATTACTACTACCACCACCAGAGACTGTACCTGCTGTATACCAGGAGATGCTTACTGACGCTGGTATCTCTACAGGACCGAGAGCTACGACTCCTCTTCCTAGGAGAGCTACATCGACGGTGGTGATGCTTGGGGCGGCAGATGGATGTGTGACGACACGATTGAACAGGTTGGAGGATGCTGTAGAGGCTTTAGGTGAAGAGTATAATGAAGTGCAGGATAAGTTGGAGGCACTGGCGAAGAAGAGTCCAGTTAGGGATGAGACAGTGTTGACAGTATGTGTGACCCGTCTACGAGGACAGCTTCTTACTGTTCTTGATCAGATGGAATCCATGCCGAACGCTCGTCTTGAGGAGATTGGGAGCCTGATGACCCATTGGGGAGTAGAGCCATTGGTGGAGACAGGCGGACTAGAGGCACCAGTGGAGGACCCTGTTGCAGACTTGGATAAGAGGTTTAGAGCCGCTTGTCATGATACCGATGTTAGACTGAGAGATTCCCAGGCTCGTGAGCTCGTGGTTGAGAGGAGGTTAGCAGAGTTGGAGAAGGAGCTTCATCAGCGCCGTGAGGGCACTAGTTAGATTTATCTTGTACCATCGACCGATCCTTGTATGACCACTAAGCTTTGAAGTTTATCTTAGCTAGTTGGTATTTTATTTTCTTTTATTATGTTATGACAAACTATGATGTACTATCGAACGTTTCTATGAATGATATTATGGGTTACAAAAATTGTGAGATCATTATATATTGTGTATTATATCCTGGAGCATTTCATAATTGTATTGTGTGTACCATGCATGTTATGTCTGGCAAAAACTCATTATCCTATTACCTTGTTAGATTATGGCGCCAGTTAGAAGATCCGAAACGCAGAATCCGCCAGCCACTACCGGTGGAATTGACACCGTCATGCTAAGCCAAATGATAGCCAAACGAGTGGCCGAGGCACTCGCGACCGCTGAAGCAAATCGTACAGCTAGCACACAGGAGGAGACCAACCAAGGAGCTACTAATGCTATTGCACGGACTTGTACCTACAAGGAATTTCGTGCAGTTACGCAAGTAAGTTTCCGCGGTACTGAAGGAGCAGTAGGATTAACCAGATGGTTTGAGAAGCTAGAATCCCAATTTGGGATTAGCAATGTCGTTGAAGCCGACAAGGTGAAGTTTGCGTCAAGCACGTTAGTGGATGGTGCTTTGACTTGGTGGAACGTCTATGCTCGTGCAGTGACCATTGACGTTGCCCAAGCGACGCCCTGGAGTGAATTTAAAGCTATGTTTGTGAGGAAATACTGCCCACGAAATGAAGTCAAGCAGATGGAAGTTGAGCTGTGGAACCTGAAGGTCAAGGGTACTGCTCTTACTGCTTACAATCAGCGCTTTCAAGAGCTGATCTTGTTATGTCCTGAAATGGTGCCCAACGACGACCGATTGTTGGAGCGTTACATTGAAGGACTACCCTTGAGCATCAAAGGGAATGTGACTTCATCCAAACCGACTGATTTGCACGAGGCAATCGACATGGCTCAGAGTCTGATGTACCAAGTGGTACAGGAGTTGGGAGAAAATACTGGGGATAAAAGAAAGTGGTCTGGCAACCACTACAACAACAATACCAACAACGGCAACAACCCAAACAACTACAACCAGAACAAGCGACAAGAAGTAGCAAGAGTGTTTACTGCTGAACAAGGTATACTGGAAACTACGCTGGAAGACTACCGTTCTGCGGAAAATGTGCCCGACACCACGATGGAGCATGTCCCCCTACGTGCTATAATTGTGGGAAGGCGGGACATAAGGCAAAGGAATGTCGAGCACCACCTCGTTCTACTAATCAAAGAGGACCTGGAACGCAAGGTGGCCAAGGAGCAAATGTCACTTGCTTTCGATGTGGAGAGAAAGGTCACTACAAGAACAAATGTCCAAGCAGTGGGAACCAAGGTCGTAGTAACCAGATTCGAGGGAATCAAAATCAGAACCAAGGGAACCAGAAGCAGAATCAAGGGAACCGAGGAGGAAATAACCGAGCCACAACTAGTACTCCTGGAGGATTCACGGCACCTAGCAAAGTGTATCATCTCTGTGCTGAAGCTGCAGTGCAAGACAACAATGTTGTGACTGGTACGTTTCTAGTCAATAACAACTATGCTTCAGTACTATTTGATTCTGGTGCGGATAGGAGTTTTGTGTCGTCTATATTTAGTGAACGCCTAAATGTTACCCCTACTGCGTTAGACGTTAAGTATAATGTAGAATTAGCCGATGGGAAGTCAGTAACCACCGACGTTATTCTGAAAGGATGTAGTGTAAGGCTACAAGGTCGTTCGTTTAGTATCGACCTACTCCCCATAGAATTGGGAAGTTTTGACGTCATCATTGGAATGGATTGGATGTCGAAGCATCATGCGGAGATTGTATGTCATGAGAAGTGTGTCCGTGTTCCTTATAGAAACGACGTACTCATCATACAAGGCGAAAGAAGTGGAGTGAAGAATGGATCAAGATTGGAGGTCATCTCATGTATCAGGACCCAAAGATACATTGAGAAGGGATGTCCGGTATTCTTGGTTCAAGTAACACAAAAGGAAGGAGAAGAAGATCACGAGAAGAAGGTGGAAGATGTACCGATCGTTAGAGACTTTCCGGACGTATTCCCAGAGGACTTACCCGGACTACCACCAGCACGGCAAGTGGAGTTTCACATCGAGCTTACACCAGGAGCCGCGCCTGTTGCTAGAGCCCCATACCGTCTAGCACCGGCCGAGATGACAGAGTTAGCTGAACAGATAAAGGAACTTTCTGACAAAGGTTTCATTAGACCAAGTTCCTCACTTTGGGGAGCGCCGGTCTTATTTGTCAAAAAGAAAGATGGATCCTTTAGAATGTGTATCGATTACCGAGAATTGAATACGCTGACGATAAAGAACCGCTACCCATTGCCGAGGATTGACGATCTTTTCGACCAATTGCAAGGATCTAGCATATACTCGAAGATCGATTTAAGGTCAGGATATCATCAACTAAGGGTTAGAGAGGAAGACGTTCATAAAACGGCTTTTAGAACCCGGTACAGACACTACGAGTTCCAAGTTATGCCTTTTGGTTTGACAAACGCACCTGCGGTATTCATGGATCTCATGAACCGAGTTTGCAAACCATACTTGGACAAGTTTGTGATTGTATTTATCGATGACATTCTCATCTATTCTCGTAATGAAGAAGAGCACAAGGAACATTTGAAGACCATATTAGAACTGCTAAGGAAGGAGAAGTTATATGCAAAGTTTTCCAAATGTGAGTTTTGGATAAACACAGTGCAATTCCTTGGGCATGTGATCGACAGCAGTGGTATTCACGTTGATCCTGCTAAGATCGAGGCTGTAAAGGATTGGGCGACTCCAACAACACCCACGGAGATCCGCCAATTTTTAGGTCTTGCTGGTTACTATAGGAGATTCATTGAAGGTTTCTCCAAGATAGCTAAACCAATGACGGAATTGACTCAAAAGGATAAGAAGTTTGAGTGGAAGGAAGATCAAGATTTGGCATTCCAGACATTGAAGCAGATGTTGTGTGAAGCACCTATACTAGCCCTACCCGAGGGTAATGAAGACTTTGTGGTGTATTGTGATGCATCCATAAAAGGGTTAGGTGCAGTACTGATGCAAAGGACTAAGGTCATAGCTTACGCATCAAGACAACTAAAAGTGCACGAGAAGAACTATACAACTCATGACCTAGAGTTGGGAGCAGTGGTGTTTGCCTTGAAGATTTGGAGACACTACCTCTATGGTACTAAGTGTGTTGTATTCACTGATCATAAGAGTCTACAACATATTTTGAATCAAAAGGAACTCAACATGAGACAACGACGTTGGCTAGAGTTGCTCAGTGATTACGATTGCGAGATCCGTTATCACCCGGGCAAGGCAAATGTCGTGGCCGACGCTTTGAGTCGAAAGGAGAGAGTTCTTAGGGTGAAGGCTTTAATGATGACCATTGACTTAGACCTTCCATCCTTAATTCTCAAGGCTCAGAAAGAAGCAGTCGAGGAAGAAATTCTCAAGACTGAAGATGTTGGAGGAATGATAAAGAAGTTGGAAGCACGTTCGGATGGAACGTTATGCCTTGATAATAGGAGTTGGTTACCATGCCATGGTGACCTACGATCCTTGATTATGCATGAGTCGCATAAGTCAAAGTACTCCATACATCCGGGATCTGACAAAATGTATCATGATCTGAAGATGTTGTATTGGTGGCCGAACATGAAGGCGGATATTGCTACATACGTTAGCAAGTGTTTGACTTGTGCCAAAGTCAAAGCCGAACATATGAAACCATCAGGATTATTGGTCCAACCCGAACTGCCAGAATGGAAGTGGGAAAGGATCACTATGGATTTCATTACCAAGCTACCAAAGACCGCAGTCGGATTCGACACGATTTGGGTAATCGTCGACCGACTCACCAAATCGGCGCATTTCCTACCCATCAAGGAGACTGATGGAATGGATAAGTTAGCAAGGACATACTTGGAGGAAGTAGTCACGAAGCACGGTGTGCCTGTGTCTATAATCTCCGACCGAGACAGCCGATTTACTTCGCAGTTTTGGAAGTCACTGCAGAAGGCATTGGGAACGCAGTTGGATATGAGCACTGCGTACCATCCCCAAACTGACGGTCAAAGTGAACGGACCATTCAAACCTTAGAAGATATGCTGAGAGCTTGTGTGATTGACTTTGGAAATAGATGGGATAGACACCTACCTCTGGTGGAATTCTCATACAACAATAGTTATCACACTAGCATTAAGGCAGCGCCGTTCGAAGCACTGTATGGTAGGAAGTGTCATTCACCCGTGTGTTGGGCAGAAGTCGGTGAAGCACAACTCACTGGACCCGAGATCATACACGAGACTACTGAGAAGATCTTTAAGATTAAGAGCCGTATGCAAGCCGCAAGGGATCGACAGAAGAGTTATGCTGATATGCGACGCAAACCCCTTGAGTTTGAGGTTGGTGATAAAGTCATGTTGAAGGTCTCACCTTGGAAGGGTGTGATTCGCCTTGGAAAGCGTGGAAAGTTAAACCCTCGTTACATTGGACCCTTCAAGATTATAGAGAGAATTGGTCCCGTAGCCTATCGTTTGGAATTACCCCAAGAACTTAGCCGAGTGCATAATGTGTTCCACATTTGCAATCTGAAGAAATGCTTAGCTGACGAGACGCTCGTTATCCCTTTGGAGGAGATTCAACTCGATGACAAACTCAACTTCGTAGAAGAACCAGTAGAAGTTATGGATCGTCAAGTCAAACAACTCAAGCAAAGCCGTATACCTATTGTGAAGATCCGATGGAATGCCCGTAGAGGTCCAGAATACACGTGGGAACGTGAAGATCAATTCAAGAGCAAGTATCCTCATCTTTTCGCTAACCATCCTACTACAACAACGTCTTGATTTCGTGACGAAATCTCTAAAACATGGGAATACTGTGACATTCGTCAAATTTCCATCTTAATTTATTCATGTAGTACGAGTACTTTAACTGTTTCCGACGAGTTGTCGACATAAATGTGTTAATTGTTTTGCTTTGCGGACAAAGCCCTTTTTAGGGAGAGCATATGTAACATCTCGAGTATTCGCGATTATTAAGTTGAATGCAATGCACGAAGTTTGTGGGCGTTTTATGTTTTGCCGTACGTTTATTTGATATATTTACTAGATTACGTGAAGTCTCGCACAATTGCTTTGTTTTGGGATCGTGTGTCAAACGGTTATTGAGTCATGTTTATGCAGTTCGCGTCTAAAACCTAAACATCGTGAAACCGAGTCGAGTATATAACTGTCACAGCATTGCACATATAATTGAGTATAAACTTTCATTTATGTTTATTACCAAACTTGCCCTACAAGTGTCCCAAATTCAGTCACATGTCCAGCTACAAATAAACTTCATAGTTTATTTCCCCACTAACCACTACAAGACAGCACACATGCCTAGTTTACCCCATTTGGGTATATCACAAGTTACCATTTTCAGTTTGAAGGTAACCCTAGACTAACAATACATGTTTATATACAAACCCAAAGTTTATCCAATGTCCAAATACAAGTTTATCACTGTCCAAATTACAAACACAAAAATCTGCACAAGTCATTCAAATACAACTCCTGGGTAGAGTGAAGATTAGGTCCAGCCGACCCACACGTCGCGTCCAACCTGCAAAACCGAAAGAGTCAAGCTTGTTTTCCATCCCGTCCGAACCTGCAAACCGAAACATAGCATCCCATTGTGAGTCTTTCGTCTTTTCATCTTTCCTTTATGAAGTCCTAGTTGTGCTCGTTTTGTACAAACCTGCGAATAAACAAACCAATGTGTTAGTCATTGTAACGGCCTTATTTTTAACTAAAAACTGAAAAGGATAAACCTTAATAACTAATACAAACATGTCTATGATTTTACTTTTCTGCCAACCAAACCGAGACCCGACTTAGACCAAACCGAGACCCGACTTAGAACCAAACCGAGACCCATGTCCAACCAAATCAAGACCACAATCAAGAACCAAACCGAGACCCAAGTCCAACCAAACCGAGACCCAATCAAGAACCAAACCACGAACCAAACCAAGCCAACCAAGTTTCTCACTTTCTGCCAAAACTATCAACAATCATTACCATCTAAATCAAATGTCTTAATCACTTTCATTCTTACAGAAACACCCTAAAAACACTTAATCATGCCGCGGGTATAAAAACCCCCATTTCAAAACGAAACCCTAATTATTTAAAAACCTTTTTAAACATCTAATTAACATTTTCCACATTACAAAAACATTACATAAACATGAGTAACAGTCGAATATAAAAACCCCCAATTTTATAAAAACCCTAGATTGACTTTTTATTAATTAAAACATTAATTAAACCTAATCTAAACCCAAACCCCATAGTTAATTTAATTAAAAACGAGTTATGCAAAAACCCCCAATTTACCGAAACCCTAATTTTTATAAACTGATTTTATATTGAAATTAGTTTGATTTTATAATAGAAAACACCAATTAATTGTGTTTAAACCCGAGATTGATAAAAACCCCCAAATATTTCAAAACCCTAAATTCGTTTATTTCAAATCCGAGAGCCTTATGGTTCTCAACAAGTTTATATAAATCAATCAAACCCACTGATCTTTATTAAATCGAAAATCAATTAACTTTTAAAAGAAAACAAGGAAAAACAAACTTATCTTTGATTGATGGCTGGAGATTGATGTAACCACAAGAATGAGCACATCAGAAAACCCAATCGGTTTGATGTGGGGATGAAACCCCACATCGCACGCGATCTAAACACCTCAGACCACCCATATTTGATTGATGCATTCAAACTGATAAGATATTTAGCCATGGAGGAGTGAACCGATCTAGATTTAAGAGAGAGAAGAGATTGGGGCGGTGGAGATATTATCGAGGGAAGAGAGAGAGTGAAACTCTCTGTTATGGAGAGTTGTGTGTGTGATACACGCATATTTACTCCTTCGTTCCTTGTTATTTCCGCCCATGGACCGGGCCGGGTCTAATGACCCTTGGGCCGGTTGTGAGTGAAGTATTGGACCCAATTTTGGGCCTTGTGTATTTATTAAGTTTAGTTAAAAGCCCATAAACGAATTTTATAAATTTAGGATATAATTTGACCCGTAAAACCCGACCGTTTAATAATCGACTTTTATTTGTCGTACTTTTTCGTAAACGTATGGTTTCGTCAAGCACAACTAGGGTGTCGTGTCTTTTAATAATATAATTTTTCGTATCGTAACTCGATCCTCATAATTATTAGGTCGCGGCTAGCGTAACCGTACTCTCGAGCTATTTTATCTTCGTTCTCTTTGCTGAATTAACGAGGTGAGTTTATAGCCCCATACTTTACTATTTTTCACTGCTTTTTGGGGTGAGACATTGCTTGATTTTAACGTGTGAACACAAGTGCATTTACTGATTTATATATTAGTCTAAGTCCCACTAAAAACCCAGTTGCTTTGGCCCGTGAATCGTGAACCGTTAATTACTTTGTGTAAGCGCGAATGTTATGGATAGATCTACCGGGATTGACGTCCCTGTCTGTCTTGTCCAACAAGGGGACAAGCGGGCACAGTTTCATTTGAGTCTGAGATAGGATGTCGTGGGTTTAGGCATCTAGTTTGGGCTACATTTATATGATTATACTGCCGGTGTTGTTAACGCTTCGGTGTCACGAGCTTAGACTGTAATAAATACTTTTGGGATGACTTTGTATCTGTTATATTGTCATCACATTTGGGAAAATCTTGTGGTTCATTAAACATTTCCACTTAACTAAACCTATGAACTCACCAACTTTATGTTGACACTTTAGCAATGTTTTTCTCAGGTATTAAGAAGGAAGATGCTAAATGAGGTCTCATGAATTGCCGTCATTTCTTTGAAACAACGATCATTTGTACCATTTGAGAAAACTATGTTTTGTAACCGTATTCAGTTTATGCTTCCGCAATTTGTTAAAACTATTTATTTTATTAATTACAAGTGATCTATTTTCCGAACGTCTCATTTAGAGGTCGTTCTTTGTGACTATGTGCGTATGATAATCATGACGTCACCACTCCCTTGTCGCCATTATACTCTGATATTTTGGGAGTGTGACAAATTCCTTCCCAAAACATGCTTAATTCACGACGAATGTGGTGACAAAAGGGTGGTAGGAATAGGTTTAGTCCAATGATTCATCAGAGCCGATGGAATCTTCCCAAGGACAATTCCCTAGATAGAATTAGAAGTCCTAGGAAAGAGGGAGAAAGAATGTGAACGTAGCTGAATGCCGACCAAGTACTTAAGCTAGCACTGGAACAATCACAACAAGGTGCTAGTTATGACGTATTGGTAAGCATTGAAGGGGTTGAAGAATGAAAAAGAAATGTAAAGATAAAGGGTGTAAAGAAAGAAGCCCTCCTTACAACTTTAGGCAGAAACCGGGTCAATACATATGCTATTGAGATCATTTTTGTTAATGATTCTCGATATTGAAGAAAGACGTCATGGACCCAGTGATGCAATGCACAACCCTTCCCAGCTAACTCAAATATCTCTCAAAAGGTATTTGTTTTAATCACACGGAGATCAACACGTTATCTATTGGTTTATTCACTCCGAATAGACTGGTATTGAAAAGGTGGCACTCCTCTCCAGCCATCGCTCACTAAATCAAAACGCACAATCGAGTCTAGAGCCAAGAGATCATCAAAAGTCTCATTAGGACACTTTCCATTTATTCCTTGCTTTCTCACACACTGTGAAAAGTAAGAGATTTTCATGAGTCCTACGCAGTATTCCTGTAATATTACCAGAACATCCGAGTAATACACAAGTATTACAATGAAGATGGAAATCCTGCTTGAGCCAACATCAAACAAGCTCATGGTAGGTTACACGTGCGGTTCTTTTAGAACCAATCTTGTGAAAAACTGGAAAGAAACAGTGGTTTAATTCTTAATTGAACTTAAACTCGTTCCAGGCCTCTACGCATTATCATATGATCTTGCCAGAACACTCAGAGTGACTCTTTATTGATCACAGTGACGAGTGGAAATCCTTCTAGTGTTAACATCAAACAGCACTTGGTAGGTGACGTGCAAGATTCTTTATGAATTGAGCTCGTGACAACTGGAAAGCAACGATGGTGAAAATCTTAATTGAAATTCACTTGTTCCAGGTTTCATGAATTGACGGCTTCAAATCACAAGGATAATTTATCCAAGTGATTCACTCTTTATGTTCGCAGTCAGCTTTGGACGGTCGAATAAAGAGAACGGGTTTACCCGCGAAATCCTGTCAGGAAGTTACTTAATTGAAACTATCCGTCACGGGTACGATATCTAATATCATCCAACGGTCTTCACCGACCGGAGGTAAAATGCTACCGAATTAGAATAAAATGTTCAAAGCCATTTTATTCGTGTAGTTGCTGTGTACCTATTAAAGACGGTGGCGTTGCTGTGTACCTGTTGAAGACGATGGCGTTTCTGTGTACCAGTGAAGACGGTGGTGTTGCGGTGTACCTGTAGAAGTCATTCCCACATGCTTATGTTTTTCTGCATCAAAGTTCAGCAAAAATTCAAGAAAGTACAAGATAAAGTCTTCCGCTGTATCAAACTCTGAAGCTTTCGAGAATTCAACAAAAAGACATAAGTGTGTGGAACATGAAGTCACGAGGAGGCAAGTTTCACAAGAAGGCGAAGATCGCACGTGAAAGGCCAAAAGAACAATGCTCTCAAGCCAAAGCCTAAAAGATCAAATCAAAATATTCACAACAAAAAGAAAGAAGAAAAGACTACGAGCTAAAGAACGAAGACTTAGTATAGTATGCTAGGTTTAGAACTTTGTAACGTGGAGTGACCTCCCTTAGGGGGAGATTGTTAGAAATACGTTTTTACGTATATTAGAAGTATCTGTCACTCCACAATATTATTTATGTTGTAATAGCTCGTAGTTAGAGTATGCTTATTAAGTTAAGTAAGAACCGGTCCATGGGCTTGTCATGGGCCGGCCCAAGTCCAAGTAAGGCCTTGGAAGTATAAATACCCCTTTCCTCCTTGGAAAGGGGTTGGTTGTTGAACATTTCTTGTTTCCATTTGAATAAAATAACACATAGTTTTCTCTCACTTTCTCTCTCTAGTTTCTCTCTCTAGAAATCATCAACCCACTTCATAGATTCATAGGTTATCAAGATTCTACAGTTTTAGTTACATTATTTAGGATTTTTGGTAATTTTTTAGAATTTATTTATAAACTTTTTATTTTTTGAATATTTAAATATCATTTTATTATTAAAAATTGAAGTTTTATTTTTTTAGTTTTTACATTTTTCCTAGGTTAAGGACACTTAATTAGGAGTTTTGTCACTTTCCAAATATTTTTTAGACTTTTCAATTAATTTCTAGAATTAATTTAAGATTTAATTGTTTTTAATAGTTTTTAAGTGTTTAAAAATAGTTTAATTTGGTTTTAAAATTTTTAAAAATAGTTTTTAGATTAATTAGGATATTTTTGAGGTTTACAAACTATAAGATCTTATTTAGGGCTTTTTTAATAAATAATTGTGATTTTTAGGGCTTTAATTAGCATTAAAAAGTCATTATCTAATTAATTAAAAGGTTTTAGCAAGTTTGGATTTTTTGTAAACTCTTAGAATATTATTGGGGATTTTAAGTAATTTTTAGGAATTTTTAGGTTAAAATTTTAATTTTTGTACTATTTACGGTTTTACGTGTTCGCCTTTTTCGTCGTAGTTTAATTCGTTTTCGTAACCGTCTTTCTCTTCTAATCCTATTTCTTTCTCAATCATATAATCACAAATCAATATCAATTCAACACACAACGCACTTGCCTCCTTGGGAAACGAACTTGTTTGGTCATTAGTGCTCGGTTTTCCTAAACCGACACTTAACGCTTACCACTACTTTGCCTCTCTTTTCCTAAAGGGTTGCAAAACCAATACATCACCAAGCACTAATGACCAATGTGGTTCAAGTTCGTTTTCCAAGGAGGCTAGTATGTTGTGTAGAGAGATGGTTAACTTTGTGATTATATGATTATGAGAAAAGAAAATAGAAATGAGATTATAAGAGAATGACGGTTACGATGACGAATTAAAATAAGACGAAAAGGTCGTACACGTAAAACCGTAAAAAGCACCAAAATTAAAAATTTACTCTTAAAATTCCTAAAAAATTGCAATAAATCCTAAATAATGTAATTAGAGTTTACAAAAAATAAAAAATCACCCAAACCTTTTATTTAATTAAATAATGATTTTTAATGCTAATTAAAGCCCTAAAAATCAATTTAATTAACAAAAAACCCAAAATGAGATTTTTTCAATTGTAAAACTCTAAAATGACCAAACTTAATTTAAAACTATTTTTGAAAATTTTAAAATTAATTAAACTATTTAATAACAATTAAAAACTATTAAAACTTAAAATAATTATAAAAGTTAATCTAAGAACAATAAAAATATTCCAAAAGTTGTAAAATTCCTAACTTAATGTATTTAACCTAAGAAAAATATAAAAACTTGAAAAATCTAAATTTTAATTTTTAACAATAAAATAATAATAAAATAATATTAAAAATCCAAAATTAATAAAAAAATTCTAAAAACATGCAAACTAGCTTAATTTAACCTAAATAAACAGAAAATGAACTTGAAATTACAAAAATACCCCTAATGGGCCTTCAAATGGGCCAAAAGTCCAAACAGTCCCCTTAATGGGCTCAAATAGGCCCAATAAGAAATATGTTGTCCAATTAAGCCCAAAAACTCCTATCTGACTCAAAGTTTGATTCTGAACACAATTTTTCAAAGGCCCAAAAGCTGAAAATGTGAAATAAGCTGGCTTATATCGAACAACTTATTCTTAATGGGCTTTTTGGTCCATTAAGCTATAAGCTGATGCCATAAGCTCAAATTAGACACACAAGCTTCTTTTGAGTTGCTTAAGACTTCTGTAAAAAGAAATTTGAAAAAATTCCAAGGAATAAGCCTGAAAATGCAATAAGCCATCTACACAAAACGACAAAATAGTCGTTTTAGAGTTCTAGACTATCCCAAGAGCTGATTCAAGTTTCAAAAGCTTTTAAATGACTTAACTAAGCTTAATCAACAAAAAGTTTTCAAATAAGTTCTCTCAATAAGCTGAAATAAGCAAATAAGTACTTATGAAAAAGTCAAATGAGTTGGTTTTCTAGCAAAATGTCAAAGTCAAAGTCTAATAAGCTCCAGTTCAAACAAATGGGTCAAATGATGAAGATTGATCACAAAAAATAAGTTGTTGCAGGTCTGGATAAGCCAAAATGGCTTATTGATAAGCTGAATGCAAAATTACACTAGCAGGGGCTAGTTTTGGATGTTGAGTAGTGGAAACTTTTTCCATTGCTTGACTTGTTTGACTTTAGTGACTATTTTGGAGATTCAAGTTTCACAAAGGCACCCAAATGATCAGTGGATCATAAGGAGTCAATAACAATCAAGAAATCACAATCACTAACAGCCAATTAGTATAGTTTAATCAAAACATCACCATATATGCACCAGACATGAACAAGTTAGCAATTAAGCACTTATAAGCTGTTTTAGCAAATTTCAGCCAACCAAATTCCACCAAAAGCATACAAAAGCTATAATAAACTTAAATGAACAAGTTTAAACAGTTTTCATGAAATGGCTCAAAGCCTAAATCAAGATTCAAGCAAATGAAGGTTACTGATGAACACTAACACAAGCAGATTTACTTTTGTTGATGAATTGACCAACAAGCCAAATTCAAACACTCAGATCTCTAAGATATGTTATGATAACTTTGATTTAACAGCTTATATCCCTAAACATGAATATACTCTAAGTATTCCCAAAATTTTAGGTCAAAAACAGTGAAACTCAACAAGCTATAACACAATCTTAGATTCAAGGGTTTAAACCCAAAAACTTGCAGCAAATAACTCTCAATCAAGTATATAGCAGATAACAAGCATAAACAACACTTTCCACAAACACAATAACAACTTATGATCTATAACAGGTAATTCCAAACACCCTTTTAACTTTTCAAAACCAAATTTTCAAATCAAAAGTGTTATCCAAGACCACCCAAGCCCAAATAAGCACAATAACAGATGAGATATCCAGATTTAAGCAAGATTAGACCATAAAATCAGCAAGAACACAAGTCACACACAAAATCACCAAAAATCCAGATTTTTATCAGATTTTGAGTAGGATGATGTGTACCTCATGGATGTACATCCACACCCACGAATTTTGAGCTTATGTGCTAGCAAGAACAAGAACAAGCTTCCACAAATAAGCCTGCTAAGATTCAACAAAGTTAAGAGCACAAATATCAAAACAGAAAGATGAAAACTTCTTGATTAATGCAACCTTAGTTCCCCACACTTGATTATCCCCAAGTTATAGGCTTCACCACACCTTGATAACTTAATATCAGGATGCTATGATCAGCTTTATAGCCCAAGAATTCCATGATTTGAACAAGACTTAGCAAAATATCAAGAAAAGTGGAAAATGTGCAAACTTTTGCACACTCCTTTTAAAAACAGGTTTAGGATTCAAGAACAATAAACATTCAACAATAAGAAACAGATAATAAGAATGGCACTTGAGCTTTCTTCACCAAATTCAAACACATTTCATTAAGATGAATATATGATTTACAGATTTGTGAACCAAGGAAAATTCAAGAGCAAAGCTTAATGTTCTAAGTCCTATGCCTTATATAGGCTATAATGAACTAGTAAAGAGCTAAAAAACGTAACCTAATTGCTGTGAAGTCCCAGAATTGCCCCTTGTCTTGTTTTGAACTTTGAAGATCATGTGACTCTCTTTTGGATTGTTGTGGAGCTGGCATTGTGAAAAGTTGATCAAAGGGCTTGTAATAAGCTTAACTTCCAAGCTTTGTTGTGGGACGTTGGATGACTGTCCAAAATTTGGCAGTATGCACAAAGGTGAAAAGTAGGGAATCTTGTGTGGGTGTGGGGTAAAGTAGCATGTGTTTTCAAGGTTGGGATGTGATTAAGGGATGCTTAATCACTAATCTGGACAATCTTAGTGCCTAATTACAACAGGATTAAGAAAACCCAATTGTGTTCATGAGTGAATAGTTCTAAGTTTTGATCCAGAATAGGGGTGGATTAATGTTTAAATTTATGTTTAGGCGCCAAGGTTAAATAATTATTTAACCAGGTTTAGTGAGTGGGTGAGGTGGAGTAATGGTGAACTCTGATTGGTTGTGGGGTGTTAGTGGGGCACGTGTCCTCTCATAGGTCTAGGTAACTTTGGATGTCTGCCCAATTTAGCCCCTTGTCTTTCAAATTCCTTTCACTTAGTAAATAATCACACCAAATCCGGATTTCTTTGTTGTTGAAGTTTTTCTTTTCACACTTTTGCCCCAAAATGTTTTGTAAAGTGAATTCAGGGGTATTTCTTGCCAATTCTTGATTCTTGAAGGACTGATTTGGCATTTTCTTCATAGATAATGGTCTTGACTTGTCTTGTTGACTTCTTGGAGGACTGAAATTGCCAAGTCATGATTATTGAGGGACCATTTTTGCCATTTCTTTAAAGTCAAGGGTCCTTTTGGTAATTTTGATATTTTTAAAGGACCAAACTTGTAATTTCTTGTAACTTGAAGTTCTTCATGGTATGTTTGACTTTGAGAAGGACTAATATTGACATTTTAGTTTTGTTGAGGGACTAAAATTGCCAATTCTTCAAAGTGGAGGGCCCTTTCTACAATATTGATAAACTTTAGGGACCAATCTTGTAATTATGAAGATACTAGGGAATAAAGTGTCAATTCTTCAATATTGGAGGACCCTTCTTCATAAATCTTCAAATCTTCAAGGGTTTTCTTGGAAAATCTTCATTAGGGCTTGGTTCAATGTGCAGCTTCGTTTCCCGTGTTCGTTTTTGCATGATTCTTGTGATCTTTTGTCATTTTCTCAATATCCGTACCTAAAATACACAAGCAACAAACACAAGCATATATTTTGGTATTTTCATGATATTTTATGCATTTAAAGCCCTTTTTGGACGATGAGACTATGTATAAAAGCAGTCTCATCACTCCCCTATACTAAACCATTGCCGTACCCTCACGCAATGCTAGAATAAAGTATCGTAGCATCTCCAAAATTCATTTTTATTCACTTTATTGAATGATAAACTAGCTACAATACTACTATTACTACTACTTGCGTTTTAGACATAATGTATGATTTTCATCGCAAAATGGGACATTTAGGTTCATAGAATAAGAACACGTGAATGCTTCGTTAGAAATAATTTCGTCGTCCTTGATTTTTACCCAAATTCCATGCCAAGCGTGCAACGAGATCATTGTCATTATAAGTTAGTAATGCTAACACTACTCATATGCCCTAATCACGTACTTATCCTCCCATTTCCCTAAGTTGTATCTCTTATATTTTATTTTGTCTTGAATGTTTCACAAGGATACATTGTTTGACTTATGCGATAATAGAGATTTAGGTCTAAAAATAGAGTCCTAACGGTGTAACCAAGACCATCAAATCAATAACCCCTCCTAATAGACAACAATGTCAAAAAATTAAGTCAACAAAAAGGATCGATAAACAGGGTTTTATAACGGTTTTGAACATGAGACTTATTACCAAGACTTTTATACGCCCCCTAACGGAAGGGCCTTATTATCATAGGTTTACCTCCATCTTTTTTTCAACTTCGCCATGAAGCTTTTATTATGACTTCGGTCTTGCCTTGCCTTTTATTATCCACCTCATCGGTGGTTTTATTAGCCAAAGACGTATATCCTCACGCTAAAGCGAATTTTGGATCTTTAAAGCTTCAAAGATTAAGGCTTGATTCAATTTCAATTTTGCATAGATTTTTCGGCCTTGTGGGCTTCAAATTGTTTGCTTGATTTAGGTGAGCACTTGAAATCTTATTATTGGGGTGAAGCTTTTGATTATTCGGGTGCCAATACTTCAAAATCATACGCTGGCGGTACCTTAATGTCTTACCAATTTAATTACACGGAAGCTACTAGAAAAGACTAGAAACCCAACAATCAAGACTAAACCGCTATGTCAATATTTATTAAGCAAAAAAAAATTTAACAAGCGAAGGGAGAATAATAAAACAACGAGAACACATGAGTTTTTGAAAGAATACGAGTATTCTAGGTTTAGCATAGTAACTTATAATTAACTCTATCATTTCTCGTCCTCATTTAAGAGACTTAGCCTAAGGTGAAGTTAAGGAATCGAAGCTAAGTGCTCAACACGCACGGTCGAGTCAAAAATTACTCTTATTCTCGCCATCGGAAAACCTACATTTGTGTCTTCAAACACTTATAAAACATGAGAAAATTTTTAAAATTTGGCCATTTTTAGCCTTATTTTGCAACAAAACGATAAACAAAAAGATAAACTTTGGAAAGCGTGAAGGTTTGGCAAGGCAAGTATCTATTCACCCCCCCATACTAAAGTTAAACATTGTCCTCAATGTTTCGAGTCTAGGGGTGAAAACACCCCTATACTAGAGACGTAGTCGAATGCCTAATCTAGCATGGAAAGGGTGTATTCGTTAAATTTAAAACCGTTTATGAAGTGTACTATAAACCTAAGGTTAGAACATCAAAGGATATATCATGGATATTGAGAAAGTGTTCTAAGCAAACGATCGAGTGCTCCCATAAAACGAACACGAGAGGCTCCAATCGTGAAGATAATGATCATCTAAAATCCACAATTCACAAACAACCACCGAAAAAAGGTTGGAAGGGCACAAATCCCCACACGTAAGCCACATTAGAAAGCGATAATATGTACATAGGATAAGCATGGGACTCCCCCACGAGTCACCTCGTTTTTTATTACCGAGTCATGAGCTCGACTCAATCCCCTCAATACTAATTATCATTGGGGAAGGTAATTTGGTCGAGGTAGTTCAAGGATGGAACTTCCCCGCCAAAGTAGAGCTTCAACCTATGTCCATTCACCTTGAAATTGGGGCCATCATTTTGAGCTAGCTCGATGGTCCCATATGGAAAAACTTGGGTCACGGTGAATGGACCGGACCAACGGGATTTTAACTTACCGGAAAATATTTTCAAACGAGAATTAAAAAGCAAAACTTGATCCCCAATGTTAAAAACCCGGTTTTTAATTTTTGAATCATGCAACTTTTTAGTCTTTTCTTTATAAATCAATGAATTTTCATAAGCAATATCCCTTAATTCATCCAATTCATTTAATTGCATTTTCTGGTGTTTTCCCGCGGTCTCCATGTCATCATTACAATGCTTTAGGGCCCAATAAGCCTTGTGTTCGAGTTCAATTGGCAAGTGACAATTCTTCCCATACACTAGCTTATAAGGAGTGCACCCAATGGGCGTCTTATGAGCGGTCCTAAAAGCCCATAAAGCATCGTCCAACTTATCCGACCACGATTGTCGGTTTCCCCCAACGGATCTCTCCAAGATCCTCTTCAAAGCTCGGTTTGAAACCTCGACTTGCCCACTCGTTTGTGGGTGATAAGCCGTAGAAAGCCGATGTGTAACCCCATACTTCCTTAGGACCCTTTCGAAATGGTCGTTACAAAAATGGGTTCCACGATCACTTATGATCGCACGAGGGGTTCCAAACCGAGAAAACAAGCTTTTCAAAAACATGACTACCACACGAGCATCATTGGTGGTCAAAGCCTTAGCTTCCACCCACTTAGATAGGTAGTCAATCGCGACAAGGATGTACTTATTACCACGAGATGATGGGAACGGCCCCATAAAGTCGATGCCCCAAACGTCAAAGATCTCACACACTTGGATGATATTTTGTGGCATTTCATCTTTTTGTGAGGCTTTTCCTTGTCGTTGGCATAAGTCACACGACTTCACAAGCTCATGTGCATCTCGGTAAATAGTAGGCCAAAAGAAACCGGCATCAAACACCTTCTTAGCCGTGAGATTATCACCATGGTGACCACCCGTGGGTCCCTCATGACAAGCTCTAAGGATGTTAGAAGCTTCGGTACCAAAGACACAACGTCGGATAATTTGATCCGCACAAGTTCGAAACAAGTAAGGGTCGTTCCAAAAGTAGAACTTGACGTCACGATGGAATATTCGTTTTTCTTGAGTCGTCATACCCTTGATGATTAAGTTGCCCGCATGGTAATTTGCAAAGTCCGCAAACCATGGGGTGGAAGAATCAAGCTTAGAATTCACTACACCAAGTGTCTCGAGCGGAAATGTTTCGGTGATTTCCTTGGGCTCGTAAACACTTTGGTGGGGATCTTCCAAACGAGAAAGATGATCGGCCGCTAGATTCTCGGCTACTTTTTTGTCAACAATTTTGTGATCAATTTCTTGAAGGAGGAGAATCCAACGAAGTAATCTCGGCTTTGCATCTTGTTTAGCCATAAGATACTTGATAGCCGAATGATCCGTATACACTATGCATTTCGTCAAGACGAGATAAGGTCGGAATTTCTCAAATGCATACACCACGGCAAGGAACTCCTTTTCCGTTGTAGTGTATTTTAGTTGAGCCTCGGTCATCGTCTTGCTAGCATAGTGAATAGGCAAGAAGTGTTTTTCATGACGTTGCCCCAATACGGCCCCAATAGCATAGTCACTAGCATCACACATGAGCTCAAAGGGGAGTTTCAAATTGGGAGCAACAAGAATGGGAGCTTCGGTAAGTTTCCTCTTAAGGATTTCAAAGCCTCGTACACACTCTTCGTCAAAGACAAAACGTGCCTCTTTTTCAAGAAGATGTATAATAGGTCGAGAGATCTTTGAAAAATCCTTGATGAATCGACGATAAAAGCCCGCATGGCCTAGGAAACTCCTAACTCCCTTAACGGTTTTAGGATGAGGTAATTTAGCGATGACGTCTACCTTAGCTTGATCTACCTCAATCCCCGCTTTCGTAACCTTGTGCCCTAAGACGATTCCACTTTTAACCATAAAATGACATTTTTCCCAATTAAGCACAAGGTTGGTTTCCTCACAACGTTTCAACATACTATCAAGATTCGACAAACATGAAGTGAACGAACTACCAAACACGGAAAAGTCATCCATGAAGACTTCCATCGTCTTCTCGATCATATCATGAAAAATAGCCATCATGCACCTTTGAAAGGTTCCCGGTGCATTGCAAAGTCCGAATGGCATTCTACGATAGGCAAACTTTCCATATGGACACGTAAACGTAGTTTTTTCTTGATCACGAGGATCGATGGGAATTTGGAAGTAACTGGAAAAACCATCTAAAATGCAATAGAAATCGTTTCCCGCAAGACGCTCCAACATTTGGTCCATGAAGGGCAAGGGAAAATGGTCTTTTCAAGTGGCGTCATTCAACTTACGATAGTCAATGCACACTCTCCATCCGGTCACGTTTCTAGTGGGAATTAACTCGTTGGCATCGTTTGGCACAACGGTCATTCCTCTCTTTTTAGGGACACAATGAATAGGACTCACCCAAGGGCTATCAGAAATAGGGTAAATCATTCCCGCGTCAAGGAGTTTTAGGACTTCCTTTTTGATGACGTCGTGAATTTTGGGGTTCACCATCCTTTGACATTAGATCGCGGGCTTGTAATCCTCCTCCATTAAGATTTTGTGAGTACAAAATTTGGGATCGATCCCCTTAATGTCGGATAACTTCCACAAAATTTCCCCTTTGTGATCCTTTAGAACATCGACAAGTGCGGTTTTTTCATCATCCAAAAGTTCCTTCGCAATAATAACCGGCAACTTGTCGTCCTCCTTCAAAAAGACATATTCGAGATGAGGAGGTAAATCTTTCAACTCGAGGATAGGTGGTTCCTCAATTGAAGATTTGGGCTCGATACTCATAACCTGCTCGGGTGGAGGAAATGGGAGATCGTTAAGAAAATCCTTGATAATCGAGAAGTCCTCATCATTGTCGATGTCTTTGTTACAATTACGTGGAACATCGAATTCTTCCAACGTAAAACCACCATCTTCAAATGGAGTGAAGGTTGGTGTCGAGTTATCAAGAATGGGATCTAACATAGTGGGATTGCCACTATTTTCATCATCACCAAAACCTAGAACTTCTTTTCAAAATTCCTCGCAAACAACGTCGATCATATCAACGATGTTTATGGTTGAAACGGAATAAACATGAGAAATTTGAGAGTTTTGAGTTGTGTTTATAACAAGTTCCTCGTCGTTGAAACATAAGGTGATCTTTCTAGCATGAACATCAATCAAAGCCATAGACGTATCTAAAAACGAATGACCTAATATGAGAGGAACTTGAGGATCCGTGGGAATATCGACAACGATAAAGTCTACCGGATAATAGAACTTTCCCACTTTCACAAAAACGTCTTCCGCCAATCCACATGCGGTAATCGTGGAATGGTCGGCCAACTCGATTGACATTAGTGAAGGAGTAAGATTAGGAAGATTAAGCGACTTGAAGATTGCAAGTGGCATCAAGTTAATGCTAGCACCAATATCGGCCAAGGCATAGCATTCTTCCGTATATTGGATTGCACAAGGGATCAAGAATTTACCAGGATCATCGACTTTTTGAGGTATGCGATTAAGATAAACCGATGAACAACCAGACAATTGGTGCAATTTCTCCTTATTGTTCAACATACTCTTAAAGTTAGCGGCAAATCGAGGCATCATGACCAAAGCATCGGCGGAACTCACATTAAAGTGCAAATCACGAAACATTTTCATAAAAAGCTCAAATTGGTAATTGTCACGCTCTTGAAGTTTCTCCTTTCTAAGTCTCGATGGATAGGGCAATGGTGGTGTGGGTTGAGGCATAGGCATAGCCTTTGGAATCTCGGGTTCCAATGTTGGTAACGGGTCAACCGTAGGTGTGGCATGAGCGGTACTTCGTGGTATTTGGACATGCTCCTTTTCGACCACCACCTCGGGTTCTTCCTCAATTGCATCCTCCATAGGAGCAATTGGTTGAGGAGTCGGTTCCTTAAGTGTCTTACCACTACGTGTGGTAATCACTTTCATCTCACCCTTAGGGTTTGATACGGTGTTGCTAGGAAGACTACTCGAAGACGGTTTGCACATAATCGCCTCAAACATAGATGAAATTTTGTCCTCAAACATGGATTGCCTCTTCTAGGCTTTAATCATTTCTTTCTTGATTTCATGTTGCCCTTGTTCCATCTTTTGTTGGTTTTGTTGTAACCTAGTTACATTTCCTTCCATCTTGTTTATATGGATTTTAAGCTCATTTGATAACTCATTTTTCAACTCTTTCTTCAAGTCGTTCTTAAACTCGGATCTTAGGCTAATGATTTCTCTTTGAATGTTGTCAAACCTAGCATCGTTCCCATTAGCGTATTCAACAAATTCATTTAGAAGATCTTTCAAAGTTTGCAAACTTTTGTTGTTTTGAAAATCACTTTGATTTTTGTTTGAAGCTTGATTATTAGCCCCTTGATTACCATAGTTTCCTTTGTTGTAATTGTTTTTGAAACCAACTTGATTGTTTCGATAGTTGTTGTTAGCATTTTGATTTGAACCAAAACCCGGTGGAGTCAATTGATTAGAGCGGGTAACTTGAGCGTTTTGGTTGTAAGTTCCCGTGGCCGCGTAGGCACTCGAAGTGTTACCACCGTTGGTAATGCACTCGGAGAAATCATGACCTCCACCACAATATATTCATGAAACCTCAACCGCTTTAGCCGTAGCGGGAGCACTTGGTTCTCCAACTTTGAATTCAATTAGAAGACCATTAAGTTTACCAAAGATTTTGTTTTCCATGTTCGCCTCAATTTGGCAAGCATCGATGGTAGTAGACAAAGAAGGTGAAGCCAAAGACGAAGCCTTACCAACATTCGACGTGCTACGAGGACTATACACCTTAGATCTATTCTCAATTATCACCAAAGCTTCCTCAACCGTTTTACACAAAAAATTACCACCCGCGGCGGCATTAAGATAATCCCTTTCATGATCATTAAGTCCATTGTAAAACGTGTCAATTTGATGCAAGTCGGAAAAACCGTGATGAGGACACTCATGTAACATTTCCTTAAACCTATTCCAAGCCGTTGAAAAACTCTCATTAAATTCTTGTGAAAATTTTGAAATCTCGTTTTTCAAATGCGTAGTCTTAGAGGGCGGAAAAAATTGGTTCACAAACTTTGAAACGAGATCCTTCCACGTCAATATAGAATTGGGTGGCTCTTTCTCTAACCAAATTTTAGCGGGCCCCGCTAAGGAATACGGAAAAAGCATCATCTTAATCGAGTCATTAGCAATATCCTTAAATTTGCAAGAGGCGGTAAGACGATTGAATTGGTGGATATGGTTGTGCGGGTTGTCCTTCTCATCACCACGGAATTTGTTGTTTTGGTCATCGACAACAAACCCGTTTTCACTTCAAAATTCTCCGCAAGGATAGCGGGGAATTACAATAGCCTCTCCATAACCCTCGGTGGGTGCTTGAAGTAACTCCATCATAGTTCGATTCGCCATGGTTGGTTCTTCTCTTACAATGGGTTCGTCAATAGGAGACTCCTCACTAGAAAGATTAGGAGTAGGTGTTGACTCCTTTCGGTTTTTTCGTTTACGTGCACGTCTTGCTTGATTACGAGTAATCATAAACGTCACGTATAACGTGGGGGTGAGTAAAGAAGATTCTTTTTGGTGTTTTGTATTTTTCCAATTTTTTTTTGGTTTTTGATTGTTTTCACTTTTTGGATTTTTGTGATTGTATTAAGTAGACCAAAATCTACAAATATCCTCCTTAATCAAATCTCTTGATTAAAGAAGCCTCAAGGATTGAAAACGATCACGTGAAGTGAACGCCTTCAATGACTTTAGAACGTTAATGGAACACCAAAACGTTCAAGAGGGTTTAATCAATGAAACCAAGAAAGTATATATGATACTTAATAATACTTTAGGCGGCAAAACCCTCGATTAGCTCTCAAAATCAAATACTCACAAGCAAGCGGGGAAACGAGGCGGCGCAAGGCACTTAAGAGCCTTTTTCCTTAGGGTATATTTTATAATACCCGCCTTATACCCACCTTATAGTTTGTATTTTTCAAAATCGAGCTTCACGAAAGTATTTATCTATTTTTGCCTTTTCCTTTTGGTTTGAGATTCGAATACAATGATTAGGTAATGACCTCCCAAGTCAAGGTTGTGTTTTCACACTTTTGGAGTACTTGTGAATTTATTGTTCTACGTATAAAATATATTAATAATATTCACACAAAAAACGAAAAACCGATAATACGTATTAGTAGAGTGCTACTAATACAAATAGATATTATGGCTATATATAAAAAGAACAATGTCCAAATCAAAACACAACACGCCTCCCCGGCAGCGGCGCCAAAATTGATGTAGAGTTTTTACACACCTTTAGGAAAAGAGCGTAAAATAGTGGAAGTATTAAGTGTCGGTTTAGGAAAACCAAGCACTAATGACCAATGTGGTTCAAGTTCGTTTCCCAAGGAGGCTAGTGTGTTGTGCAGAGAGATGATTAACTTTGTGATTATATGATTATGAGAAAAGAAAATAGAAATGAGATTAGAAGAGAATGACGGTTACGATGACGAATTAAACTAAGACGAAAAGGTCGTACACGTAAAACCGTAAAAAGCACCAAAATAAAAAATTTACTCTAAAAATTCCTAAAAAAACTGCAATAAATCCTAAATAATGTAATTAGAGTTTACAAAAAATCAAAAATCACCCAAACCTTTTAATTAAATAATGATTTTTTAATGCTAATTAAAGCCCTAAAAATCAATTTAATTAACAAAAATCCCAAAATGAGATTTTTTCATTTGTAAACCTCTAGAATGACCTAACTTAATTTAAAACTATTTTTGAAAATTTTAAAATTAATTAAAACTATTTAAAAACAATTAAAAACTATTAAAACTTAAAATAATTATAAAAATTAATCTAAGAACAATAAAAATATTCCAAAAGTTGTAAAATTCCTAACTTAATGTATTTAACCTAAGAAAAATATAAAAACATGAAAAATCTAAATTTTAATTTTTAATAATAAAATAATAAAAAAATAATATTAAAAATCCAAAATTTATAAAAAATTATAATAACTTGAAAACTAGCTTAATTCAACCTAAATAAACAGAAAATGAACTTGAAATTATAAAAATACCCCTAATGGGCCTTCAAATGGGCCAAAAGTCCAAACAGTCCCCTTAATGGGCTCAAATTGGCCCAATAAGCAAAATGTTGTCCAATTAAGTCCAAAAACTCCTATCTGACTCAAAATTTGATTCTGAACACAATTTTTCAAAGGCCCAAAAGCTGAAAATGTGAAATAAGATGGCTTATATTAAACAGCTTATTCTTAATGGGCTTTTTGGCCCATTAAGCTATAAGCTAATGCCATAAGCTCAAATTAGACACACAAGCTTCTTTTGAGTTGCTTAAAACTTCTCTAAAAAGAAATTTGAAAAAAGTCCAAGGAATAAGCCTGAAAATGCAATAAGCAATCTACACAAAACGACAAAATAGTCGTTTTAGAGTTCTAGGCTATCCCAAGAGCTGATTCAAGTTTCAAAAGCTTTTAAATGACTTAACTAAGCTTAATCAACAAAAAGTTTTCAAATAAGTTCACTCAATAAGCTGAAATAAGCAAATAAGCACTTATGAAAAAGTCAAATGAGTTGGTATTCTAGCAAAAAGTCAAAGTCAAAGTCTAATAAGCTCTAGTTCAAACAAATGGGTCAAATGATGAAGATTGATAACAAAAAATAAGTTGTTGTAGGTCTGGATAAGCCAAAATGGCTTATTGATAAGCTGAATGCAAAATTACACTAGCAGGGGCTAGTTTTGGATGTTGAGCAGTGGAAACTTTTTCCATTGCTTGACTTGTTTGACTTTTTGTCTTTAGTGACTTTTTTGGAGATTCAAGTTTCACAAAGGCACCCAAATGATCAGTGGATCATAAGGATTCAATAACAATTAAGAAACCACAATCACTAACAGTCAATTAGTACAGTTTAATCAAAACATCACCAGATATACACCAGACATGAACAAGTAAGTAGTTAAGCACTTATAAGCTGTTTTAGCAAATTTCAGCCAACCAAATTGCACCAAAAGCATACAAAAGCTATAATAAACTTAAATGAACAAGTTTAAACAGTTTTCATGCAATGGCTCAAAGCCTAAATCAAGATTCAAGCAAATGAAGGTTACTGATGAACACTAACACAAACAGATTTACTTTTGCTAATGCAATTGACCAACAAGCCAAATTCAGACACTCAGATCTCTAAGATATGTTATGATAACTTTTATTTAACAGCTTATATCCCTAAACATGCGTATACCTTAAGTATTCCCCTAAATATTAGGTCAAAGACAGTCAAACTCAACAAGCTATAGCACAATCTTAGATTCAAGGGTTTAAACCCAAAAACTTGCAGCAAATAGCTCTCAACCAAGTATATAGCAGATAACAAGCATAAACAACACTTTCCACAAACACAATAACAACTTATGATCTATAACAGGTAATCCCAAACACCCTTTTAACTTTTCAAAACCAAATTTTCAAATCAAAAGTGTTATCCAAGACCACCCAAGCCAAAATAAGCACAATAACAGATGAGATATGCAGATTTAAGCAAGATTAGACCATAAAATCAGCAAGAACACAAGTCACACACAAAATGACCAAAAATCCAGATTTTTATCAGATTTTGAGTAGGATGATGTGTACCTCATGGATGTACATCCACACCCACGAATTTTGAGCTTATGTGCTAGCAAGAACAAGCACAAGCTTCCACAAATAAGCCTGCTAAGATTCAACAAAGTTAAGAGCACAAATATCAAAACCAAAAGATGAAAACTTCTTGATTAATGCAACCTTAGTTCCCCACACTTGATTATCCCCAAGTTATAGGATTCACCACACCTTGATAACTTAATATCAGGATGCTATGATCAGCTTTATAGCCCAAGAATTCCAAGGTTTGAACAAGACTTAGCAAAATATCAAGAAAAGTGGAAAATGTGCAAACTTTTGCACACTCCTTTTGAAAATAGGTTTAGGGTTCAAGAACAATAAACATTCAACAATAAGAAACAGATAATAAGAATGACACTTGAGCTTTCATCACGAAATTCAAACACATTTCATTAAGATGAATATATGATTTACAGATTTGTGAACCAAGGAAAATTCAAGAGCAAAGCTTAATGTTTTAAGTCCTATGTCTTATATAGGCTACAATGAACTAGTAAAGAGCTAAAAAATGTAACCCTACTTGCTGTGAAGTCCCAGAATTGCCCCTTGTCTTTTTTGAACTTTGAAGATCATGTGACTCTCTTTTGGATTGTTGTGGAGCTGGCATTGTAAAAAGTTGATTAAAGGGCTTGTAATAAGCTTAACTTCCTAGATTTGTTGTGGGACGTTGGATGACTGTCCAAAATTTAGCAGTATGCACAAAGGTGAAAAGCAGGGAATCTTGTGTGCGGTGTGGGGTAAATTAGCATGTGTTTTCAAGGTTGGGATGTGATTAAGGAATGCTTAATCACTAATCTGGACTATCTTAGGGCCTAATTACAACATGATTAAGAAAACCCAGTTGTGTTCTTGAGTAAATAGTGCCATGTTTTGATCCGGATTAGGGGTGGATTAATGTTTAAATTTGTGTTTAGGCGCCAAGGTTAAATAATTATTTAACCAGGTTTAGTGGATGGGTGAGGTGGAGTAATGGTGAACTTTGATTGGGTGTGGGGTGTTAGTGGGGCACGTGTCAAGCCCTCATAGGTCTAGGTAAGGTTGGATGTCTGCTTAATTTAGCCCCTTGTCTTTCAAATTCCTTTCACTTAGCAAAAAATCACACCAAATCCGGATTCCTTTGTTGTTGAAGTTTCTCTTTTCACACTTTTGCCCCAAAATGTTTTGTAAAGTGAATTCAAGGGTATTTCTTGCCAATTCTTGATTCTTGAAGGACTGATTTGGCATTTTCTTCATAGATAATGGTCTTGACTTGTCTTGTTGACTTCTTGGAGGACTGAAATTGCCAAGTCATGATTAATGAGGGACCATTTTTGCCATTTCTTCAAAGTCAAGGGTCCTTTTGGTAATTTTGATATTTTTAAAGGACCAAACTTGTAATTTCTTGTAACTTGAAGTTCTTCATGGTATGTTTGACTTTGAGAAGGACTAATATTGTCATTTTAGTTTTGTTGAGGGACTAAAATTGCCAATTCTTCAAAGTGGAGGGCCCTTTTTACAATATTGACAAACTTTAGGGACCAATCTTGAAATTATGAAGATAAAAGGGTATAAAGTGTCAATTATTCAATATTGGAGGACCCTTCTTCATAAATCGTCAAATCTTCAAGGGTTTTCTTGGAAAATCTTCATTAGGGCTTGGTTCAGTGTGCGGCTTCGTTTCCCGTGTTCGTTTTTACATGATTCTTGTGATCTTTTGTCATTTTCTCAATATCCGTACCTAAAATACACAAGCAACAAACACAAGCATATATTTGGGTATTTTCATGATATTTTATGCATTTAAGGCCCTTTTTGGACGATGAGACTATGTATAAAAGCAGTCTCATCAATAAGACTCAGGCTCAGTAGAACTTGAAGAAGATCCGCTCATAAATCGCACAATCTCATCCGACGAAGGTGGAAAGAGAGGTGTCAAAACATAAGTACTGCGGATGTCGATGTCGTCTGGTTTCTTCTCCTTTGAAACGGGTTTATTAATATCTGAAGGAGGATAAAGACCATAATCAAAGTCCAAAGGAGGAGAATCATTCTCATTGGGGAAGTAAGTATTGAGAAAAGTAGCAAAATCTTCCTCAAATGAGTAGTCATCCAAAGTAGTATCAAGCAATGTTGGTGGAGGATCTTCATCAAAAGTAGAAGCAAGGTCATCATTTGAAGAATCACTCGAAAGAGTATCAACATCATCAAAGTCATCATAAGTTGAAGAAAAATCATCATAATCATCCATATCGGAACTAGAATCATCATCATTGATTGGTGGAGCATCATATATTGGTGGGGTATCCAAATTGGAGAGAGGATCTTCAGAATCTTCCACATTTTCTTGAAAAAGTGGATTATCATAGATAGGCTCGAAAAGAGGGTTGTTGTTGATGACAAAATCATCAAGCTTTGTACTTTTCCAAGTAATTGTATCAAGCTCGTCTTGAAGCACATCAATCATATTCGCCAATACTCTTCCGTTGAATTTGTTTGTAATCTTCCCCATTTTAAACACTTGTGCATCATTCCCGACTCTTAGAATGAGTTCACCTTCGACAACATCGACTAAAGTTTTTCCGGTTCTTTAGAATGGCCGGCAAAGTATTAACGGAATCCGAGGGTCCATTTTATAATCAACAACAACAAAATCAACCGGAAAAGTGAAGGTACCAACTTTAACAAACACATCTTCGTCAATACCAACGGGGTAAGCGAGAGTTCGATTTGCTAGCTCAAGAGTCATCTTTGTTTGTGTAAGATCGGGTAATGATAACTTTTTCCAAACACTTAATGGCATCAAATTTATACTTGCCCCGAGATCGGCTAAGGCAGTAAATTCTTTGGTTTGGTTAAAAGTACATGGTAACACAAAATGATCGGGATCTCCAAGTTTTTCCTGAAGTTGTTTAAGAAGTACTGTAGAACAATTTTCATTCAATCGAGTATTAACAAACTCGGCCATCTTCTCCTTCTTACTAAGCAATTCCTTGAATGCTTTCACAAATTTCGGCATTTGGACAAGTGCTTCAACGAGGCTAATGTTAAAGTTCATTTGTGTAATCATCTTCAAAAAGGAAGTAACTTGAGCATCCTCTTTAGTTAGCACTTTGCACTTGTCTAACCGAGAAGGATAAGAGATATTGGGTTTAGGTGGTGTAGGTGTAGAAGGTGATGGTGTGGTAGGTGTAGATTTAGATGTTGAGGGTTGAGAGGGTGAAAGTTTGGATGGTGAAGGGTTTTTCTTTGATACTTCTTCCTTAAGAGGTAGAGACGGTAATGTAGAACTAGTACTAGGCGTGGAAGTAGGAGGTATAAATGGGGGTGGAGGAGGTGTAGATGGTGTAACTAGGGGAGCGGTAGATGGTCCTAATAGAGTTTCTCCACTGCGTGTAGTAATAGCACTCACATTCGCTCTTGGGTTGGTGACGGTATTGGAAGGAAGAGAGCCCGAAGTAGAGGGTTGAGTACTTTGAAAGAAACTAGCCATCATATTCCTCAATTTATTCGTTTGATTGCTTAAAGAAGTTTGCATATCATGTCTAAGCTCGGTTCGAATATCATTCCCTTGTTTAGTGATATCTCCTTTTAAGTTGATGATTTGGCTTTGAGTATTCTTAACTACCTCTCCTTGGGTCCTCATGAAAGTTTCAATATCATGATTATAAGTCGTGGGTGGAGTGATTGGTGGTGCTTGTTGAGCGGGTAGGTGATAGGGATTAGAAGCTCGAGGTTGGTTTGGATTGCTTCTATTAAAATTGTTGGAGTTGTGGTTTTAGGAGAAAAACCGGGTGAAAGAAAGTTGTTGGAACGATAACTTAGCAAGTTACGATCACCTTGAGGTCGGGCTTGATAGCTTTCCGTTGAATAGTTACCATGAGCCGCATACACGTTTTCCGGATTTTCATAAGTAGAAGGACAATCAGTGAATGAATGAGGACCGCCGCAAGTCTCACAAGAAAGTGCTACAACTTTAACTTGTTGTAGTTGATTCGTAGCCATGAGTTGGATATTTTTGTTCATTTCGGCCGTCATGCGGGTGAGTTCGGTCATCTCGGGGTTTGATGAAGTAGAAGAAACATTGACTCTCAGGTTATTCCTTGAAGATGCGGATGAATCCCAATTTTTGTGATGAGTGGTCATGTTCTTTATAAGTTCTCTACACTCCTCGGGTCTTCTTTTCATAAAAGTGCCACCGGCGGCTGCATCAATCATATAACGATCACGAAAAGTTAAACCATTATAGAAAGTATGAATCAAAGTGACGGGGAGCATATTATTATTAGGACATACATCGATCAAAACATTATAACGTTCCCAAGCATCGAAAAGTGATTCCTCAGGTTCTTGCGTGAAACCACTGATTTGATTCCGAAGGCTCGTTACCATGGATGGTGGAAAGTAGTGCGACAAAAATCGTTGAGTCATTTCGTCCCATGTATGAATTGAATTCTTCGGAAGACGATCAAACCACTTTTCGGTATGGTGGGATAAAGTGTGTGGAAATAGATGAAGGCGAAGAAAATCCATGGTAACACCGGGCAATTTCATGCTTTGGGTGACGGTAATGAATTTGCCGAGGTGTTTGTTGGCATCATCATCCGGTAATCCGCGAAATGAACAAGTATTTTGAACTTGTTGGATCATGTGATGCTTCAACGAAAATTCTGGAGCCGTGATTTGCATCGGCGCAATCGGTCCTCCACGTCCATTCATTGTTGGTTGACAAAGCTCCTCCATCGTACGAAGGTCGGGTGGAGGGACATGGTTGTTATTATTCAAATTGGGGTGAGGTGGATTATTATTGTTGTGTACACCGACCATGTCTAAGCCGTCAAGAGTCTCGAGCTCAGAATAAGACGATGAGCGAGTACGCATACACCTACAAAAGAAAAAGATAACAAAGAAATAGAGGAAATATATTTACGTAAAAAATAAAATCTTTTTGGTGCAAAACTTTTGAAAAAGAAATGCTTTTTATGATTTTTAAATGTTTTTGGATTTTGGAAAATTTTTTAATTTTTAGGATTTTTTGAAAATTTTTTACACGAAAAATAACGTTCACGAGTGAACGGATCCGAAAATCAAACGCGTCTCTCACAAAAAACCGTTAATCTTCACGAAAAGAGCCGGCAGCGGCGCCATTTTAATAACTGTTTTTCAATAAGAAAAATTGTTCTTCGTTTCTAATCGAATTGATCCCCGGTTTAACGTGTGACTCAGTCATTCTTGATGAATAAAAAGAAAATGTCGTTATCTATATCTACTTAAAAAGTAAATGCGAAAAATATTAAAAATAACTAAAGAGAAATGACTAATAATAAAGAAACAAGGCAAATATTAATACGAAAATTAAAACGAAACAATTAATAAAAAATAAAAGTGACAAGAAAAATAAACTTTCGAATTAACAATAAAATTTACTTAATGAAAAAGAAGGAAATTGGACTATGTGACTACTTTAAAAAGAAGTGAAACAAATATTAAAGCGGGCACTAAATAAAAGTTAAAACTTAAACTTTTCGAAAAAGTACTAATATTAAAATTTGACGAAAAATATAACTACAAATAACTGACTTTCAGAATAAAAATTAAAACGACTTTCGGAATAATTATGAAGAGAGGTGACTTAAAAAGCACTTCGGAATAATTTCGAAATAAAAATTAATAACTAATAACTGACTACAAGAGAACTTCGGAATAACTTGTGCAGAACTTCGAAATTAAAAAGCAGACCAATATTCCAAAATGACTTAGCAAAATACCAATATTGAGAAGTGACTTAGCAAAATACCAATATTGAGAAGTGACTTAGAAAAATACCAATATTGAGAAGTGACTTAGCAAAATACCAATATTGAGAAGTGACTTAGCAAAATACCAACATTGAGAAGTGACTTAGCAACATACCAACATTGAGAAGTGACTTAGCAAAATACCAATATTGAGAAGTGACTTAGCAAAATACCAATACTGAGAAGTGACTTAGCAAAATACCAATATTGAGAAGTGACTTAGCAAAATACCAATATTGAGAAGTGACTTAGCAAAATACCAATATTGAGAAGTGACTTAGCAAAATACCAACATTGAGAAGTGACTTAGCAAAATACCAATATTGAGAAGTGACTTAGCAAAATACCAACATTGAGAAGTGACTTAGCAAAATACCAATATTGAGAAGTGACTTAGCAAAATACCAATATTGAGAAGTGACTTAGCAAAATACCAATATTCAAAAGTGACTTCGGAAACAATGAACTTCGGGATTTTGGAAATTATTTAACTTCGGAATAATTTTTAAAGCTAACTTCGGAATAAACAAAAACCCTCGGGACAACTTCTCAATAATCACAAGAATTCCAAAACCCGATCCTAAATTCTAGGAAACTAAAAATAAGCCACATAATCTAAGAAATAAGCTAATTAAAACACCAAATAAGATCTAACAAACACTAAATCAACCAAATCAACCAACTTTATTCGAATCAAATCATAAAAACTATAAAACCCACTTAATTAGTTAAAACCAAATCAACCAAAACTATCAAATAAGCAATAATCCAATAACCAAACAAGCATAAAGATTAACCAAACAAGAAAGGTAGAATGAGAATAATGAAAAGCTTGATTAAAAATAAAAATTCAACAACACAAATTAAAGACTTACTTGAATTAACTTGAAAAATAAATGACAAGTATTAAAATGACAATATGAAAATGGAGAACTAATTTGTCAAATTAGCTAACACCTCACAAATGGGGTTAAGGATTCCATTTATAGGGGAGAGGAGTGTTGTGCTTCTTTCTTTGTTTCTTCCTCTTGTCTTTTCGTCTTTCGTCTTTGACAATAAACTCGTCATTCTAGACTTTGTCTCGGGATTTGTCGATAAACAAAATGAACTCGTCTTCTAATTTCTTCATTAATTAGACTTGGTCCTTCGACTTCGTTAAACTTCCGTCTTTAGACTTTTTCTACGATAAATCTTCAGAATAGGCCTGGCACTTCCGTTCTTTTTGCACTCTTGATCTTTTGACTTCGTATTTTGTCTTTTTTCTTCGATAAAAGCCCGTGAAAACCCATGTTTTCTTCCCTTTTCAATTTTGGTCCTAAAACACAATAAAAACACCAACCACGCATAATTACGACATTTACGACACTAAATACACGTTTTGGCTTGGTTATTATTGTAATTAAGTGGTAAAAGGATAAGTGTTTTCACACTTATTAAAATTTTGCACTAAAAGACAAAAACCAAAATAATTAAAACTAATAAAAATTGAATTTAATCTAAAAAATAATAAATGAACAGTGAAATGAAAATAAACTCAATGAAAAATCATAAAATAAATAAACAAAATGAGGAAAAATGAAAAATATGGAAAAAGCTTAAAATAACCCATTAAAGACAAAAATCTATCTAACTGATGTTGACTGCTGGACTGGTTTTGTCCTTTAGTGCCAGCAGTGGGAAAGAAACAACTAGCAGTGGGAAAAATTTTCCCACTGCTCTAAGCAGAAAACAGGTCTGGTGATGTTTTAGCTTGTGAAATCTTTGTTACTTGGTTTCAATTGGAAACAAGGGCACCCCTACACTTTGTGGAGTGTAGGGAGTCAGATTAAGCAATAAAAAACACAAGTCTAACACATAAATCACACACAGATGGGCAATTTAAGTTGCTGGTGTACTAAGTATGGGTCTGGTTCTATAGAACTTATGCAATTGGCCACAAAGTGAATTTCAAAGGCTCAATTCTCACTCAAATAACCAGTAAACACTAACCAATCACTTCCACACTCTAGATTAACTGAAACTCTAACAAATTCCAAAATATGAATTCACAAATCAATAAAACAGACTGGTTGAAGGACTACTGATGAACTTAACTGATTTCACCATTTTTCACATGTAAATCCCATTAAACTCTACCAAACTGAAACTAATAGCTAATTTAGCCTAACTCTAACCAGTGGAGATTGTTTGAACTGTTTTCAAGCCAAATGGATGTCAACTACTCATCCTAACAAACAAACCCAAACACCCCTATAATTTCTGAAAATAAAATTTAATAAAGACTTTATACTCAATACCACTTAAAACTGCTAGAATCTTAAACTAACATGCATAAGACACCTAAATAAGTATAAACAAACAATTAGCACATCCAAAAATCATAAAATCCACAAGGCACAAAATTTGAGATAAAAGGCAGTTAAAAGGGGGTTCAAGGTTTTACCCGATGCCACCAGCTCTTGCTGCTATTCCTCAACTATGGGGCTTGTGGAGTGTGGTGCAAGGACCCCGTTGTTGGAATCTACAAAGAGACCCAAGGGTGCACTGATATAGGAAAAGAAAAATGATGGAATGGAAATGAGGTCTTGATATCAACACATGTACCTGCAAATTAACCATAAACAAACTGCAAGCCTCAATAATCTCCTATGCAAGCTGATTTGTCAAGTCAGCTTGCATAGGGGCTTATAAAACAGTGAAGCGAACAAATTTGTAAAAAGGTTTGAAAAACCTCTTGAAACAAAAATTCAGTAAACACTTTTGAAACACACTTTTGGTGATAAAAACAGTTTGGAAAGTAAAACCAATCTAGATTCCACAATCAAGAATCAGTTGTTACTTGAACTTAATTGTTGGAGTCTAAATTTATGGT
Organism: Glebionis coronaria; assembly: GCA_025667525.1. Taxonomy (NCBI): domain Eukaryota; kingdom Viridiplantae; phylum Streptophyta; class Magnoliopsida; order Asterales; family Asteraceae; genus Glebionis; species Glebionis coronaria. Next base: position 310,894,176 of record CM046875.1, read on the forward strand.
TCTCAAAGCCCATTTGCAAAATGCCTTTAACAAAGACCTTTGATAAAATTCTAACTAAGTTTGCAATGAAACATAAAGATTTTTACACTACAAAAATAGTAAAGCTGGAACACAACATATGCAGAATTTATAAGAAACACTTTAGATATTCATTAATAAAAAAAATTACATAAAGTTGGAACAAGAAAATAAAGGGTACAGGCACCCTTTATATACTAAACATTAGAATTATCTAGAAGTACTAAAACCCAAAACATGAAAAATCCGAATTTGCCCTTAGTCTTCTTGTTCAAACTTCGTCAATGATTGGACATGTGATGCCCTGTTGTTGCCAGCTTGGAATGAATTCATCTTGGGCGTTGGTTGAGTCCTTAGGGACCAAGAAATTGGTGACAGCCGTTGATTCTCTGTTGAGATTTGTACTTTACTCAAAATAGGGGAGCAGGGGAACATTGGGGGACCCTCATATGGTCACGGGGTGATGTTTGAGAGGTGGGGTTTGGGTGAGGGTGAGTAATATTAATGATCTGAAAGGTTATTGGGGAAAACCCCTTGGTTTGATTGGGTTATTAGATTAGGATTTAATGGGATGAAGAACATAAATAGTAGGCTTAGATTTAGTTTAGGGATTAATTAGTTTTAAAAACATATTTCCCACACAAATTAATAACTGATTAATAATCAATTTTATATAAAACTAGTGGAAGGGTGACGTGTGGGATTGGGAGGTGGTGATTGGTGGGTCAACCAGTCAAGATGATGTGGCGTGTTGTGAGTGGGTGTTGAAGGTTTCTTTGTTACCCAAGAATGGCCCCTAATGTTTTATTCTTTGTTCATATAAAGTTTTCAGCTGCCAACTTCAATTCCCTTTGTTATAAAACTTTGTTTTTTATACTTTTGCCACAAAAGTTTTATCAAAATTGTTCCAAGGGCATTTTATGCAATGTTTGCATTCTTCAAGTGCCATAATGGTATAATATTGAAACTTAAGGACCAATCTTGTACTAATCGAGATTTACAAGGGTCAAAAGTGACAAGTCTTCAAAAGTTGAGAGACCATTCTTGCCAAATCCTCAAACTTCAAGGACTTCAAAGGAATTTCATGATTCGGGTCCGGTTCTTTGTGCGGCTTCGTTTCCCGTGTTCATTTTTGCTTGAATCTTGTGATCTTTTGTTGATTTCACGATATCCGTACCTAAAATACACAATGAACAAACACAAGCATATCTTGGGGTATTTTGATGATATTTTAAGCGTTTTAAGCCAGATTTGGACGATGAGACTATGTATAAAAGCAGTCTCATCAATCACCATGGACTTCATTACCTAACTTCCTACTTCATCTCACGGTTACGATACAATTTGGGGAATCGTCGACCGACTCACAAAATCTGCTCATTTTCTACCCATAAGAGAAAATGACTCTTTGAGCAAGTTAGCAAAACTATACCTAAAGGAAGTTGTGTCTAGACACGGTATACTAGTCTCAATTATTTGTGATCGAGACGGTAGGTTTACGTCAAACTTTTGGAAATCTTTTCAATGAGCTTTAGGAACAAATTTTGATATGAGTACCGCTTATCACCCACAGACCGATGGTCAGAGTGAAAGAACAATCCAAACCTTGGAAGACATGCTGAGGGCATGTGTGATCAACTTTGGAAAAAGGATGGGTCGAACATATACCTTTAGTTGAATTCTCTTACAATAATAGCTACCATGCTAGCATCAAAGCCGCACCATTTGAGGGTCTCTATGGCCGCAAGTGCAGATCACCAGTATGCTGGGCAGAGGTAGGGGAGTTTCAGCTTACTGGACCCAAATTAATC